>CM042147.1:123725471-123738720 GCA_023376005.1 Doryteuthis pealeii | reverse complement strand
TCATCATATTTCCCATCTACCCGCTCACTTCCCCCATCCCTAAAAAATCCGATGAAGAAACAAAGTGGGTATTTTGTAGCAGATGCGAATGGGCTGGATATACTCTCCTCTCAAGCTCTTCATTTTTCTTCCTTCTATTTCTTAACACTTCTTTCTTTCTTCTTTTTTTTTTAGTTTACTTTCTTCTTCTTCTTTTGCTTCTTCTTCTTTCTTCTTCTTCTTCTTCTTCTTCTTCTTTCTTCTTCTTCTTTCTTTCTTTCTTTCTTTTGTTGTTTTTCTTCTTCGTTTTCTTAGCCCTTCTTCTTCTTCCTTCTACCTCTTCCTCTTCTTTCTTTCTTTCTTTTCTTTCTCTTTATAGTTGCCTTTTCTCCCGCTTCCTGTTCTTTCTTTCTTAATTTTTCCTTCTTCCACTTTTTTAGCCCATCTTCGTTTTCTTTCTTCTTCTTCTTCTCTCTTCTCTTTCTTTTCTTTTTTGTTTACCTTCTTCTTCTTTTCTTCTTCTTCTTCTTCTTCTTCTTCTCTTCTTCTTCTTATTCTTCTTCTCTCCCGCTTCCTGTTCTTTCTTTTTTGTTGTTTTTTCTTTCTTCCTCTTCCTCTTCTTCTTTCTCTTCTTTTCTTAGTTGCCTTTTTTCGTCTCTCTTTCTTTGTTCTTGTTTTCTCTCATTTTAATTTTTTTTCCCGCTTTCTGTTCTTTCTTTCTTTTTTAATTTTTTCCTTCTTACACTTTCTAGCCCATATTTGTTTCTTTCTTCTCCTCCTCCTCTTCTTTCTTTCGTTCTTTTTTAGTTTCCCTTCTTCTTCTTCTTCTTCTTCTTCTTCTTCTTTTAAAAACTTTTTTCCTTCTTTCACTTTCATAGCCCTTCTTCTTTTCTTCTTTTCTTCCTTCTGCCTCTTCTTTTTTTAGTTCCTTTTTTCTTCTTCTTTCTTGCTCTTTTTATCATCTCCTTCCGCTTCCTGTTCTTTCTTTTTGAGTTTTTTTCTTTCTTCCACTTTCGTAGCTTTTCTTTTTTTATTTTCTTTTTTTTCCTTCTACCTCCTTTTTTCTTTCTTTCTTTCCTTCTATCTTTTTTAGTTTCCCCTTTTCTTCTTTTTCTTCTTCTTCTTTTCCTCTCCCGCTTCCTCTTCTTTTAGTTTTTTTTCTTTCTTACGCTTTCTTCCGCTTTCTTAGTCCTTCTTCATTTCTTCTTTTTTCCTTCTACCTCTTTACTCTTTCTATCTTTTATTCTTTCTCTTTTCTTTCTTCTTCTTCTTCTTCTTCTTCTTCTTCTTTTCTTCTTCTTCTTCTTCTTCTTCTTCTTCTTCTTCTTCTTCTTTCTTCTTCTTTCTTGCTCTTTTTCAATCCTCTCCACGCTCTTTCTCTCTTCTTTCTTTTCTTTTTCTTTTTTCCTTTCTCCCTCTCTGCTCTTCTTCTTAACCTGCTTTTTCCTATATAATATATATATATATATATTATATATATTATATATATATTATCCCAGTCTGTTACTTATCAATCTATATTTCTCTCTATTCCCTGTCTTACCATTTTCTATCTTTCTACTTATCTATCTATCTTCTCTCCTTTCTTTCTCAAGTCTGTAACTTCATTCTTTGGACCATATGACCTTTAGGACCCCTTTTTGATCTAGATTAAGAAAGGACATGTTTTTCATTTACACCGTCAATATCCGGTTGTTTTAACATACGATTTGAGATTTTTTAAATTATAAAACTAACCCCTAACCCTAACTCTAACCCTAACCCCTAACCCTAACCCGTAACAAACAACCGGATATTGACAGTGTAAATGAAAAACATGTCCTTTCTTAATCGAGATCAAAAAGGGGTGCCTAAAGCTAATATGGTCCCATTCTTTTTGTTCTTCGATTATCGTTCACCGTTTAGGAAGTTGCTGACAATGCACAAAGCTTTACGCCCAAGATACGCCATTAACAGACTCCATGTATCAAGAAAAGAAGGAACAAGTATCGCCTGCATGGAGGGTCTCGTAGATAAAATAATTCCAATACTCGATCGATATTCAAAAAAAGAGCAACGAGAGACGTATTACAGCTTATTAAAACAGTTTGGGTCGGTTTATCTCAGTCTAGGAACCGCAAGGTTCCTGGTTCAATACTGGTTCAATATTGGCCCTCGCCAACTCAACGTATGAGTGGCACATGGATCTGTGCAGTAAAGTGAGGAGCTGATGGTAAGTGTAGCGCTCCAGCTCAGATGCAAAAACAATCTCCTTGGTCTAGTGCTAGTGAAAAGGGGATAGACTCTGGCTGATACCGACATTAGGCCACCCCGACGACTTTATTTTACTTACTCACAAATACGATTAAAAAGAAGCCCAAAATTACATTAAATCCTCGTATGTAAAACGAACAGCTAGTCTACCTAATAAATACATTCAACGTTCTCTCTCTCTCTCTCTTCTCTCTTCTCTCTCTCTCTTCTCTCTCTCACACACACACACACACACACACACACACACACACGCACTCCCCCCTCTCTCTCTCCCTTTCACTCTTTTTTCTTTCCTTATCATTTTTTTCTTTTCATTATGTTTTGATTGAAACAGATTAGCGCTATCGCTTCCGTGCGCTCAACACCTCTCTGTATCGCATGTCCTTTTCCTCCCCCCTATTTCTTTATAATAAAAACGGAATGATCCATTATTTAGCTTAGGTGACGACACTCAAAAGAAATAACGATTCGGCGCATAAACGACACCAGATGATCAGGATTTACATTTTTGCCGTTCATCTTGGACGATTTGGACGGTCTTATTTTTAACCAGAGGGTGTTGTAGGATGATAACGGACGGAAAATTTCAGAACACACGTATTAATATATAGATGTGTATATTCTTAGAACTAGTGTGTCACATGTACCTCTAAATGCTTACGTTGACTGCGTTTCCAAAGTGGTCACCCATCTATGTTCTGAACTGGTTGATTGCTGTTTAACTATATTGATCTTTGGCAATTTATGGTATCTAATGTTATTAAGCAGTTACTCATTTAAGTACTGAGAATGTGTTCGTTGCTTAACTTTGGTGATATCTGGAAACCGGAAATTTAAGTGTGATTTAGTTGCAAGTCTTCTTCTTCTTGTTTGTTTGTTTGTTTGATTGTTTCTTCTTCTTCTTCTTCTTCTTCTTCTTCTTCTTTCTTTCTTTCTTTCTTTCTTTCTTTCTTATTCTTATTCTTTATTTCTTATTTATTTATTTATTTCTTCTCTTCTTCTTCTTCTTCTTCTTCTTCTTCTTCTTCTTCTTCTTCTTCTTCTTTTCTTCTGTTTTGTCCCCTTTCTTTCTTATTTTCTATTATTTTTTCTTCTTTCTTCTTCTTTTCTTCTTCTTCTTTCTTCTTCTTCTTCTTCTTTTCTTCATTCTTTCTTTTCTTTATCTTCTTGTTTCTTTTTCTTCTCTTTATTTATTCTTCTTCTGTTCTTCTCTTCTTCTCTTCTTCTCTCTTCTTCTTCTTCTTCTTCTTCTTTCTTTTTTCTTCTTCTTTCTTTTCTTTCTTTCTTTTTCTTCTTATATTCTTCTTCTTTTTCTTCTTCTTTATTCTTTCTTTTTCTTCATTTCTTGTTTCTTCTTCTTCTTTTTTCTTGTTTCTTCGTTCTTTTTCGTCTTTTTTTTTGTTTGTCTTCTTCTTCTTCTTCTTCTTCTTCTTTCTTTCTTTCTTTCTTTCTTTCTTTCTTCTTCTCCTTTTCTAAGTGGCGGCAGGCTTATTGGTATCGGCCGTGTTAGTCAAGTCAAGAATTAATGTAATAGTGGGAGCGTTGGTCGGCATTCAGTAGTAACTTTGTAACTCAAAGACAGGAGAGTTACACAGTTTTCTCTCTTTTTACCACGCACAATTTTCTCTTTTTACAAATTTTACTTCTTTTTTTTTATTAAAAAAAACTCTTTGTTTTTTCTTTTTTTTCTCTCTCCTTTTTTTTCGGTAGTTGATAACGGTTCCATATTTTGACCTTCTCACGTGAAGGCAGTGAAGATTACTTATGTGTATGTGTGTGTAGCTTTTAGCATGTGCAGATTCACGTGCGTGCGTATATAAGTGTCTACGTGAAACTGTATGTGCATCAACTTAGATAGGAACGTGTGCAGTAGCTCAGCTGATAGTGACGACTCATTCTTAACTATTCCAGCAGAAGCTGACCTAAGTTTAAATTTGGTTTGGTTTGGATTGGTTTCTTTGACGGCATGTCAACCTCACTGGGTCATTTAATGCCGACAAAGCTTTAAAATAAATTCATTCTTAATGGATAGACAATTTTTTTAATAAACTCATGATTTCTATTTAACCCATAGATGGGACCCTAACAGGTACGACCACTCCAGACCCGAGCAGACCAGGGAGCAATAGTGATGAAGAGGTGCTCCCCATTCCCCAAACCTACAGAACAGGAACCTCATCATCAGATAGAGTTTAACGTCATTCCCAGGAAATAAAGACCCTCAGCCACCTACCACTCATATGATAAGGGCTTGGGTTTGACATAAGGGCAATAGGGTTGGTCATGGTGGTCCTGGGAGCAATGGTGAGAAGGTTTGGTTTGGATTGGTTAGTTTTACGGCATATCAACCTCAGTGGGTCATTTAATGCCGACAAAGGTTTGAAATGAATACATTCTTAATGGATACTCATTTTCTTTTATAAACTCATGTCTTTCTATTTAACCCACAGACGGGACCCTAACAGGTACTACAACTCCTGGTCACGGTGGACCTGGGAGCAATGGTAATGAAAGGGTGCTCCACATTACCCAAACCTTCAAAACTGGAACCTAACCATAAGATAGAGTTTAACGTCATTCCCAGAACACGAAGACCCCAGCACCCGCCTTCTAGCACCCATATGATAAAAAGGGTTGGGGCTGTTACGTTTTTAAGGGTCATTCCTTGGCCTTAAAGCAGAAGCGCTTATCTAGTGGAATTGGATCCTTGATAAAGAGTCTCTCGATAATGAATGCTTTGGTTACTAAAGTGTTCTCAGTTCCTGGTATAAAGTCCTTTGATAATGAATACTCTTGGTTACTCTGGTAATCGTATAAGTCCTTCGAGAGTATTGGTAAAGATCCGGCAAATCCTATGTCCGTCCTCAAAGAGTGCAATTTTTATTATGACCAATGTGGAGGGTTTAAGTATTCTATTAAGCCCGCATTATTGCTAGTGACTGGTTGCAAGAACAACACACGTGACCTTGGCTAGTCTATAAATAAAGGTGGGGAATTAAAGCACACTTTGTATCAATACATATTCCAACAGTGGCTTGCCATAAGGGCAATAGGATGGGGTAATCATGTTGGTGCTAGGGATTAACGGGACCAGTCGATTGATCGGAGGGGGCCTCTTCAACCGCCCGCTTAGCTCAAGTAAGTGCCAAAATAGAGCGTTGTATGTCATGGACTGCTCAGCTATCTGGGTTCCATCCTTAAGTATCTGGGGTCGCCACCCACAGGAAACAGGTGGCCCCATTGGGGGAGTATACCCCTCTGCAGAGGTGTAGTCGGTATATACTAACGCCCCAGCCGACAGGGCGGGTTTAAATTTGGAAAGAGTTAATTAGTATTTCTAATCACCGATTTGAGTTGTTATTTATTTTTTATTTTTCTGTGAGTTTCCATGAGAAATTATCATCTTAACTATGCGTGCAATAACATCGCTTTCTGAGGATGAGATATTACTACCTAGGTACATGAACTGGTTCACCGATTTTAGAGGTTTATCAGAAAGTGTGGTGATGCCTCCATCCTGTTCATATATATAGAACCGGGTTAGCTCAGCCGGTACAGCGTTCGGCTAGAAACCACAAGGTTCCTAGTTCGATACCGACCCTCGCCAACTCAGCGTGTGAGTAGCACAGAGAACTGTGCGGTAAAGTAAGGAGCTGATGGTAGGTGTGGCGCTCCAACTCAGACGCAAAAACAATCTCCTTGGTCTAGCGCTAGTGAAAAGAGGATAGTCTCCCTCGCTGATTGGCTGATACCGACTCAAGGCCACCCCGACGACTTTACATTTATGGGTAAGCAAGTTTACTTAAAGTTAAATCTTAAAGAAAAATAAGCTCCCCCTCCCTACCTAACAAACACTTCTTTCTTTTCTTTTTCTTTTTTTTTTCTTTTTTTCTTTCTTTGATTTTCTTTCTTCTCCAATAAGAACTTTTCTTCCCTTTGTGCCTTTCAGGATTTTTTCAAAATGATTTTTTGTTCTGCTTCATTACATCTTTTCTTTCTACCTACCTACTTCTTTTTTTTACGCCTCTTTCATTTATTCGTTCATTCCTTTCTTTCTTTCCTTCTTTCTTTCCTTCCTTCCTTCCTTCCTTCCTTCCTTTCTTTCTTTCTTTCTTTTCTTTCTTCGCTTTCTATTGTTATATTCCTTCAGTTCATTTCAAGAACCCTCACCTCTAAAACAACGCTTTATACTCTAGTCGTTGTCTTTCATTTTCTTTCAACTTCAAACACCACTGAAGAGCTGTCGGGCCGTTTAGATGTTTTTCAAGTTTATCGTTCTTAACCATCAGCCGGAAACTGACTGGGGACAGACAAAAACAAACAAACAAACAAACAAACAAACAAAACAGGGGCTAACCTGGTTTGAGGGAGAAAGAACTGGACTGCCTCGTGGCGGGAATAAAAACATATTTCACCTCCAGTTAGGCCGAGCACACAGATACTACAGCCATACTTCTATTTACGACGTTTCAATTTACGTCATCTTCAAAGAGACGTCACTTTTAAAAAATATTGAAATATCAAAATTCTAAAAGCTATATAAAATATTAGAAACGACTACCCAGCGTCGTCTGTGTAGAGGGGGTGTAAGGAAAAAAATCTAATCTCGCAGGTCCATGAATACTGAATCACGAGTTGGATCCTCGCAGGATGCCCCATTCAAATCCCTACGTAAAAAATAAAAAATATAAAAAACAAAAACATCTCAGCCACTCTGAAAATAAAAATTAATGTCTACTATTTAAAATCTTAAATGCAAAAAAAAGTCTATGCTGTTATCATTTAAATTTTATTTTTTAATCATCATCCCAAATATAAATCAAATCTTAATTATTTTTGCTCAAAATTCAAGCCCTGGGGGGTATTTAATGTTTATATATATTTACTTTGTTGTTAATGGTTTTATTTTCGAAGTTTCCTCCGGACATACAGACACACACAACTGCCCTTTATATATATATAGATTAACTGTACTATTTACACCGTATGTAAAATGTCTTAATTATTTTTGCTCAAAAATCAAGCCCTGGGGGGTATTTAATATTTATATATTTTTACTTTGTTGTTAATGGTTTTATTTTCGAAGTTTCCTCCGGACATACAGATGCACACAACTGCCCTTTATATATGTATAGATTAATTGTAATATTTACACCGTATGTAAAATGTCTTAATTATTTTTGCTCGAAAATCAAGCCCTGGGGGTATTTAATGTTTATATATATTTAATTTGTTGTTAATTGTTTTATTTTCGAAGTTTCCTCCGGACATACATATACACACAACTGCCCTTTATATTTTGTATTAATATATTAATTGTACTATTTACACCGTGTGTAAATACACTAGTATCTTTCATACACTATGGTACCGTTAATTCCGGGTTGTATCGATCGTTTAACACTTATTTTCGTACCCGAGAAGTAAATAAAAAATATATAGATACATATAATGATTAGAGAATAATAACATCAATCATAAAATACATTATGTATAATATACAACATATGTATTAATAATGGAGATTCGCTTCCGGGTTTTTGTCTGTAACAAAAACTACGTCACTGCCTACGTCACATTACCCAAAATCGTCATAACATAGAATAAATACACTCAAAATTTGAACATGCAGCATTAGACAGTTCCCATTGTTTTTTTTAAAACAAGTTTTAATAAATACATGACTGGTATTATATATCTATGTATAGTTTGTTTTATTTTGATACATATTTAAAGTTTACATTTCAAATTGTTTTATTTTTCAATCCTTTAATGAATTTGATGATTTTACATACTTAGGGTACAAACTAGCTGACTTTGAATTTTTTACTCCCACCCCTCAGGCAATATGTTTCAAAAATCTCTTTTTACATCGCCCGGAGGGTGTTTTTATTTTGCTAGTAGAGATGATATTTGTTTAAAATCATAAGCATTGACAGTTAGAGGTTTATGGTAATATAAATAAGAACAAGGCCTAGGTCGGATAATTCCATCTAGATAATGCCTATTTCGACTAAGTCATTTTTTAATGAGTTAAATCGTATCCACTGGAACCAATTAACGGCGTAGGGTGAAGTATTACTGTACTCTGATACTAGGTAGAAGAGACCAAGTCACTAATAGGCACCCCTGGTATTTTTTTTTTTAATTATAAAACTTTAAACCAATATTTTTGCGCACTTACAATAATTTCTTAACTAATTATTGTTAGTGTTGAAAAATATTCATCAACTTCTGATTAATAAGCAACATTTCTCATTTGTTAAATACCTGGATGCCAGAGATCTCAATTGGATTCCTATTTTGATTAAATAAAAACTATTTTTATATAAAAACGTGTCTTTCGTTTAAAGTTTTATAATTAAAAAAATTAAAAAACAATATTAGTTTATCTTCAGTGCAAAATAATTTTTTCACATATGCTAACAACAACAACATGAAATAACTATTTTTTTTAAATTAAAATCAAAAACTATTTTTATTTAAAAACGTGTCTTTGGTATGTATGAAATTATAATGTCAAAAAAAAAAAATTCGTGGATTAGTCCACCAAAGTTCATGTCCCGAGTACTTTCGGCACTTCGAAGTGCTATCATCAGGGGTAATGTGTTCCAGTTTTTCAAATTATATTAATGGATGTGGAAGCTGGAAGGAGGAGAATTGACGGGAAAGGTGCTATAGGCATTTTAAAATGTGTACTGCATTGGAAATTAATTTTGTTTAAGGATGGTTTGTATTGTTTTATGTATAGAGCTTCTAGTATTTGGAGTTTTTGCTTATTTTTTTTCTTTGCGCAGAATGTGTGTATTTTCCGTTAGAATATTTCTTGAAAAAATCACAAATAAAATTGTTAAACACGTGATGTGTCTTTTGTTTAATTCAACATGCATAAATGAAAGAATGCTGCCCAAACACACACACACACATATATATATATATATATATATATATACATATATATATATATATATATATATAATATATATATATATATATATATATATATATATATATATATATATATATATATATATAATATATATATATATATATATATATATATATATATATATATATATATATATATATATATATATATATATATATATATATATATATATATATATATATATATATATATATATATATATATATATATAAATATATATATATATATATATATATATATATATATATATATATATATATATATATATATATATATATATATATATATATATATATATATATATACATATATATATATATATATATATATATATATATATATATATATATATATATATATATATATATATATATATATAATATATATATATATATATATATATATATATACATATATATATAATATATATATATATATATATATATATATAGGGGTGAAAAAAACAGGCCTGACTTTCAAAAGAAGTATTTTTTATCACCCTATATATTAAAACATTAAAAAAACTCAGAAACAGTTTTAACATTATCTTTATTTTATATTGCTCTACGAAAAAAATATTGAGCAGTTTTCTTAGTTTTTACTATGGTGGTCATACCATGAAATTTTATTTTTGATATATTTGTTGGAAGGAGAGAGGGATTTATGATGCAAACCTTTTTAGTATCTTTTCTATTCTACAATTAGAAATGGTTTTTTTTAAATGCAGGCTGTGTTTATGATAAAATGCAGACAAGCTTTGTTCCATAATTGTGATTTTAATTAAAGATCCCTTACAGGCACAATACTTAACTCATTACCAACCAAATATTATCACCTGTATGGTTCACTATTGCAAAAATGGACAAGTACCAGTATCAGGGTTGGTTCACAGACAAAACAAAATATGGCGGGGGTGTTCAAGTAGTGATTTTTTCAAGTGAGACGAGCGAGAGTCGCTGCGAGAGGATTATGGTAGGATCGCAGAGGTGTAAAAGCTGCCGCCGCCGGTTTAAAGTATGCAAAAGAGATAGAATGAAGTCGAATGTAAGTGTACAAGAGAGCTGTACTTGTTAATTTAGGGATTTAGCCCCTCGTCTTTCTACTATGTTACCCGGGTATAATTTGAAGCCTTAAAGAATTACAAATGTTCCTTACATTTCAGATGACTTAGCAGAATCTATACATGCATATGCTAGTACCTACTTACGTGTTCCCCGCCCTGTCATCATCTCAGATAAATAATGGACCATTCGGCATTGATTCATAAAATTGAAGCTTTAAAGAACTATAAATGACAATGTTCATATATATATATATATATATATATATATATATATATATATATATAATTATAATGGAGATTGTGTGTTTTTCTGTCTGTAACCGAAACTATATCACTACTCAAGTCACAATTCACTTAGTTATTGACATCACATTCCCAATGATTTTATTTTTTATTTAAACCTCAATCATTAATAAAATTGTTTTACGTTATTAATACTGTTAACCATATCAACATACTAACAACATGCAATTGTATTTATATATACAACAAAGTAGCGGTTTACAGTGTGAATGGGAAGGCTAATTTGCATATTGATATTAAAAAATTGAAATTTAATAAATATGTGCTTAGTATTATTGATTTCTAACTGTTTGGTTTTATTTTAATGAATATAAGCAAAAATCTCTTCAATAAATCTTAAATGAAATCGATTAACAAGAAAAAATAAATGTCATTTTATTCTTTACTTCCTCTTTTAACTAAATACTTAAATTAGAAAAAATAACAATGAAAGACGAGAGTGATGGAAGAGTAAGTTTCAGTTGTTCTATTTTTCGATTATACTCCCTCTGTTTTAAATCTTTTTATCTGCATTATTTAGTTTCATTAGCCTTTCTAATTTAATACAATATTTTATTACATTAAAACTTAAATACTTGCACCGGAGGGTGCATATATTTGCTAGTATATGTAATTTTTTGGGGGTGTATAGATATTTACAGATGTTTATTAGAGCTTTAAAAAGACCCACTAAAAGATTCATTATTCTGAAAAAATGTATATATTTTAGAATAAAAATGGGGGGGACAAAATGCGAAAAAAAAACGAGTAGCTAGCTAACTAGATTCGATCCTCGCTCAACAGATCTAAATATCGAAGATAATCGATTAAAACAGGTAAATGGGAAGGGTAAGAAAATAAAAAGAAAAGAAAAGAATAATTTCTTTTCTTTTCTCCTAAAAGGGGGAGGGAAAGAAGACCTTATAGATTGATAATATTAAAACCATGTAAGCCCTCTCTTTTACCATCTGAAGATTTTAGAAACATTATATATTCTGACCAATAAACCTGCTCTTTGTAAACAAAGAGAGGACTTACTTGGTTTGAATATTATTAACCTATAAAGTGTCCCCCCTCCCCTTTTAAGAGAAAAGAAAAGAAATTGTTCTTTTTTTCTTTTTTTCTTTTTTTTTTTACTCGTTCCATTTACCCATAATCGATCATCTTCGATATTTAGCTCTGTTGAGCGAGGATCGAAACTAGTTAGCTTGCTACTCGTTTTTTTTTTTTGCCTTTTGTCTCCCCCCCCCCCGTTCTATTGTAAAATATATACATTTTTTTTTAAAATAATGAACCTTTTAGTGAGTCTTTTTAAAGCTCCACTTCGGATTCGACTTGAAACCACAAGGTTCCTAGTTCGATACCGGCCCTCGCCAACTCAGCGTATGAGTAGCACAGGGATCCGTGCGGTAAAGTAAGGAGCTGATGGTAGGTGTGGCGCTCCACCTAGGACGCAAAAACGATCTCCTTGGTCTAGCGCTATTGAAAAGGGGATAGACTCCCTCGCTGATTGGCCGATACCGACATTAGGCCGCCCCGACGACTTTACTTTACTTATATATATATATATATATATATATACATAAATATGGGCCGGGTGAGCTCAGTCGGTAGAGCGTTCGGCTAGAAACCACAAGGTTCCTAATTCGATACCGGTCCCCGCCAACTCAGCGTATGAGTAGCACAGGGATCTGTGCGGTAAAGTAAGGAGCTGATGGTAGGTGTGGCACTCCACCTCAGATGCTAAAACAATCTCCTTGGTCTAGCGCTATTGAAAAGGGATAGTCTCCCTCGCTGACTGGCTGATACCGACTTTAGGCCGCCCCGTCGACTTTATATATATATATATATATATATATATATATATATATATAAATATATATATATATATATATATGCGTGTGTGTGTGTGTGTGTGTATGTATGTGTGTGTGTGTGTGTACGTGCAAGCACTCTTACAAACATCCAATCACATACACACGACTTCATACAAGCAAACAGAAAAAAAAAAAAACAAACGTTATATGAATGCACTGATGTACACACCACCACCCCCTCACTTCATCGTCACCACCCAACCCCCGGCCATCGCCTTCCCCACAAAAAACTTAAATGATTTTTTAACAAGTCTCCAACTGAGTTTCACTGGGGAACCCAGCAGAGTGTTAATTTAATCTTTGCCAGAACAATTCATGGGTCTCCCCGAAAAAAAGAAAATTCAAGGGTTCTTGAAGGGAACTAAGACAAGTACAAAACAGACCTCAAAGTGGACATCACCCGAGAAAATAAAAAAGGTCGCTAATATGTTTATTTACCGTAATTGTTCGTGTATAAAACGTACTCGTGTATAACACGCGACCCTAAATTTGAGCTACAAAACCCTGGATTATATATATATATATATATATATATATATATATATATATATTATATATATATATACTAGCAAATATATGCACCCTCCGGGTGCAAGTATTTAAGTTTTAATATAATAAAATTTCATATTAAATTAGAAAGGCCAATGAAACTGAATAAAAATGCAGATAACATGATTTGGAACAGAGGGGGTATGATTGAAAAATAGAACAACTTTGAAACTAACTCTTCCATCATTTTCAATTACTCCTATTCCTAATTTAACTATTTAGTTAAAATAGGAAGTGAAGAATAATATTACAGTTATTTCTTTTTGTTCAGGGATTTCTTTTAAGATTTATTGAAGA
>CM042147.1:123680471-123715471 GCA_023376005.1 Doryteuthis pealeii | reverse complement strand
AATTTAAAAAATGGACCCTCACGTCGTTTTTCGACTGATGAGTGTTCATTCAATGAACAACCAACACAGTGATTTGTTTATAGTGGTGAAGGCTTGTGTAGGACCATTCCGTACTTTTTTTTTGGTACAGTCGATGGGAAAGAATTGGTGCATCAAGGAATGTCACGAACCCAATCAACGACCGACCTCAGGAATTTTGAATTCAGAGTTATCCCTCTCCTAAACTGGTTACCTACCCAAGGTTTATGGGTCGGGTTAGCTCAGTCGGTAGAGCGTTCGGCTAGAAACCACAAGGTTCCTAGTTCGATACCGGTCCCCACCAACTCAGCGTATGAGTAGCACAGGGATCTGTGCGGTAAAGTAAGAAGCTGATGGTAGGTGTGGCGCTCCACCTCAGATGCTAAAAACAATCTCCTTGGTCTAGCGCTATTGAAAAGGGGATAGACTCCCTCGCTGACTGGCTGATACCGACTTTAGGCCGCCCCGTTGACTTTACTTACTTTACTTACCCAAGGTTAAAGAGCCCAGTCTGTCCTACTATCTTACCCATAGCTATATATATATATATATATATATATAGCTAAAGATAGGTAGGTAGTTAAGTCTCTGAATGCGCGTGTTTAACGCGTTGTCGTGTGAGCACCAGAAAGTCAACTGTTAAGTTCTGCCTTCAGTTTTTGTTGCCTTATCTTTATTTCTTTTAGGGGGGGGGGTCTGAGTGCACGTGCGCGAAGTTTCTTTATAAAATAAAAAAAAAACAAGAAGAAAGGTAACACACAAAATTGTTTTCCCGTCGACAACTTGTAATAATTTTGGTGACCCATTTGACCTTTGTTTGAAGATGGCGGCCTTCTGCCTATGACCACAGTTTACAAACAAAAAAACTGAAAAAGTTATGATTTCAGAACGCCAGGTGTGACAGTCAAAATCGGACATCACACCATCAAAAATAAGTCTGCCCTCCATTCTTCTTCTTCTTCTTCTTCTTCTTCTTCTTCTTCTTCTTCTTCTTCTTCTTCATCATCATATATTGTAAAAAAAAAACCTTAAAATTTCTTAAGCGGAGTTTGACATTTTTAGAATTCAGAGTTTTCTTTCTCCTAGACTGTTTTGAATAACTCATGTTAAGGGGTCCAGTATTCTCTACTATTCAGTCTTAGCTGTAGGGAGGATGCTTGGGTGCATACCTTTCCCAAGGGTATTCGTGGTAAGTGAAATACAAACAGCCCTGTCCAGGATTTGAACTCTTCTCCAACCCCTCTCTGAGGCACTATAAGCAATTTCCACTCAAAAATTCTGGTGATTTACTTAATAAAAAATACTCAACATTAAAGTATAAAATAATTATTCTTCTTCTTCTTCTTCTTCTTCTTCTTCTTCTTCTTCTTCTTCTTCTTCTTCTTCTTCTTCTTCTTCTTCTTCTTCATTATTATTATTATTATTATTTGTTCAGTTTTAATTATTCGGAAATCCATAGCTTGGCATCATGTTCTTCCAGGAGGGTATTAATGCGCTTATACACCAATAGAACAAGTGCATCCATCACAATGACTACTACTTGGATTGAATTAGCCAATAAATATTTTCTATAACTATAATCGTTTGGCCAATTCCATATCTCCCGGAAAGTTAATTAAAGCCCAAAATTGCCTACTCTAAAATTTATTAATTTTTCAAATTTAAAATTTCCTATTTCAGAATTTATTCAATATTCAAATTTAAAATTTTTTATTCTGGAATTTATTCAATATTCAAATCTAAATTCCCCATTCAATAATTTATACACTATTCAAATTTAGAATTTCTTATTCCAGAATTTATTCAATTTTCAAATTTAAAATTTCCTATTCTAGAATTTATTTAATTTTTCAAATTTCAAATTCACCTTCATGAATTCATTTAATTTTCAAAATTTAAAATTACCTAGTGTAGAATTCATTAAAATTACCTAGTGTAGAATTCATTTAAAATTACCTAGTGTAGAATTCATTTACTTCAAACTTGCCTATTTTAGAATTTATTTAATTTTCAAATCTGAAATTGTATATTTAAGAACTTATTCAATTCTCTAATCTAAATTTGCTTGGCTAGAATTTAATTTTCAAATTTAAAATTGCCTATTATTTATTTGCAAACCCAACATATATTACTGCTGAAAAGACTATTTTCAAATCGTTCGGTTTTTGCTTCATCGTCAAATAAGTTTATTTTTCAAAATGGCGTTTTTTAAAAACTAAATCATGGAATTAAACTCGGTCAACAAACTGTTTATTGTTTTATTTTTCCCCAATTGACACAAAGAACACATTATTATCGCTCCTTTTTTTTCCCCTTATCAACTTACACTTTATTTTTCTCGTGTCTTCAATTTTCAGAAATAAAACTTATTACTCTCTCTGTTGCCATATTTTAATATTAATTTTTTTTTTATAAAGTTCACTCCTCAAAAGTCTACACGAACCTGGAGAACAAGTGTTTTATATTTAAGTACGAAAAAAATGAGACCTATTTTCTGTCCCGGAGAAACGAGATTGGTAGTAACAGGGTCAAATCTGCGCTGTCGTTATCTGAAAGAAAAAAGAAAAAGAAAAAGAAAAAGAATGAGTAATAAATACAGATTCTTTTCGCTAATAATATGAGATGTCACTTTTACATGTAAACTATGCAATCTAGGCATTTTATAGGTAAAAATTGCAAATACGAAAGTGTGACCGAATGGAATTGCCTATTTTATAGATGTGACGAACAAGTATCTAATTGGCTGTTGCGTGTCTACGGGCCATTATATAAGGACTTCTGAACTATTCTTTAGATTACACAGAGAAATATAGAAGGTGGCCTGAAAACTGGCCGGGGTTACCCGTGGAATAGGTCTGATGTTGCCAAAACCAGTAATCTGTAATGAAGCCGGCGTGACATCACTGATAACCTCCTTTAGTGCATTTTGGTAAAGTTTAACAATATTAGAGGTCACTGTAACCTGAAAACTATTGAAAACTACTGAAAATTAATGAATGGTGTAGAGAAGAAAACTGGGCCGGGTTAGCTCAGTCGGCAGAGCGTTCGGCTAGAAACCACAAGGTTCCTTAGTTTGATACCAGCCCTAGCCAACTCAGCGTATGACTAGCACAGTGATCTGTGCGGTAAAGTAAGGAGCTGATGGTAGGTGTGGCGCTCCACCGCAGACGCAAAAACAATCTCCTTGGTCTAGCGCTATTGAAAAGGGGGATAGACTCCCTCGCTGATTGGCTGATACCGACATTAGGCCGCCAAGTCGACGATCTCTTCCTAGTTACACTCCTATTTCACCCTTTTTTCATTTTTTAAAAAATTTCAGTACTATTTTTATTTACTTTATTTTTGCACTGAATTAGGCAAATTAGACTGAAGGTAAATTGTTCAGGTGTCGACATTTTGATACGAGCTCTATTCAATCAAGCAATTTACTTCCAGTTCCAAGAATTGGCGGAGTTATGTCGATTTTTAGCTCTCCAAATTTGAGGGGTGTCGAGAAAAATAGCGATTTTTTGTAATTTTCTAATGAGTTCTAGAGCTTCCCTACTACTAAGAATAGTTTTATAAAAGCATTGTTGCCTGGGGAATCCAAAAATACAATAAAAGAAAGTCTGAAAGTCAACCAATTTTAAGTTATTGATGATTTGGGATAGTTTCATAGCAAGATCAATATCCCGATGTGGCACTGCATCTATGACAAAGATTTTTTTTTATTATTGTTTCATATCTATTGAACATTATTTGTACCAAAAAGATAGTTTGGTTTTTGCTTAGAAAAATCGACATTACTCCGCCAATTTTTGGAATTGGAAGCTCAAATTTTACAATTTTACTTTTTTCTAGATTATTTGACATGGAATTGGCCTCAGTGAAAAAGTCATCAATTAGAGTAACTTGTAAATGATAGTGTGACACAAGGTCAATCCTTAAGAGTTTTCCTTCGTCTATACCAGTTGCTATACACAGGTCAAAGAGCAAAATCTGCCCTACTATTTATTCAAAGTTGGTGCGGGAGGGGTAATAGTTGGTTTTATACTTTTCACAAGGGCATAAAAGTAAATTTTAATCAAGTCACGCTGAAAGCACTGATCCCCGAAGTTAAGCAACGATTAGCCTTTTCAATACCTAATTGGGTGACCACGTAAGCAACAACAATAGCTAATGTAAGCAACTTTTGAATTCATTTTTTTATTTTTTTTATCAAAATGACTTGATTCGAAATGGCCCGAAAGGTGTTTATATGTCGTAAAACGAAACAAATCAACCACGAAGTAAAACGCGGACAGCTTCGTCCTGGATTTGAACACAAGTCTCCGAGTTCATTTTCGTCGAAAACCGTTACGCAACGAGCACCTCAATAATAATAATAATAATAATAATAATAATAATAATAATAATAATTAAATAAAATTTAATTTTCACCATTCAATTAAATGGTATATGCACAAACCGGAATCTGTCCTGGAGAATGAGACGTACAAAATTCTCTGGGACTTTGAGGTACAGACGGATCACCTAATCCCAGCCTGGAGACCTGACCTGGTGTTGATTAATAAGAAGAGAACTTGTCATCTCGTGGATTTTGCCGTCCCGGTCGATCACCGAGTGAAAGTGTAAGAAAGTGAAAAGATAGACAAATACATGGACCTTGCCAGAGAACTAAGAAAACTGTAGAACATGATGGTGAAGATCGTTCCAATTTTATTGGTGCTCTATGAACGGTCCCCAGGGGTCTAGAAAAGAGTCTGAATGAACTGGAAATCAGAGGAAGAGTCGAGACCATCCAGACTACAGCATTGTTGAGATCGTCTGTAATACTCAGAAGAGTCCTGGAGACCTGAGGAGACTCACTGTCACTCAGCCTCCAGTGAACCAACACAATAATAATAATGCTGGAAAGTTGCTTACATTACCTACTGTTGTTGCTTAAGAGGTCACCAGTGAACCACGAGCTAAGGCGGCTGTGAAAAGCTCGAATGGAGTGAAATAATAATAATGATACCATTTGTAGTTGGTGCATTTGGAACGGTCCCAATATACTTGGAATAAAAGCTGAAGGATCTGGAAATCAGAGGGAGAATTAAGACCATCCAGACTACTGCACTGCTGCAATCGGCTAGAATACTCAGAAGAGTCCTGGAGACCCGAGGAGACTTGTCACTCAGACTCCAGTGAAATACCATCAGCTAACGGCGATGTGAAAAACTCAAAAGGAGTGAAAATAATAATAATAATAATAATAATAATAATAATAATAATAATAATAATAAACTATCAAAACAACAGCACTGTTAAAATCAATGGAAATATCCAGAAGAGTCCTGGAGACCTGGGGAAACTTTTTTTTCACTCAGACACAAGTGAAAGACTATCAGCTTAAACCTATGTGAAAAACTTACAAGAAGTGAAAATGATAATAATAATAATAATAATAATAATAATAATAATAATAATAGTAATAAGTAGTAGTAGTAGTAGTAGTAGTAGTAGTAGTAGTAGAAAACAAACAAGCAAACATGAAATGAATGGATGCAGTGAATAATGAAATCTACCCCAAACCAATGATGGAGAAAAATGATGGAATATTTTTTATGGGGGGTGGGTGGGACGGGAAGCGAAACTGTATTTTTATGGGCGGGGAGGGATGGAGGGAGGTTGACTGTTGGTAAAGCAACAGATGGACGGCCAAATACAGAAGCCTTTGAAAACACTGGCTGCAGAATAATGGAGGGAAAAATAAAAATAAGATAAAAAAAATTGGCAGAAATAAATAAATAGTTAATGTGTCTATTTCGACGTAGGCAAGAAATGGTGGTTGCTTTTCTGTGATTGGTTGTTATTCAAGTTATTATAGGAAACGGCTGAGTTATTGATTGGCTTATAACTTCAGATGGGAATTCATTTCGGCTTGTTTTTGTTTTTCGTTTGTTTTTGTTTTTTCTCACGCGGTTCAGGTCTGTAAATAATAATGACAATAATAATAATAATAACTAACTGGACCCATAGAAATTCCATGGTAGTTGATAATAAAGATTATTTTATGACTCAGCTCTTCCTTCTAGCTTTGCTTGTATCTCTTCATTCTTTACTCCTATACCGAGAAAAAAGGATAATATGGAGGCGCGTGGTCTAATGGTTATAGTTGCAAGAAATGGACTCGTCGATCCGAGTTCAATTCCTGGACGAAGCTGTTTGTATTTCACATGGCGCTAATACCCTTGGGACATGTATGAATCCAAGTCTTCCTCCAGCTATGGGTAGGCTGGGCTCTTTAACCATGGCTAGGTAACCACTCTAGAAGGAAAACTCTGAATTCAAACCTGTTAAACTCCGCTGAAGAAATTGACCTTGTGTCGCATCCTGCTCGTGCGGAGGGGTTGGTATATATATATATATATATATATATACCGAGAAAAAAAATTTAAAGTATTTTTTAAAAATTCGTCGTATCATTTTCAGCCACTTTTCGATATATTTATTTATTTATCTATTTCACTGAAATAATATCCGAGGTAAATCGTTGTAGATTTCTATTTGTATTTAACAATTTCTAACTCTTCGCGTAAACTTTCATGATGTAGTTGACGTTTTCTTGCTGTTAAATGATTTATTTTTTCACTCTTCTCTTATCTTGCTTTTGCCTTTTCCTTTTCTTTCGCATATTCTCTTCTTTTCTCTATCTTTCACATACTCATTATTATATTATTGAACAAAGGGTCATCCCCCCAAAAAGACGTGGATTAATAGATGAATCGATAGATAGGTAGATAGATAAATAGATTGATAGGTATAGAGACTGGAATTAATCGATAGATAGATAGATAGATAGATAGATAGGGATTGTCCATAATGAATAGATAGATAGATAGGCACACAGGGATAGATAGATAGATAGATAGATAGATAGATAAACACAAAAGAAAACGAAGGAAATAACTAAAATGACTAAAAAATAAAATGGAGCGAAGACGCGAAGAGTAAAAAGAAATTAAGAATGAAAGAATTCTCTTTCTTTCATTCTTAACTTCTTTTCACTCTTCTCTTTCTTTCTTTCTTTCTTTCTTTCTGACACGTGGATTAATAAATGAATCGATAGATAGGTAGATAGATAAACAGATTGATAAGTACAGAGACTGGAATTATTAGATAGATAGATAGATAGATAGATAGATATTGATTGACCAGAATGAATAGATAGATAGATAGATAAATAGATAGATAGATAGATAGGCACACAGGGATAGATAGATAAATAGATAGATAGATAGATAGATAGATACACAAAATAAAACGAAGAAAATAAGTAAAATGACTAAAAAATAAAATGGAGCGAAGACGCGAAGTAAAAAGAAATTAAGAATGAAAGAATTCTCTTTCTTTCATTCTTCACTTCTTTTCACTCTACTCTTTCTTTCTTTCTTTCTTTCTTTCTTTCTTTCTTTCTTTCTGTCACGTTTATGTTGTTCTTTGTAATGGAAAGGTCCATTATTTATATGAATTCAAATGATTTTCTATTATTTCATTGAAATAACATCTTAGTTAAATCGTTGTAGATTGCCATCTGTATTTAACAATTTCTAACTAAGCATTCCTGACGTAGTCAATGTTTTCACGCTGTTAATTGATTTCTTTCTTTCACACTTCACTTATTTTCTTTCAAGTTTATGTTGTTTTTTTATAATGAAATTTTCCATTATTCATCTGAGGTGACGACAGGGTGGGAAACACGTAGGTAGGTACAAGCGTATTAATATACTATTATTTCCCGCCATTAGAGTTTTTCGCACACACCTTAGCCGGTGGTTCACTGGAGTCCGAGTGACCTTATTATTATTATTATTATTATTATTATTATTATTATTATTTACTCCTTTTGAGTTTTCACATCAGCATTAGCTGATGGCCTTTCACTGGAGTCTGAGTGACAGTAAGTCTCCTCAGGTCTCCAGGACTCTTCTAAGTATTCTGGTAGATTGCAGCAGTGCAGTGTTTTGAATAGTTTCAACCCTTCCTCTGATTTCCAAACTTTCCAAACCCTTTTCCAATCCTTTTGAGACAGTTCTAAGTGCACCAACTACAATTGGTATCACTTTGACTTTCATATTCCATAATTTTTTCATTTCTCTGGCAAGGTCCAGGTATTTGTCCGTTTTTTCAGTTTCATTTAGCTTCACCCTGTGATCTGCTGGCACTGCAAAATCCACCAGTTGGCAAGTTCTTTCTTTTTGTTAATCAACACTAGGTCTGGTCTTCTTGCTGGGATAAGGTGATCCGTTTTCATTTCAAAGTCCCAGAGAATTGTATGCGTTTCGTTCTCAAGAACAGATTCTGGTTTATGCATACCCCATTTTGTTGTATGGTCAATTATTATTATTATTATTATTATTATTATTATTATTATGGAAGTTAGCTAATGAAACCTAAATATACCTTATAGTTATTTACTAAGCTTAGCTTAAATGGGACACAAGGCCAGAAGTATGGGGCGATCAGTGAGAATCGAACTCACAATAAATGGTCTGCTAATCTAGATCGCTAACCATTACACTACGTGAGGTGTTCGTAAATATATCTTATATAATTAGTTTTTGAATACAAAAAATACAACATTGAATTATTCACACACGTACATATTCATTATTATATTATTGAATAAAGGGTCTTCCTAAAAAAGAGACATGGATTATTTTTGTTTGATTTTAACGGCATATCAACACGCCCGAGGTTATGTCATGCCTACCGGTTATGATGTAATACATATTGTGTATTTATATATATACTTTTAGTAATTGGTTTTAACAATGTGTTAACATTATTGGGAGTTATGTTGTATGGTATCGGTTTGTTTCATGTCTATATTCTATGGTATATTTTTGTTTCCCTCAAAAAGGAGAGAATATCCTCCATGTTGACATTTTCAAACAGATCTTTCATATTGTTTGCTTTAAAATAACGGTTTCTGATGTGAGCAAAAAACCTGCATTCCATGAATAAGTGTTTAACTGTCAAAGGTGTTTGACATGATTCACACTGTGGTTGTTGTTTTTGCTTGAGTATATAGGAGTGCGTTAGTTTTGTATGACCAATGCATAATCGGGACACAATGACTTGTTCCTTTCTAGACTTCCTTAAAGTTGGTCTCCAAATTAATAATCAAAATTTAAAGATTTAAAAAATTTTGAAAATTTAAATTATTAACAGTTTACGGAGATGGGCTTGTTGTCACGTGTTTAAATCTTTAAACCTTTGAATTTTAATTATTAATTTGTTAAATTTTAGTTTCATTTATCCTTAATTTATTTCAAGCCCTGTAATAATAATTCAATACACCAGCAAAGTTATTATACCGTTCCAAACATATCCGATTTATTTTTAGCTTCAATTAGGATAAATTAGATAAAACCTTAATAAATAAGCTTAAACATATCTTAACAATACCACATTTATTCACCCTCATTGTCCCCTAATAATTTTTTTCATTTTTGTATTATTACTTTTTTATTAATCTGCGTTAAACCTCAATTATTATAACATAAGTCACCGTAACTATACACACCAACGTGTTTTAATATATCCTCTAACCAAAGCAAAATCAATGAATAATTTTAATCGGTTTTGCCTATAAAACCACTCTTACGCCCCATAAGCCATACTATTATTAAACAACCATAGTAAAATAAATACCCACAAATCGATTCGCATCTTTTGTTTACATTTTAATACTCACGAAAAAAACAACTTCCGGTGAGAAATTCAAAAAACATAAACAAGCGTAACATCTTATTCAATGAACACACGTGTAATCGGCTGCAATTAATCGGTACCTCGATTAATTCAGTGGATTTAACCCTAAAAATCCTTATAGTGAATCTCGAGTAGGTTTCTATTGTATCCATTTCTTTAATAAATTTGCTCTACTTTGTATTGAGCACTTTGTATTTGTTATATCGCTAACTTAACTCCTGGATGTTGTGCACCTCCAACGATCGTGCCCATATTCACCGGTAAGTCACCTTTTATCTTTATATATATATATATATATATATATATATATATATATATGCGTGTGTGTGTGTGTGTGTTAATTACAGTATATCTATAACGCCCAGTGATATAAGTTCTTAACCCTAGATATTATTAATGTTGCAAATAGATTATCTACGCTTGTTTGTGGACACTGTGATAGAGAATGGGTTTAACGAGGGAATAATATGGGCAGAAGGATGAAAAATAAGGTCCTTTATTTACTCATTTGATTCTGTATTGTAAAGAAATGGAACGTTTAATGGCAATGATTTTTATAAGGGACGGATGGGAGAAATAAATAAATAAAATATTCATTGTGGTAGAGTGATTAAAAAGGACAAAGCGCAAGAAAAATAAGGATCAAGTGAAAATAGGCATTTGTGTTTATGAAAAAAAATCAAACATTCTTGTATAATGTGCTCTTTCGTGTATAATACGCATTAAACTCAGAAATTTGTAGCAGTTAAATCTATAAATATAAAATGGTCGGTTGGTGTGTATGTATGTCCAGAGGAAGCAACGAAAATGATACAAATAAATATATAGGTAATTATGAACTTTTGTTAAGTAAATTATGGTGTCCCAGAAAAAACAGAACCCACAAATTTGTAATAAAACTGTTAATTTTCCCATTAAACAAATAAATTAGGGTTTAGGGTTAGGGCTAGGGTTAGGGTTCGGGTTTAGGGTTTAGGGTTAGTTTAATGGGAAAATAAATAAATAATTTGGGTTCTGGTTTTTCTGGTTCAGCCTGTACTGGTTAACAGTTTTGTTACAAAATTTATGGGTTCTGTTTTTTTTTTTTTTTTGGACACCATAATTTACTAAACAAAAGTTCATAATTACCAATATATATATATATATATATATATATATATACACATTCACTATGACTAGATCTTGCTTTTTGTGCCAAAAGCGTGGATTTTTTTTTTTTTTTTTTGCATTTAATATTTCAATTAGTTGATAGTGTCTGTGCACTTATTTTGTCTGACGCCCCACTAGGCCGGATCAACGCAAGGTCTTTTTTACATAGGGATTTTCATGGAGGGTGAATATAATTGCTAGTTTATATAATGTTTCGAAACAAAACATTTACACAGTATTTCAAACAAGAGCAAGGAAATGTTCACTTGAAAATGTAATAAACTTTCCGCGAAAAGTTCACAATGAATTAAGTAAAGTCGGTGAAATGGCTAATTGCCGGACAGCGAGAGAGTCTATCCCCTTTTCACTACACCAGAGATTGTTTTTTGCATCTGAGGTTGAGCATTACACCTACCATATATATTTACCTACCTGCACGAGCAGGATGTGACACAAGGTAAATTTCTTAAGTGGAGTTTAACAGGTTTGAATTAACAGTTTTCCTTCTCCTAGACCGGTTGCCTAACCAAGGTTAAAGAGCCCAGTCTGCCCTACTATTTACCCATAGCTGGAAGCAGAATAGGATTCATACCTTTCCCAAGGGTATTAGCGCTATTACACCAACTATAAGCTCCTAACTTTTAACGCACAGATTCATGCAGTGCTACTCTGGCACGGAGTTGGCGATGGCTGGTATTGGACCCAGAACCTTGTGGTCCATAGGTGGATGGTACATTTACGAATTTCAGTGGTTATTTCTCTGTAGTGGTAGATATTTCCCAACGCGTTTACCACAGTTAAGATATGATACAAGGTCGCAAATATGAAGCCTCCAATAAGGATTGAACTCGGTATTCAGTAGTAATGGCTCTAGCGAGAATTACTCGCTAACCATTACACTACGATGGGATTGCATAAAATAAGTGGTTGCCACATACACATTAGTTATAGTTAACATGCTGGATTGAGATATCGTAATAAACAAGAATCCTAGTCGCGCTATTACGTTTACTTTAGGACTCATACCCTTGGGAAAAATTATGCACTCGCTTATCTCATTAGCTATAGGTTAAATGGCACCACTACTGTTCTTCTACAAGGATATTTTGACACAAATAACCCACGGATGGTAATATGCTATTGAACAAGCAAATGATCGTTTCAGCCTTAAGCGAAACGGGACAACAATAAATCAATTAATCAAAAAGCATTGATAAAATACTTTAAAATTTACTTTTATTATCCCCCTCCCCCCTCTCTCTCTCTCTCTCTCTCTCTCTCTCTCTCATTATATATTTATATATATATATATATATATATATATATATATGTGTGTGTGTGTGTGTGTGTGTGTCTTCAAAAAATTTCGTCGAATGCAACAGAATCCAGATTATTTTGTAATTCTTAATTTTTATTTTCAATTTTTCTAATGATATATATATATATATTATATATATATATATATATATATATATATATATATGATAAACTCTTATACAAGGCCCTCATATATATATATATATTATAATATATATATATATATAATATATATATATATATATATAATTATATTGGTCTGAAGAAGCTCGTGGGCATACTCGCGAGTGGAAATGGTCCATAACCATGGTATTTAAGGACTTTTATTCCCAAATAACTTTGCTCTGTTTACAATAATTAAACATTGAGCTCTCATAGGGAACCTGAACTCTACAACAAACTACTGGTAGAGAATTAGGACCCGCCTTGAATCACATTGTACCAAGAAACTTGGTACCGCACCAAAGTGTATATATTATATATATATATATATATATATATTATATATATATATATTGTTGCAGCTTGCTTATCGAATAAGGAACAAATAGTCCAGTTGTACATTATCTGGTGGAATAACTACTTCCGCGTTTTTATCATCACAAATGAAATATGGCCGAAACGGTGCTTCCGTTTCTTATCAAAACAATGGCTGAAACGGTGCTTCTGTTTCTTTTTAACCAATATACCACAATATATATGGAGCCTGTGAATATATGCGAAACAGAGAGAGAGAGAGAGAGAGAGAGAGAGAGAGAGAGAGAGAGAGAGAGTGTGTGTGTGTGTGTGTGTGTGTGTGTGTGATACGTACTTGCATATATAGATATTCATTCAAAATGGAGATTCGGTGTCTTTTTGTCTGTAACAGAAACTACATCACTGCTTACGTCACAGTCATTTTTTTTTCAAATTCTATGAAAATCAATTAAAAGTCAGATTTTCATGAAAATTTTGAATTTCTTATTCACCTTTAGATGTTTAAAATATTTTTTCAAAAAATATATTAGAGGAAATATTATTTTACTAGGTGGACCCCCCACTTTGTTCATTTTATAAAATCCGATCAAAATATATCTTACTCGTACGATTTTGAAATTTTTCTATCAAGATAAGAGCCTGAATAATTAAACCAGAAATTTTTAGAAATGTTTTGTAGGTCATTACTGTCGTAAAACAAAACAAATATCTCAGTGGAGTGAAGTGAATATGATGCTTATTTTTAAGTAAGTAAACGTTTTATTTCATTTATTTAATTTTTTTTCACAGCCCTGAGGCAGTATCTTTTCAAAAAATTATTTTTACACTGCCCGGAGGGTGTTTTTCTTTGCTAGTATATATATGATTATGTGTCTATTCATATGAGTGATAGAAAGAACACCTGTTCGCCAATGTAATTATATGCACCTGTTTTTTTTTTTTTTTTTTTGCACGTAGCTAGGTGTAGATTCAAGCGTGTATATACATTATAAAAAAATCGTCGGGTGGCCTAAAGTCGGTATCAGCCAGGCACCGAAGGAGTCTCTCCCCTTTTCACCAGCGCTAAACATAGGAGATTGTTTTTAGCGTCTGAGGTGGAGCGCCACACCTAATATATGCTTCTTACTTTACCACACAGATCCCTGTGCTACGCATGCGCTGAGTTGGTGAGGGCTGGTATCGAACCAGGAACCTTGTGGTTTCCTAGTCGAACGCTCTACCGACTGAGCTAAACCGGCCCTGTCATATACATTATAAGTCGACGGGGCGGCCTAAAGTCGGTATCAGCCAGTCAGCGAGGGAGTCTATCCCCTTTTCAATAGCGCTAGACCAAGGAGATTGTTTTTTAGCATCTGAGGTGGAGCGCCACACCTACCACCAGCTCCTTACTTTACCGCACAGATCCCTGTGCTACTCATACCGGTATCGAACTAAGAACCTTATGGTTTCTAGCCGACTGAGCTAACCCGGCCCCTGACATTTATTTACGTCTATTTTCACTGTAAACTCCTTTCTTACTTTCCCCGGTCTCGCCGTACTCACAACTGAAATCTATAAAAATTCAAATAAAATATTTTTAAAAAAAAAACAAAACAAACAAAGACGAGAATCAAGTGGAAAATAATAATGTGGACCAGTGTATTTTTTTTTTATTTTAGATTTTTTTTTAATTGACGTGACGTCAGTCTGGGGAGCATTTAGCATCGCTTTAAGTAAAAAAGGCAAAAAATAATCATCAACATTAAAACTAAGAAAAAGACATTTTCTTTTCTTTCTTTTCTTTGTAATTTCTTTTTCTTTTTCCCTTTTAAATATAAAATAAAACAAAGACTGTCTTTGAGGGTGGGCCGGCCAGTTGAACAGGACCCAACAGGAAAAACACGGCCTTTTCCCACCCTCGCGCATTAACAGTTACCTGTAACCGGAAATACTATGCAAACATGACAACGGCTTGATTGACGTTTTCTAATATGGCCGCCGCTATGCGACGCGCGCCCAAGAGCCGCCATGTTTGTGGAAAGTGACCCAAAGATTTCTTTCTATATTATTATTATTATTATTATTATTATTATTATTATTATTATAGGTTAAGTTATGTTCTTGACGTGTTCACCGCTTTTCAGGTTGTGTTTTTACCTAGCTGTACTTTCATTAACGTCACTAACATTGTCCTGCAGATTTTGAAAAAAAAAAAAAGAAGAAAAAAGAAAAAGACAAAAAAAAGAGGGAAAGAAAATCTTCAGTCTTTCCTGTTGACGAATCTTTTTTTTTTCTCACGCATTTCTTGAACGACTCCCTGTATGAGAATCTGAATTGAATACATTCATTCATTCAGTTTGACATTCATAGTCATCCATTCATTAATTTATTCATGGTCATCTTTCTTCGTAAGTCTTTGTCCGTTATCCAAAACTTCTTCTTCTTCTTCTTCTTCTTCTTCTTCTTCTTCTTCTTCTTCTTCTTCTTCATTAACATTATCATCATCATCATCATCATCATCATCATGTATTGTAAAAAACCTTAAAATTTCCTACGGAGTTTGACATTTTTAGAATTCAGAGTTTCTTTCTCCTAGACTGTTTGAATAACTCATGTTAAGGGTCCAGTCTTCTCTACTATTCAGTCTTAGCTATAGGGAGGATGCGTTGGATGCATACCTTTCCCAAGGGTATTCGCGGGTAAGTGAAATACAAACCAGGCCTGTCCAGGATTTAAATCTTCTCCAACCCTCTCTGAGGCACTTAAGCAATTCTCACTCAAAATTCTCCGCCCTGTCGGCTGGGGCTTAGAATGTACCGACTGCACCTCTGCAGAGTAAGACTCCCCCAATGAGGCCACCGTTTGGCCGTAGGTGGACCCGTGATGCTTAAGGATAGATCCGTGGATGAGCAGTTCATCACACATGCAATACTCCACTTTGGCCCTATCTTGGGCTAGACGGGCGTCAGAGAGGCCCCCCGATCAATCGGCTGGTCACGTCAAGCCCTAAGCACCTATATGATTTTCCCAACCCTATTTGCCCTTATGGAAAGCCCAACTCCTTTTTATCATATGGATGCTAGAAGGCTGTGGCTGCGGGTCTACATGTCCTGGGAATGACGTTAAACTCTNATTGGCAAGGTCGCCTCAGGTATTTGGTCCGTTTTTTTCAGTTTCATTTAGCTTCACCTGGTATCTGCTGGCCTGCAAAATCCACAGTTGGCAAGTTCTTTCTTTTTTGTTAATCACACTAGGTTGGTCTCTTGCTGGGATAAGGTGATCGTTTCATTTCAAAGTCCCAGAATTGTATGCGTTGTGTTCTCAAGACAGATTCTGGTTTATGCATACCCATTTTGTTGTATGGTCAATTATTATTATTTATTATCATTATTATTATTATTATTATTATGGAAGTTAGCTAATGAAACTAAATATATTTATAGTTATTTACTAAGCTTAGCTTAAATGGGACACAGGCCAGAAGTATGGGCGATCAGTGAGAATCGAACTCACAATAAATGGTCTGCTAATTAGATCGCTACATTAACATAGGTGAGGTGTTCGTAAATAATCTTTATAATTAGTTTTTGAATACAAAAATACAACATTGAATTATTCACACACGACATATTCATTATTATTTATTGAATAAAGGGTCTTCCTAAAAAAGAGACATGGATTATTTTTTGTTTGATTTTAACGGATTTCAACACGCCGAGGTTATGTCATGCCTACCGGTTATGATGTAATACATATTGTGTATTATATATTACTTTTAGTAATTGGTTTTAAACAAATGTTTTTAACATTATTGGAGTTATGTTGTATGGTATCGGTTTTTTCATGTCTATATTCTATGGTATATTTTTGTTTCCTTAAAAAGGAGAGAATATCCTCCATGTTGACATTTTCAAACAGATCTTTCATTTGTTTGCTTTAAAATAACGGTTTTGATGTGAGCAAAAAACCTGCATTCCATGAATAAGTGTTTAACTGTCAAAGGTTTGTGACAGATTCACACTGTGGTTTTGTTTTTGCTTGAGTATATAGGAGTGCGTTAGTTTTGTATGACCAATTGCATAATCGGGACACAATGACTTGTTCTTTCTAGACTTCCTTAAAGTTGGTCTCCAAATTAATAATCAAAATTTAAAGATTGTAAAAAATTTTGAAAATTTAAATTATTAACAGTTTTACGGAGATGGGCTTGTTGAGTGTTTAATCTTTAAACTTTGATTTTAATTATTAATTTGTTAAATTTTAGTTTCATTTATCCTTAATTTATTTCAAGCCCTGTAATAATAATTCAATACACAAGCAAAGTTATTATACCGTTCCAAACATATCGATTATATTTTAGCTTTCAATAGGATAAATTAGATAAAACTTAATAAATAGCTTAAACATTCTTAACAATACACATTTATTCACCTCATTGTCCCTAATAATTTTTTTCATTTTGTATTTATACTTTTTTATTAATCTGCGTTAAACTCAATTATGTATAACATAATCACGTAAAATACACACCAACGTGTTTTAATATATCTCTAACCAAAGAAATCAATGAATAATTTTAATCGGTTTGCCTTATAAAACCACTCTTACGCCCATAAGCTATACTATTATTAACAACCGCTAGTAAAATAAATACACAAATCGATTCGCATTTTTGTTAACATTTTAATACTCACGAAAAACACACTTCCGGTAGAAATTCAAAAAAACATAAACAAGCGTAACATTTATTCAATGAACACACGTGTAATCGCCTGCAATTATCGGTACCTCGATTAATTCAGTGGATTTAACCTAAAACTTATAGTGAATCTCGAGTAGGTTTTTATTGTATCCATTTTTATATAATTTGCTCTACTTTGTATTTGAAGCACTTTGATTTGTTATAATCGCTAACTTAACTCCTGGATGTTGTGACATCAACGATCGCGCATATTCACCGTAAGTACCTTTTATCTTATAATATATATATTATATTATATATATATATATATATATGCGTGTGTGTGTGTGTGTGTTAATTACAAGTATATCTATAACGCCCAGTGATATAAGTTCTTTAACCTAGATATTATTATGTTGCAAATAGATTATCTACCGCTTGTTTGTGGACACTGTGATAGAGAATGGGTTTAACGAGGAATAATATGGGCAGAAGGATGAAAAATAAGGTCCTTTATTTTACTCATTTGATTTGTATTGTAAAAGAAATGGAACGTTTAATGGCAATGATTTTTATAAGGGACGGATGGGAGAAATAATAAATAAATATTCATTGTGGTAGAGTGATTAAAAGGACAAGCGCAAAGAAAAATAAGGATCAAGTGAAAATAGGCATTTGTGTTTATGAAAAAAATCAAACATTCTTGTATATATGTGCTCTTTCGTGTATATACGCATTAAACTCAGAAATTTGTAGCAGTTAAATCTATAAATATAAATGGTGCGTTGGGTGTGTATGTATGTCAGAGGGAAGCAACGAAAATGATACAAATAAAATATATAGGTAATTATGAACTTTTGTTAAGTACAAATTATGGGTGTCCAGAAAAAAGAACCAAAATTTGTAATAAACTGTTAATTTTCACATTAAACAAATAAAGTTAGGGTTTAGGGTTAGGGCTAGGTTAGGGTTCGGGTTTAGGGTTTAGGGTTAGTTTTAATGGGAAAATAATAAATAATTTGGGTTCTGGTTTTCTGGTTCGGCCTGTACTGGTTACAGCTTTTGTTACAAAATTTATGGGTTCTGTTTTTTTTTTTTTTTTTGGACACCATTAATTTACTAAACAAAGTTCATAATTACCAATATTTATATATATATATATATATATATAACACATTCACTATGACTAGATTTGCTTTTTGTGACAAAGCGTGGATTTTTTTTTTTTTTTTTTTCCATTTAATATTTTCAATTAGTTGATAGTGTCTGTGCACTTATTTTGTCTGACGCCCACTAGGCCGGATCAACGCAAGGTCTTTTTTACATAGGGATTTTCATGGAGGGTGAATATAATTGCTAGTTTATATAATGTTTGAAACAAAACATTTAACAGTATTTCAAACAAGAGCAAGGAAATGTTCACTTGAAATAGTAATAAACTTTTCGCGAAAAGTCACAATGAATTAATTAAAGTCGGTGAATGGCTAATTGCGGACAACGAGAGAGTCTTCCCTTTTCACTACACCGAGATTGTTTTTTTGCATCTGAGGTGAGCATTCACTACATATATTTTACACCTGCACGAGCAGGATGTGACACAAGGTAAATTTCTTAAGTGGAGTTTAACAGGTTTGAATTAACAGTTTTCCTTCTCTAGACCGGTTGCCTAACCAAGGTAAAGAGCCCAGTCTGCCCTACTATTTACCGATAGCTGGAAGCAGAATAGGATATATACCTTTCCCAAGGGTATTAGCGTATTAACCAACTATAAGCTCTAACTTTAACGCACAGATTCATGCAGTGCTACTCTGGCACGGAGTTGGCGATGGCTGGTATTGGACCCAGAACCTTGTGGTCATAGGTGGATGGTACATTTACGATTTTCAGTGGTTTATTTATCTGTAGTGGTAGATAATTTCCAACGCGTTTACCAGTTAAGATATGATACAAGGTCGCAAATATGAAGCCCAATAGGATTGAACTCGGTTTCAGTAGTAATGGCTCTACGAGAAATTACTCGCTAACCATTACACTAGATGGGATTGCATAAAATAAGTGGTTGCAACATACACATTAGTAAGTTAACATGCTGGATTGAGATATCGTAATACAAGAATCCTAGTCGCGCTATTAGTTTACTTTTAGGACTCATACCCTTGGAAAATTATGCACTCGCTTATCTCATTAGCTATAGGTTAAATGGCACCACTACTGTTCTTCTACAGGATATTTGGACACAATAACCCACGATGGTAATATGCTATTGAACAAGCAAATGATCGTTTCAGCCTTAAGCGAAACGGGACAACAATAAATCAATTAATCAAAAGCATTGATAAAATCTTTAAAATTTACTTTTATTTAATCCCTCCTTCCTCTCTCTCTTCTCTCTTCTTTCTCTCATTATATATATTATATATATATATATATTATATTATATATATATATGTGTGTGTGTGTGTGTGTGTGTGTTCAAAAATTTCGTCGAATGCAACAGAATCCAGATTTATTTTGGTAATTCTTAATTTTTATTTTCAATTTTTCTAATGATATTAATTAATATATATTATTATAATATATTATATATATATATATTAAATGAATAAACTCTTATAAAAAGGCCTCATATATATATATATATATATATATATATATATATATAATTATAATATATATAATATATATATTATATTATTGGTCTGAAGAAGCTCGTGGGCATACTCGCGAGTGGAAATGGTCCTAACCATGTATTTAAGACTTTTATTCCCAAATAACTTTGCTCTGTTACAATAATTAACATTGAGCTCTCATAGGGACCTGAACTCTACAACAACTACTGGTAGAGAATTAGGACCGCCTTGAATCACATTGTACAAGAAACTTGGTACCGCACCAAAGTGTAATATTTATATATATTATATATATATATATATATATTATATATATATTGTTTGGCAGTTGCTTATCGATAAGGACAATAGTCCAGTTGTACTTATCTGGTGGAATAATACTTCGCGTTTTTATCATACAAATGAATATGGCCGAACAGGTGCTTCGTTTCTTATCAAACAATGGCTGAAACGGTGCTTTCTGTTTCTTTTTAACCAATATACACAATATATATGGAGCGCTGTGAATATATGCGAAACAGAGAGAGAGAGAAGAAAGAGCGAGAGAGAGAGAGAGAGAGAGAGAGTGTGTGTGTTGTGTGTGTGTGTGTGGTGTGATACGTACTGTGCTATAGATATTCATCTCCGAGATCGGTGTTTTTTGTCTGTAACAGAAACTACATCACTGCTTACGTAAGTATTTTTTTTTCAAATTCTATGAAAATCAATTAAAAGTCGATTTTATGAAATTTTGAATTTCTTATTCACCTTTAGATGTTTAAATATTTTTTCAAAAACTATATTAGAGGAAATATTATTTTACTAGGTGGCCCCCACTTTGTTCATTTTATAAATCCGATCAAAATATATCTTCTGTCACGATTTTGAATTTTTCTATCAAGATAGAGCCTGAATAATTAAACACCAGAAATTTTTAGAAATGTTTTGTAGGTCATTACTGTCGTAAAACAACAAATATCTCAGTGGAGTGAAGTGGATATGATGCTTATTTTAAGTAAGTAAACGTTTTATCATTCATTTTTTATTTTTTTCTTCACAGCCCTGAGCAGTATCTTTCAAAAAATTATTTTTAACACTGGCGGAGGGTGTTTTTCTTTGCTAGTTATATATGATTATGTGTCTATTCATATGAGTGATAGAAAGAACACTGTTGCCAATGTAATTATATGCACCTGTTTTTTTTTTTTGTTTTTTTGCAGTAGCTAGGTGTAGATTCAAGCGTGTATATACATTATAAAAAATCGTCGGGTGGCCTAAGTCGGTATCAGCCGGGCACGAAGGAGTCTCTCCCCTTTTCACCAGCGCTAAACATAGGAGATTGTTTTAGGCGTCTGAGGTGGAGCGCCCACCTAATATATGCTTCTTACTTTACCACACAGATCCTGTGCACGCATGCGCTGAGTTGGTGAGGGCTGGTATCCGAACAGGAACCTTGTGGTTCCTAGTCGAACGCTCTACCGACTGAGCTACACGGCCTGTCATATAATTATAAGTGACGGGGCGGCCTAAAGTCGGTATCAGCCAGTCAGCGAGGAGTCTATCCCCTTTTCAATAGGCTATGACAAGGAGATGTTTTTTTTAGCATCTGAGGTGGAGCGCCACCTACACCAGCTCCTTACTTTACCGCACAGATCCTGTGCTACTCATACGGTATCGAACTAAGAACTTATGGTTTCTAGCCGTGAGCTAACCGGCCCTGACTTTATTACGTCTAATTTTCACTGTAAACTCCTTTCTTACTTTCCCCGGTCTCGCCGTACTCAAAACTGAAATCTATAAAATTCAAATAAATATTTTTAAATAAAACAAAACAAACAAAGACGAGAATCAAGGGAAAATAATAATGTGGACAGTGTATTTTTTTTTTATTTTAGATTTTTTTTTAATTGACGTGACGTCAGTCTGGGGAGCATTTAGCATCGCTTTAAGTAAAAAGGCAAAAAATAATATCATCACAATTAATAAGAAAAGGACATTTTCTTTTCTTTCTTTTCTTTGTAATTTCTTTTTCTTTTTCCTTTTAAATATAAAATAAAACAAAGACTGTCTTGAGGTTGGGCCGGCCAGTTGAAAGGACCAAAGGAAAAACGGCCTTTTCCACCTCGCGCATTAACAGTTACTGTAACCGGAATACTATGCAAACATGACACGGGCTTGATTGACGTTTTCTAATATGGCGCGCTAGCGAGCGCGCCAAGAGCCGCCATGTTTGTGGAAAGTGACCCAAAGATTTCTTTCATAATTATTATTATTATTATTATTATTATTATTATTATTATTATAGGTTAAGTTATGTTCTTGACGTGTTCACGCTTTTCAGGTGTGTTTTTTACCTAGCTGTACTTTCATTAACTCATAACATTGTCCTGCAGATTTTGAAAAAAAGAAGAAAAAGAAAAAGACAAAAAATGGAGGGAAGAAATTCTTCAGTCTTTCTGTTGACGAATTTTTTTTTTTTTCACGCTTTCTTGAACGACTCCCTGTATGGAATCTGAATTGAATCATTATTCATTTATTTTCATTTGTTGACATTCATAGTCATCCTTCATTAATTTTCTCTGGTCATCTTTCTTCGAAGTCTTTGTCCGTTATCAAACTTCTTCTCTTCTTCTTTCTTCTTTCTCTTCTTCTTTTCTTCTTTCTTTCTTTCTTTCTTTCTTTTCTTTTTTTCTATTTTTCTTTACTTTTTTACATTTTACACCATCTCAAATATCTTCACACTTCTTTCTTTCTTTTTGCGTTACCTTCTTTTTTTTTTTTCATTAGATCAACTTTTCTTTTCTTCTTCTTCTTTTTTCTTCTTCTTCTTCCTTTTGCTTCTTCTTTTCTTTCTTTTTCTTTTTTCTTTCTATTTTTCTTTTTTTTTAACATTTTACCTCTCAATCATCTTCACACTTTTTTCTTTCTTTTTGCGTTACTCTTTCTTGCTTTTTTTCATTAGATCAAACTTCTTCTTCTTCTTCTTTTCTTCTTCTTCTTTCTTCTTCTTCTCTTTCTTTCTTTTCTTTCTTTCTTTTATTTTCCTTAATTTTTTACATTTTACTCCAATCATCTCTTCCATTTCTTTTTCTTTTTGCGTTACTTCTTCTTTTTTCATTCCGATATCAAACTTCTTCTTCTTTCTTTTCTTCTTTCTCTTTCTTCTTTCTTTTTCTTTCTTTCTTTTTTACATTTTACAATCTCAATTCTTCATCATGTATTTGTAAAAAACTTAAAATTTCTTAAGCGGAGTTTGACATTTTTAGAATTCAGAGTTTCTTTCTCTAGACTGTTTGAATAACTCATGTTAAGGGGCCCAGTCTTCTCTACTATTTAGTCTTAGCTATAGGGAGGATGTTGGATGCATACTTTAAGGGTATTCGCGGGTAGTGAAATACAAAGAGCCCCGTCCAGGATTTGAAATTTCTCCACCCCTCTCTGAGGCACTAATAAGCAATTTCACTCAAAATTCTCTGCCCTGTCGGCTGGGGCGTTAGAATGCACCGACTGCACCTCTACAGATGCGTAAGACTCCCCCAATGGGTCCACCTGTTGGCGTTAGGTTGCGACCCGTGATGCTTAAGGGTAGAGCCCAAGTGGGATGAGCAGTTAATGACATGCAATAACTCCACTTTGGCCCTATCTTGGGTTAGACGGCGGTCGGAGAGCCCCCCCGATCAATCGGCTGGTTCGCTCAAGCCCTAGCACTATATGATTTTCCTAACCTATTGTCCATATGGCAGCCCACCCCTTTTTATCATATGGATGCTAGAAGGCTGTGGCTGCAGGTGTACATGTCCTGGGAATGACGTTAAACTCTATCTGATGCTGAGGTTCAGTTTTGGAGGTTTGGGGAATGTGGAGCATCCTCATCACATTTGCTCCCTGGTCCACTCTGACCGGAGTGGTAGTACCTGTTAGGGGTCCACTACAGGTTAAATAGAAAATGTATTTATAAAATTTGTATTTCGATTAAAATTGATTTATTTCAAAAAAACTTTCTCGGCATTTAATGACAGTGAGGTTGATATGCCGTAAAAAAACAAACAAAAAACAATCAAAAATTTGTGTGATTTACTCAATAAAATACTCAACATTAAAGTATAAAATAAAGGTCTGTTTTTTTTTTTTTTGTTGTTGTTGTTTTTTTTTTTAGACATCCAATCCTTACACACCCAATATCCCTGTATCCAACGATTTAAAGGACCAGCAATACTTAACCGAGTAGAATTTTATGTTATTTTATAATGCTATTTAATTTTTAATATGTATTTGAAAGTATGAATCAAATCTTCATTATTTTGGCTCAGAAATCAGATCTAGTGCGATGATTGTATACATAATATTACTTTGTCGTTATTTGCTTAGTAGTTTCTCTAACATACACATAACACAATTAGCCGTTTATATAGTTAGATTTTGAAAAACAATTTTGTCACAAAGATTTAGAAGTATTATATTTATTGATGATTGATAAATAAACACATCAAATATCATAGGTGATATTTGAATGGATAATGATTATTATTATGATATATATATATATATATATATATTATATATATATATATATATTATAATGTATATTTAATAATGGAAACGTATTCAAACGTCAACATAATGTTCAAATATTAATAAACCATTCGGACTTATTTTTCACATTTATGTTTTTACATTTATTGTTGGATGTATTTTCATTTTTTCGATAACTTTTTTGCAGACATAATGTTTTCGTTTTAATCATATTATTTTCGTCTCCGGCTATTGTTAAGGAAGAGTATAAACAGGCCTCTGAGGATGATTTTTATAAATCGAAATATTGTTCAATATTAGCTTATGATATGATATAAAATCTTTTCACTTTAACAGCATATTGTGTTGTTTCATATCCTTTAATCTATCTATCTATATCTATCTATCTTATCTATCTATCTATATAAATAATATATATATTATATATATAATATATATATAGTATTATATATATATATATAAGGATATCGTCTCGCTCTTGATAGTACGGAGTATAAACAAGCCCTGAAGATGATTTTTATAAAAATGGAAAAATTGTTTCAATATTAGCTATGAATATGTATAAAATGTTTCTCATCTTAACAGTATATTGGGTTGTTTTCATATCTTTTTATCTATTTCATCGTGGGATTCATTTCCTTTCTCTTAAGTTATATCCTGTCTTGTAACACAAATTTGAACGAAAACATCTTCCTATTCTACATTAACTTAGCCATGGATGACTACGGAACATAAGGAAATACAGAAACGTTTTAATTTTGCTTACTCCTTTCGGAATGAAGAATGTTTCTTAGGAATTGCATTTTCGAAAGAGTTATTCAAGAAACCTGCCACTATTTTAAAACCGTCCACCACATTCCGGATTAATTTAAAGACTTTTGGAGTCTTCTATTGAAGACCTATTAATGTCAGAAAATTCATCTTTGACAAAGCCAAATTTGGGAATTACTCTACGCAAGACAATCATTATATATATAAGGTGTGTCAAAGAAGGTATCGAGATTCTTTCTACTTTTTGACCACATCTTGCATTTTGAAAAAATCACTGTCCATTATTGATTCATTTCTATCTTGGTAAATACAACTCAAAACTCGGCACTTCTATGACACACCCGTTATATATATATATATATATATATATATATATATATATTATATATATATATATATAAATGATTTCTGTCATTTAATAGTCCATGACAAACTGTTTTATATTCAATCATTATTCAAATAGATGTTCATGTCAATCCAATTAATAGAATGAAAAAAAAGCCGTCGTTATTTTGAATAATTGTTTGAGTATTTTCATAAAAAACAAATTTTGGTTATGATTGTGAAGTAATGCTTTTCCACTATGTAATGTGGCAACATTCGTGTTGGAGTGAGTTACGGATGGTGAGTCACAGTTCATAAGAAGTTGTGCCTAGCTGCGGACAGTTATAGTTATAATTCAAAGACAGATTAAAAGATACATAAAAATATATAATTTTAGAGAAGAGAAGTAGACGTATATTTTTGGCGGTTTTCAAATTTACCCGCAGCGTTAGAAAATGTAATAATGATCACAACTATAATTAATTAATAAAATTAGCGCCATCTGGTGCAAGTATTTAAGTTTTAATGTAATAAAATGTTATATTAATCAGAAAGACTAATGAAACTAAATAAGAATGCAGATAAAAAGATGGGGGCGTATAATCGAAAATAAACAGCTGAAATTATCTTCCATCACTCTGTCTTTCATTGCTTAAATTTTCCAATTAATATTTTAATTAAAATAAGAAGTAAAGAATAACATGACAGATATTTGTCTGTTATGGATTTTTTTCAGATTTATCCCAAGATTTTCGCTCATATTTTTAATATAAATCAAACATTAGAAATCAATAATATACTAAGCACATATTTATTAAATCAGTTTTCTAATATCAATATTCAAATTACCTTTCCATTTACACTGTAACGCCGCTATTTTCTTGTATATACAATTAAATTGCGTGTGATTAGAATGTAAATAGGTTATCTGTATTAATAATGTAAAACAATTTTATTAATAATAAGGTTTATATAAAATAATAATCAGGAGAATGTGGACGTAGATAATTAAAGGATCGTGACTTGAATAGTAATATAGTTCAGTTACACACAGACAACACAACAATCTCCATTATATTAAGATAGTAAGGTTTATATGAATATGTAATGGTTGATAAACTATATGTCAATTTGTATTTATTATTATTTTTGATAAACTCTCTATCGTTATATATATTTACCAAACCCATCGCAGAGCAGCGATGTGACACAGGTCAATTATTAAGCGGAGTTTAACAGGTTTGAATTAGAGTCTCCTTTCTTAGATGGTTCGCTAGCAGGGCTGGGTCACCTAGCAATGATTAAAGAGCCCAGCCTACCCATAGCTGGAGGAAGACTTGGATTCATACCCATTCCCAAGGGTATTAGCGCTATGTGAAATACAAACAGCTTCGTCCAGGAATTGAACTCGGATCGACGAGTCCATTTCTTGCGACTCTAACCATTAGACCACGCGCCTCCACATTATCCTTTTTCTCGGTATAGGAGTAAAGAATGAAGAGATACAAGCAAAAGCTAGAAGGAAGAGCTGAGTCATAAAATAATTTTATTATCAACTACCATGGGAATTTCTATGGGGTCAGTTAGTTATTATTATATATTATTGTCATTATTATTTACAGACCTGAACGCGTGAGAGAAAAACAAAAAACAAAAACAAAAACAAAAAACAAGCCGAAATGAATTCCATCTGAAGTTATAAGCCAATCAATAACTCAGCCCGTTTCCTATAATAACTTGAATAACAACCAATCACAGAAAAGCAACCACCATTTCTTGCCTACGTCGAAATAGACACATTAACTATTTATTTATTTCTGCCGATTTTTTTTATCTTATTTTTATTTTTTCCCTCCATTATTCTGCAGCCAGTGTTTTTCAAAGGCTTCTGTATTTGGCCGTCCATCTCTGTTGCTTTACCAACAGTCAACCTCCCTCCCTCCCTCCTCCATCCCACCCATAAAAAATACAGTTTTGCCTCCCGTCCCACCCCCCATAAAAAATATTCCATCATTTTTCTCCATCATTGGTTTGGGGTAGATTTCATTATTCACTGCATCTATTCATTTCATGTTTGCTTGTTTGTTTTCTACTACTACTACTACTACTACTACTTACTATCATCATTATTATTATTATTATTATTATTATTATTATTATTATTATTATTATTATTATTATTATTATTATTATTATTATTATTTTCACTTCTTCTAAGTTTTTCACATAGGTTTAAGCTGATAGTCTTTCACTTGTGTCTGAGTGAAAAAAAAGTTTCCCCAGGTCTCCAGGACTCTTCTGGATATTTCCATTGATTTTAACAGTGCTGTTGTTTTGATAGTTTATTATTATTATTATTATTATTATTATTATTATTATTATTATTATTATTATTATTATTTTCACTCCTTTTGAGTTTTTCACATCGCCGTTAGCTGATGGTATTTCACTGGAGTCTGAGTTGACAAGTCTCCTCGGGTCTCCAGGACTCTTCTGAGTTTCTAGCCGATTGCAACCGTGCAGTAGTCTGGACGGTCTCAATTCTCCCTCTGATTTCCAGATCCTTCAGCCTTTATTCCAAGTATATTGGGACCGTTCCAAATGCACCAACTACAAATGGTATCATTATTATTATTTCACTCCATTCGAGCTTTCACAGCCGCCTTAGCTCGTGGTTCACTGGTGACCTCTTAAGCAACAACAGTAGGTAATGTAAGCAACTTTCCAATATTATTATTATTAGGTTGGTTCACTGGAGGCTGAGTGACAGTGAGTCTCCTCAGGTCTCCAGGACTCTTCTGAGTATTACAAACGATCTCAACAATGCTGTAGTCTGGATGGTCTCGACACTTCCTCTGATTTCCAGTTTATTCAGACTCTTTTCTAGATACCTGGCGACCGTTTCTAGGGCACCAATTACAATTGAAACGATCTTCACCATTATGTTCCACAGTTTTCTTAGTTCTCTGGCAAGGTCCATGTATTTGTCTATCTTTTCACTTTCCTTCACTTTCTCTCGGTGATCGGCCGGGACGGCAAAATCCATGAGATGACAAGTTCTCTTCTTATTAATCAACACCAGGTCAGGTCTCCAGGCTGGGATTAGGTGATCCGTCTGTACCTCAAAGTCCCAGAGAATTTTGTGCGTCTCATTCTCCAGGACAGATTCAGGTTTGTGCATATACCATTTAGTTGAATGGTGAAAATTGAATTTTATTATTATTATTATTATTATTATTATTATTATTATTATTATTATTAAGGTGCTCGTGGCGTAACGGTTTTCGACGAAAATGAACTCGGAGACTTGTGTTCAAATCCAGGACGAAGCTGTCCGCATTTTACTTCGTGGTTGCTTTGTTTTGTTTTACTACATATCACACCTTTCGGGCCATTTCGAATCAAGTCATTTTGATTTTTTAAAAAATGAACTCAAAAGTTGCTTACATTACCTACTGTTGTTGCTTAAGAAGTATTGAAAAAGCTAATCGCTGCTTAACTTCGGAGATCAGTGCTTTCAGCGTGACTTGATTAAAATTTACTTCGTGGTTATTGTTATAGGTGATACACCCTATAAGACTAATGGAATGCGCCGACAGGTTACTATAAATAACTGGGATAATTGTGGGTTAGCAGTAAGCCAATGCGAGTATGCCAATAACTCTGTTTGTCGGACGTAATTTCCACATCTCTCTATTGTATTTGTCTACTTTCTGTTAATACGTTTTTCTACATTTGTTACCCGTCGTTTTGTTCTTATTTGACCCCTTAAAACCTCACAACAGTTATGCCCTTGTGAAAGGTATAAAACCAACTATTCCCCCTCCCGCACCAACTTTGAATAAATAGTAGGGCAGATTTTGCTCTTTGACCTGTGTATAGCAACTGGTATAGACGAAGGAAAACTCTTAAGGATTGACCTTGTGTCACACTATCATTTACAAGTTACTCTAATTGATGACTTTTTCACTGAGGCCAATTCCATGTCAAATCATCTAGAAAAAGTAAAATTGTAAAAATTTGAGCTTCCAGTTCCAAAATTGGCGGAGTAATGTCGATTTTTCTGAGCAAAAAACTAAACTATCTTTTTGGTACAAATAATGTTCAATAGATATGAAACAATAATAAAAAAAATATTTGTTATAGATGCAGTGCCACATAGGGATGTTGATCTTACTATGAAACTATCCAAAATCATCAATAACTTAAAATTGGTTGACTTTCAGACTTTTTTGATAGCATTTTTGGATTCCCCCAGGCAATAATGCTTTTATAAAACAATTTTTAGTAGTAGGGAAGCTCTAGAACTCATTATACAGACGAAAATTACAAAAACAATCGCTATTTTTCGCGATACCCCTAAAATTTGGAGAGCTAAAGATAGACATAACTCCGCCAATTCTTGGGACTGGAGGTAAATTGCTTGATTGAACAGAGCTCGTATCAAAATGTCGACACCTGAACAATTTACCTCCAGTCTAATTTGCCTAATTCACTGCAAAAATAAAGTAAATAAAAATAGTACTGAAATTTTTTAAAAAATGAAAAAAGGGTGAAATAGGAGTGTAACTAGGAAGAGATCGTCGACTTGGCGGCCTAATGTCGGTATCAGCCAATCAGCGAGGGAGTCTATCCCCCTTTTCAATAGCGCTAGACCAAGGAGATTGTTTTTGCGTCTGCGGTGGAGCGCCATACCTACCATCATCTCCTTACTTTACCGCACAGATCCCTGTGATACTCATACGCTGAGTTGGCGAGGGCCGGTATCGAACTAGGAACCTTGTGGTTACTAGCCGAACGCTCTACCGACTGAGCTAACCCGGCCCAGTTTACCTCTCTACACCAATCATTAATTTTCAGTAGTTTTCAATAGTTTTCAGGTTACAGTGACCTCTAATATTGTTAAACATTACCAAAATGCACTAAAGGAGGTTATCAGTGATGTCACGCCGGCTTCATTACAGATTTCGGATTTTCGCAACATCAGATCTATTCCCCCGGTAACCCCGACCAGTTTTCAGGCCACTTCCAATGATTCCTTCTGTGTAATCTAAAGAATAGTTCAGAAGTCCTTACATAAGGGCCCGGAGACACGCAACAGCTAATCAGAGACTTGTTCGTCACATCTATAAAATAGGCAAATCTATTCGGGCACACTTTCGTATTTGCAATTTTTACCTATAAAATGCCTGGATTGCATAGTTTACATGTAAAAGCGACATCTCATATTGTTAACGAAAAGAATCTGTATTCATTACTTATTCATTTTCTTTTTCTTTTTCTTTTTTCTTTCAGATAACGACAGCGCAGATTTGACCCTGTTACTACCAATCTCGTTTCTCTGCGACAGAAAATAGGTCTCTTTTTTTTCGTACTTAAATATAAAACACTTGTTCTCCAGGTTCGTGTAGACTTTTGAGGAGTGAACTTTATATTAAAAAAAAAATTAATATCAAAATATGGCAACAGAGAGAGCAATAAGTTTTATTTCTGAAAATTGAAGACACGAGAAAAATAAAGTGTAAGTTGATAAGGGGAAAAAAAAGGAGCGATAATAATGTGTTCTTTGTGTCAATTGGGGAAAAATAAAACAATAAACAGTTTGTTGACCGAGTTTAATTTCATGATTTAGTTTTTAAAAAACGCCATTTTGAAAAATAAACTTATTTGACGATGAAGCAAAAACCGAATGATTTGAAAAAGAGTCTTTTCAGCAGTAATATATGTTGGGTTTGCAAATAAATAATAGGCAATTTGAAATTTTAAAATTAAATTCTAGCCAAGCAAATTTAGATTAGAGAATTGAATAAGTTCTAAAATATACAATTTCAGATTTGAAAATTAAATAAATTCTAAAATAGGCAAGTTTGAACTTGAAAAGTAAATGAATTCTACACTAGGTAATTTTAAATTATGAAAATTAAATGAATTCATGAAGGTGAATTTTAGATTGAAAAATTAAATAAATTCTAGAATAGGAAATTTTAAATTTGAAAATTGAATAAATTCTGGATTAGGAAATTCTAAATTTGAATAGTGTATAAATTATTGAATGGGGAATTTAGATTTGAAAATTGAATAAATTCCAGAATAGAAAATTTTAAATTTGAATATTGAATAAATTCTGAAATAGGGAATTTTAAATTTGAAAAATTAATAAATTTTAGAGTAGGCAAATTTGGGCTTTAATTAACTTTCCGGGAGATATGGAATTGGTCAAACAATTAAAGTTATAGAAAATATTTATTGGCTAATTCAATCCAAGTAGTAGTCATTGTGATGGATGCACTTGTACTATTGGTGTACGAGTGCATTAATACTCTCCTGGAAGAACATGATGCCAAGCTATGGATTTCCGAATAATTAAAACTGAACAAATAATAATAATAATAATAATAATAATAATAATAATAATAATGAAGAAGAAGAAGAAGAAGAAGAAGAAGAAGAAGAAGAAGAAGAAGAAGAAGAAGAAGAAGAAGAAGAAGAAGAATTATTTTATACTTTAATGTTGAGTATTTTTTTATTATGTAAATCACCAGAATTTTTGAGTGAAAATTGCTTATAGTGCCTCAGAGAGGGGTTGGAGAAGAGTTCAAATCCTGGACAGGGCTGTTTGTATTTCACTTACCACGAATACCCTTGGGAAAGTTATGCACCCAAGCATCCTCCCTATAGCTAAGATTGAATAGTAGAGAATACTGGACCCCTTAACATGAGTTATTCAAAACAGTCTAGGAGAAAGAAAACTTTGAATTCTAAAAATGTCAAATTCCGTTTAAGAAATTTTAAGGGTTTTTACAATACATGATGATGATGATGATGTTAAAGAAGAAGAAGAAGAAGAAGAAGAAGAAGAAGAAGAAGAAGAAGAAGAATGGAGGGCAGACTTATTTTTGATGGTGTGATGTCCGATTTTGACTGTCACACCTGGCTTTCTGAAATCATAACTTTTTAATTTTTTTTTTTTGTAAAACTGTGGTCATAGGCAGGAAGGCCGCCATCTTCAAACAAAGGTCAAATGGGTCCACCAAAATTATTACAAGTTGTCGACGGAAAACAATTTTGTGTGTTTACCTTTCTTCTTGTTTTTTTTTATTTTCTAAAGAAACTTCGCGCACGTGCACTCAGACACCTCCCCCACTCCCCCAAAAATAACGATAAGGCAACAAAAACTGAATCCAGAACTTAACAGTTGTCTTCCTAGTGATCACACGACAACGCGTTAAACACGCGCATTCAGAGACTTAACTACCTACCTACCTTTAGCTATATATATATATATATATATATATATATATATATATATATATAGAGAGAGAGAGAGAGAGAGAGAGAGAGCTATGGGTAAAATAGTAGGGCAGACTGGGCTCTTTAACCTTGGGTAGGTAACCAGTTTAGTAGAGGGATAACTCTGAATTCAAAATTCCTGAGGTCGGTCGTTGATTGGGTTCGTGACATTCCTTGATGCACCAATTATTTCCTATCGACTGTACCAAAAAGTACGGAATGGTCCTACAGAAGCCTTCACCACTATAAACAAATCACTGTGTTGGTTGTTCATTGAATGAACACTCATCCGTCGAAAATCGACGTGAGAGTCCATTTTTTTTAAATTATATATATATATATATATATATATATATATATATATATATATATATATATATGTGTGTGTGTGTGTGTGTGTGAGTGTGTAAGATAAAACTTTCAATATATATACAAGATATATATAAAATTCTTATCTTCCCATAAACATATAGCGAGATTCTTTCAAGTTCTCTGGAGCAATGTATACAATGTATTTTACAGAGCAATATTGACAATTCCATATTAAGGAGAATTATTTTGTAGGAAACGCGTGGTTTAATGGTTAAAGTCATGGGAAATGGACTCGTCGACCCGAGTTCAAATCCTGGACGTGGCAATTATTTCACTTAGCGCTAATACCCTTGGGAAAGGTATGAATCCTACTCTCCCTCCAGCTATGGGTAAATAGTAGGGCAGACTGGGCTCTTTAACCTCGGTCTAGGAGAAGGAAAACTCTGAATTCAAACCTGTTGAACTCTGCTTAAGAAATTGACCTTGTGTCGCATCCTGCTCGTGCGGAGGGGTTGGTGAACATATATTAAGGAGAATTTTATGTACCCGTCCTGTTGGCTTATGATAAATTAGTTCAGCAAACTCCTTTCGAATGCTATCAAAAAAGTTTTACAGTCAAGCAACTTTAAGTTATTAATGATTTCTCATTTGCAAAATTTAAACTGATTTAGCTTCGGATCTGAGCAAATATCAAACTATCTTTTTGGTACAAATAATGTGAAATATTTGTGAAATAATAATAGAACAATAATTTTGTCATAGATGCAGTATCACATCAGGATATTGATCTTGCTAGGAAAACATTTTTGAAATTGGAAGCTCAAATTTTGAAGATTGTCTTATGTTAACATAGTCTATAATGTTTAATATATGTGAAATGATATTAGAAAAAATTGTTGAAATGCCTTTATAAAAAGCCAACAGTACGGATTTTTGTTTTTCCTTAATATAGAATTGTACATTTAAAAAGTGTCTCAAAAAAAGTATCGAGATTTTTGTACTTTTTGACACACCTTGTCATTGAAGTAGTACCACATCAGGATATTTATCTTGCTAGGAAAACATTTTTGAAATTGGAAGCTCAAATTTTGAAGATTGTCTAATGTTAACATAGTCCATAAAATAGCATTTTAGCCCAAGGAATCCAAAAATGCTATCAAAAAGTTTTAACGTTAACCAATTTTAAGTTATTAATAATTTCTCATTTGCAAAATTTTTACTGGTGTTGTAGCTTCGGTTCTGAGCAAATATTAAACTATCTTTTTGGTACAGATAATGTTCTATATCTATTAATAATGGAGATTCGCTTCCGGTTTTTGTCTGTAACAAAAACTCCGTCACTGCTTACGTCACATTACCCAAAATCGTCATAAAAGAATAAATTCACTCAAAATTTGAACATGGAATGTTAGACAGTCATCACTGGTTTTTTAAAACAAGTTTTAATAAATACATACCTGGTATTATCTATCTATATATAGTTTGTTTTATTTTAATATATATTTAAAGTTATCAGTGAAGTTTCCATTTAATTTTTTTTTACTCCTTTAATAAATTTATTTTATTTTTTACTCCTTTAATAAATTTGATGATTTTACTTTACTTATGATACAAACTCTTTGATATTAAATTTTCAACTCCCATCCCCTCAGGTAATATTTATTTTACGTCGCCCAGAGGGTGTTTTTTTATTTTGCTAGTATGTGAAATCATAATAGAAAAAAATGTTGAATTGCATTTATAATAAGCCAACAGTATGGATTTTTAAATTTTTCCTTAATATGGAATAGTAAATATAA
>CM042147.1:123670471-123675471 GCA_023376005.1 Doryteuthis pealeii | reverse complement strand
GATTATCTTGATCTTTTCTTTTTTCCAAAAATTTTTTTCTCCCCGGTTGATGTTCGGTAGTATATTTTTACAATCAAACTATTTGCTGTGTTTTTTCTCACCGCGAGGATTTACCAATAAGTTTGGTATATTAAATATATTATATTATATATATATATATATATATATATATATTGTTGGAATATTTTAGTATATAATGTGTGCTCTAATTCCCCACCTTCATTTATAGACTAGCCAAGTCACGTGAGTTGTTCCTGTAGCTAATCACTAGCCATACTGCGTGGAGGTCACACTATTTACCCCCCCACTGGACATAATTATAATTACGCTCACTGAGGACGGACATAAGATTACCAGATCTTTACCAATACCCAGGAAGGACTAATACGATTACCAGAGTAACCAAGGGATTCATTATCGAAGGACTCTTACCAGGGATCCAATCCACTGGACAAGCGTTTCCTGCTTTAAGCGGCAAAGGATGGCCCCATAAAAACTTAACACACACACACACACACACACACTCATTATATATATATATTATATAATATAATATATATATATATATATATATATGAGAAGTAAATACACAGCGATGTGTATGATATGGCTTTTTTTAGCCGACAATTTTTGGAAAATATGTGTTTAATTGAAGTCGTACCTAATTTGGAAGTTAATTATTAATTAGTTAATTAGGCGGGCATACCTATTTAAATGTAAGGCTAAACAAATCGAGAAAAATCAATCTCTGTATGTACATTTCAGCCTATTAGGGTTTCGAATCACGCACAAGGCGGTCTTCCTATCTATAGCTCTACTGATGAGGCCTAATAGGCCGAAATGTACATACAGAGATTGATTTTTCTCGATTTGTTTAGCCTTACATTTAAATAGGTATGCCCGCCTAATTAATTAATTATTAATTAATTAACTTTCAAAATTAGGTACGACTTCAATTAAGCACATATTCTCCCATATATATATATATATATAATAATATATATTATATATATATATATATTATATATTCAAAAGATTCTCTAGTAGCTATTCTTTATCTTTCCATCTATTACAATCTGTCCCTATCTCTCTGTCAGTCTTTCTCTCTCTCTCTCTCTCCTCTCTCTCTCTCTCCTCTCTCTCTCTCTTCTCTCTCTCTCTCTTACTCTCTCTCTCCATCCATCTATCCATCCATCTATTTATCTATCTATTTATCTATCTAGGAAATATTTATTTGTCAATAGTAATTTTGAATATGTAGTTTTGTTTATCGTATGACTGAAGATTCTTAAGTGCTAAACTGACTTCGGCATAAAATAACCCAACAAGGTTTGACATGCCATAAAGTCCAACTATCCAACCAACGAACAAACCAACCAATTTTTTTATCATCCTAACCAGGGTGTAGTCCCCTGAATTATCTCCCTTTTCTTAAAAAACAAAATAACTCCAGCTCATCATTCCCCTTCGTTTATTCACGTCTTGAAGTGTCATAAATCCCTGCAAGAGATACAAGTTTTCTAATGCATTTTTTTTTTTTACGAAGAGGGCGTATGAGTTTTTTTATGCGCCCGAGTGAAGTTCTGATTATGCTGCAACCTAACACACAACTGTGCACGTGTTCGCGCCCGTAGATCTCACAAAACAAGTAAATAAATAAACATCTTTAAACGGCTATTAAAGAAGTCAGAGGCTTGCTCATGTCGATGAGCTGAGACAGGGTGTGTATCATATCTACGGAGGAATCTTTCTGGCCGCCCACACTCGACGCCCTGTAACTCCGTGGTTTGTAAGGGATACCTTTATGACCACGGGAATTAAAACAGATACACAAGCCCCAATCATACCAACGGATAGAGCAAACTTTCAGCTAGAAAACTATCTATGTATCTATCCCAGTCTGTCTATTATCTGCTTTTTTCTCTTTCTCATCCTCTCTCGTTTTCTCTCTATATATCACGTTCTCTCTCTCTCCCCTCTCCCCCTCTCCCTCTCTCTCTCTCTCTCTGTCTCTGTCTCTCTCTCTCTCTCTCTCTCTCTATATATATATATATATATATATATATATATATAATATTCCCTCCAGCTATGGGTTAAATAGTAGGGCAGACTGGGCCCTTCAGCTTTGCGTAGCTAACCAGTCTAGGAGATGGATAACTCTGAATTCAAAATTCCTGAGGTCGGTCGTTGATTGAGTTTGTGGCAACCCTTGATGCACCAATTCTTTCCTATCGACTGTGCCAAAAAGTGTGGATGGTCCAACACAAGCCTTCACCACTATAAACAAATCACTGTGTGGGTGTTCATTGTGTGTATGAACCCTCATACGTCGAAAATCGAGGAGAGAGTCCATAATATAATATATATATATATATATATATATATATATATATATATATTAAAAGAAAGGAAATGAATCTGACGGTATGAGTATATATAAAAGATAATAATCTGATGACCGAGAAAAATGCGGCGGAAGTGCTCACATTCGAAACTATTGTATAACTTTTTTTTTTTTTTTTTTTTGCAACATCAAGTTTTTTGTTGAAATCATATGACTTTTGTCTCCGCTCTTAACAACACGGAGTATAAAACAAGCTCTGATGATGACTTTCATAAAATCGAAATATTGTTCAATATCAGCTATGTTATAAAATGTTTTTCACTTTACCGGCATTTTTGGTGTTTTCATATATTTTTATATATACTCATATATATATATATATATATATGTGTGTGTGTGTGTGTGTGTGTGGTGTGTGTATTTAGGCAGCATTTTTTCTTGTAGGCATATATTGTTAAATAATGCAGCCATTTTTTGTCTGTAAGTTTTGTCCTTTATTTTTTCGTATTGCCGGATTAATTTTGTAATATCTGGCGAAAATTGGCCGATGTATTTGCCATATGTCATAGACCAAATACTTTCCGCCCTATCGTGGGCCATCTTCAGGGTATTTTGAAAGTGTACAACAATGGGCTATTCCATTTTCATAAGCACAACCTATATACATAGAAAATGGAATAGCTCATTGTTGTACGGTTTCAAAATACCCTGAAGATGGCTCACGATAGGGCGGAAAGTATTTGGTCTATTACTCTGTTATCTATCTATATATATATATATATATCTATGCCAGTCAATTACTCACACACACACACACACACACACACACACACACACACACACACACACACAAACTCGATAAGGCGGAAAGTATTTGGTCTATTACTCTGTTATCTATCTATCTATCTATCTATCTATCTATCTATCTATCTATGCCAGTCAATTACTCACACACACACACACACACACACAAACTCACGCACACAGACATATTATATATATATATATATATATATATATATATATGACCAACTGGATATGGTTATCTACTAAGCTTAGGCCAGAAGTATGGATCTCCCAATCAGAATCAAACTCACTAACAATGGTCTGCAAATCTAGCTTGCGAGCCATTACACCTCTTCCGAGTCCGAGAAAGTTCACGAGTCCGACAAGAAATACCTGAAGAAGGCCGAAGGGCCGAAACGTTGTGTTCATAACAATGAAGATGAGTACAATAGTCCGAATTATCCAAATAATACTAAAAACTTAAATATTATTTAAAAAAAACTTCTGTTTTATACCTCTACAGAGAAATAGCCATTAGAATGTGTTTGTTTATAATTCTGTTTCTTCTAGTATAATCTTATTTTGGCCACAAACCTGTTGCCTTTTTGTGTGGACATTACCGCGTGTTTACTCTTAATATAGCCAAAGTGTTTTGTTTCAAAACAGGCGCAGTAGTGGACTGCGACCTCGTAGTAAGCAAGTTTGCACTCCAGTCGCGCTATTACGTTCATTTTCAGATTAATTCCCTTGGAAGGCATGTACTTCCACATCCCTTCCTGCTATGGATTAATTAATATCACTACTATTTTTCAAGCTTTGGCTTTGGAATTAACTAACCCATGAAGTTTGATATACCATTAAACAAAGAAACATACGTCAACTGTATGAATTATCATTTTTAGTCTATACAAATCCCATAAAAAGTAGAACAAAACTTAAATCCAGCTGCTACAAATTCTATATACTCAGGGTGTATTACATAAATTATATATATATATATATATATATGGGAGATTATGTGCTTAATTAAAGTCATACCTAATTTTGTTAATTAATTAATTATAACTAAATGAATTAGGCGTGCATATCGGTTTAAATGTTAAATCGAGAAAAAGTCATCTCTGTATGTACATTTCAGCAGCAGAGCTATAGACAGGGCAGTGCTTTGTGCGTGATTCGAACCCTACCTGTCAGGCCGACAGGCTGACACTCTAACCATTACACTAGCTGGCTTCCCCAGAATTTCTCGTTCATTTTAAACTGGTATGTATATCGCACTTTTTGGGTGACTTATGGCACGACAGTATGAAGTAGTCAAACAGTGTGTTTGAAAATGGCGAAGGCCGACAATTTGGGGGAGATTATGTGCTTAATTAAAGTCATACCTAATTTTGTTAATTAATTAATTATAAATAATTTCATAATTTCATTTAGTTATAATTTCTTGAAATGCCATCCATTATAATATATACACTGAAAATTATACTCGTCAGATATTTTAACAAACAAGCATACGAGGAGTATACAACGACAATATATATATATATATAAATATTATTATATATATATATATATATATATATATATATATATAATCCAGGATTTTGTAGCTCAAATTTAGGGTCGCGTGTTATACACGAGTACGTTTTATACACGAACAATTACGTAAATAAACATATTAGTGACCTTTTTATTTTCTCGGGTGATGTCCACTTTGAGGTCTGTTTTGTTACTTGTCTTAGTTCCCTTTCAAGAACCCTTGAATTTTCTTTTTTTCGGGGAGACCCATGAATTGTTCTGGCAAAGATTAAAATTAACACTCTGCTGCGCTTCCCCAGCTAAACTCCCAGCTTGCGAACATCCCCCTCTT
>CM042147.1:123663679-123670371 GCA_023376005.1 Doryteuthis pealeii | reverse complement strand
AGAGAGAGAATATAAACTTTATATCGGGCATTAAATGACGCCCCTGAGGTTGATATGGGGCCCCGTAAAACAAACAAAAACAAACAAATCAAAAAATTCTGGTGATTTACTTCAATAAATACTCACATTAAAGTATATAAAGGTCTTGGGGGTGTTGTTGTTTTTTTTAGACATAGCAATCCTTAGCAACACCAAATATCCCTGTATACAAGATTAAACGCGACAGCAATACTTCACCGAGTAGAAATTTATGTTATTTATAATGCTTATTTATTTTATAAATGTATTGATAATATGAATCAAATCTTCATTATTTTAGCTCAAAACAAGATGCCTAGTAAAGCAGTGAATGTATATATGATATTTACTTTGTCGTTATTTATTTCAGTAGTTTCCTCTAGACATACATACATACATACAACTGCCTTTATATATGTATAAGATAAAATAACACACCAACATCACTAAGGTGATATTGAATATCATAAGGATTATATATACTAGCAAATATATGCACCCTCCGGGGGCAAGTATTTAGTTTAAAAAAATATGTAAATAAAATATGGTATTAAATTAGAAAAGGCTAATGAAACTAAATAAGATAACAGATAAAAAGATTTGAAAATAGGGGAGTATAATAAAAGATTTGAAAACAGAGGAGTATAATTAAAAATGGAACAACTGAAACTTACTCTTGCCATCACTCTCGTCTTTTCATTTTACTTTTTTCTAATTTAAGTAATTTAGTTATAAGAGGAAGTAAGAATAAAAATGACAGTTTATTTTATCTTGTTAATGGATTTCATTTAAGATTCATTGAAGAGATTTCACATTTTTCTTTCCCATTTTTTATTCATTAAGATAAACAAAAACGTTAGAAATCAAATAATACTCTAAGCACATATTTATTAACGATTTTTAATATTAATATGGCATATTACGCCCTTCCGGTCACACTGTAAAACCGCTATTTTGTTTGTATATATAAATATAATTGCATGTTGGCATATGTAGACATAGTTAAGCAGATATTAATAATGTAAGCCAATTTTATAATAATTGAGGTTTAAATAAAATAAATTATGGAGAATGTGATGTCAATAACTAAGAGAATTGTGACTTGAGTAGGAATATAGTTTTCGGTACAGACAGTAAAAACACACATCTCCATTATAATAAGATATATATATATAATATATATATATATATTATATAATATATAATGTATATTTAATAATGAAAACGCATTAAACGTCAAAACGTATTTTTCACATTTATTCTTTTACATTTATTGTTGGATGTATTTTCATTTTTTCCGCATAACTTTTTGGCAACATCAATGTTTTCGTTTTAAATTCATATTATTTTCGTCTCGCGCTATTGATAAGGCAGGAGTATAAACAGGCCTCTGAGGATGATTTTTATAAATCGAAATATTGTTCAATATTAGCTATGAATATGATATAAAATGTTTTCAACTTTAACACATATTGGTGTTGTTTTCATATCCTTTTTATCCATCTATCTATCTATCTATCTATCTATCTATATATAATATATATATATATATATAATATATATATATATATATATTTTATTTATTTTACAATGTTTTCAATAGATCAATGTTTATTATCAACGACACGCGGTTTCATGCTAAAAGCAATCAATCAAGGTTGAGGAGCCAAGATCCAAGGTGTTTGTTGAGTTCTTTAACTCAATGTCACATTTAGGATTTGTAAATAACGTCGGTTAGTTTTACGGATGCTGTTATTTTTTTTTTTTTTTAATTTTATTTCTTTTTTTAAATTTGAATTTTTTGAAGTAAATATTAGCTCTTACAAACTGTGATTGAGCACTGTATTTTCTTTGTTTCATCGCAAAAGAAATTTTGTTTTTACATATACCTATATATATATATATTATATATTATATATATTATATATATATATATATATTATATATATATATAAACAAGGATAGCGTTCCGCTCCTTGATAGTACGGAGTATAAACAAGCCCTGAAGATGATTTTTATAAAAATGGAAATATTGTTCAATATTAGCTATGAATATGATTAAAAATGCTTTCACTTTAACAGCATATTGTGTTGTTTTCATATCCTTTTATCTATACTCATACCGTCGGATTCATTTCCTTTCTCTTAACTTATATCCTGTCTTTGGGAACACACACACATTTGAACGAAAACATCTTCCTTAACTACATCAACCTTAAGCCATGGATGACTACAGGAGCATAAGGAAATACAAAACCTTTTAATTTCTGCTTACTCCTTTCGGAACAGAAGAATGTTTCTTAGGAATTGCATTTTCGAAAAGGTTATTCCAAGAAGCCTGCCCACTATTTTAAAACCGCCCCACCACATTTTTCCGGATTATATTAAAGACTTTTTGGAGTCTTCTATTGAAGACCTATTAATGTCAGAAAATTCCATCTTTGACAAAGCCAAAAATTTGGGAATTAACCTACGCAAAGACAACATATATATACATAAGGTGTGTCAAAAAGGTATCGAGATTCTTTCTACTTTTTGACACATCTTGCATTTTGAAAAAATCAACTGTCCATTCATTGTTCATTTCTATCTTGGTAAATACACCTTAAACTCGGCACTGTTATGAGACACCTCGTATATATATATATATATATATATAATATATATATATATATGAAAATGAATTTCTGTCATTTAATAGTCCATGACAACTGTTTCATATTCAATACAATTATTCAAATAGATGTTTCATGGTCAATCCAATTATTAGAATGAAAAAAAAGCACGTCTATTTGAATAATTGTTTTGACTATTTTCATAAAAACAAATATTGGTTATGATTGTGAAGTAATCGCTTTTCCACCGACATTTATACACACCTATGTAATGTGGCAAACATTCGTGATGGGAGTCACAGTTCATAAGAAATGTGTGCCTAGCTGCGGACAGTTAAGTTATAATTCAAAGACAGATTAAAAGATACATAAAATATATATAATTTTAGACGCCAAGAGAAGCAGATGTATATTTTGGCGGTTTTCAAATTTACCCGCAGCGTTAGAAAATATATCAATGATCACAACTATAATTATTAATAAAATAGCAAATAAATGCGACATCTGGGTGCAAGTATTTAAGTTTTAATGTAATAAAATGTCATATTAAATCAGAAAGACTAATGAAACTAAATAAGAATGCAGATAAAAAGAAAACAGATGGGGGGTATAATCGAAAAATAAAACGACTGAAACTTACTCTTCCATCACTTCTGTCTTTCATTGCTAAATTTTCCGAATATAATTATTTAACTAAAATAAGAAGTAAAGAATAAAATGACAGATATTTTGTCTTGTTATTGGATTTCTTTTTAGATTTATCCCCAAGATTTTCGCTCATATTCTTTAATATAAAATCAAACAATTAGAAATCAATAATACTAAGCACATATTTATTAAAATCAAGTTTCTAATATCAATATTCAAATTACCTTTCCCATTTACACTGTAAACCGCTATTTTCTTGTATATACAATTACAATTGCGTGTGATTAGTATGTAAATATGGTTATCTGTATTAATAATGTAAAACAATTTTATTAATAATTAAGGTTTATATAAAAATAATAATCACGGAGAATGTGACGTAGATAATTAAAGGAATCGTGACTTGAATAGTAATATAGTTTCAGTTACACACAGACAAACACACAATCTCCATTATAATAAGATAAGTAAGGTTCATATGAAATATTAATAGTTGATAAACTATATGTCATTTGTATTTAATTATTATTTTTGATAAACTATCTTACGTTATATATATTTACCAAACCCATCCGCACGAGCAGGATGTGACACAAGGTCAATTACTTAAGCGGAGTTTAACAGGTTTGAATTCAGAGTTTTCCTTCTCCTCGACTGGTTACCTAGCCAGGGTTAAAGAGCCCAGTCTGCCCTACTATTTACCCATAGATGGAGGGAGAGTAGGATTCATGCCTTTCCCAAGGGTATTAGCGCTATGTGAAATTCAAACAGCTCCGTCCAGGAATTGAACTCGGCGTCGACGAGATCATTTCTCATGACTCTAACCATTAGAACACGCGCCTCCGTAATTATATAGGGCCAGTTCAGTTGAATCGGCGAGCATTGGACTAGGAATCAATAGATACCGACCCTCGCCAACTCAGCGCATAAGTAGTACAGCTTGGATCTGTGCGGTAAAATGGAGAGCTGACGGTAGGTGTGCCGATTCACTTCAAACGCATAAACAGTCCCTGGTCTAGCGCTTGTAAAAAATCCTGTTTGGCAGATACCAACAATAGGCCACAATTGATTATTAAATATGAATTTAAACATATAATTGTGCATAGATTATTAGTTTGTATAGGAATAAGTAAAGTAAAGTCGTCGGGGTGGCCTAAAGTCGATATCAGCTAGACAGCGAGGGAATCTATCCCCTTTCACTTGCGCTAGATCAAGGAGATTGTTTTTGCATCTGAGGTGGAGAGCCACACCTACCATCGGCTCCTCGCTTTACCGCACAGATCATGTGTTACTCATACGCTGAGTTGGCTAAGGCCGGTATTGCACCAGGAACCTTACGATTCCTAGTCAAGTCTACCGACTGAGCTAAACCGACCAATTTGGATAGGAATACTGTATGCAAATTACTTGTATTATATAGATTGGTTGGTTGGATGGTTGGATTTTACGGTATGTCAACAACCGGTCGGGTTATTTTATGCCGAAGACGTTTTGTTTTATTTATTCTTGATGGGTATTCAATTTTTTTAAAACTCAGTTTTTTTTTTCAAAAAATATTTTTAACCCATAGATGGGACCCTAACAACCTACTACCACTCCGGGTCAGAGTTAACCTGGAAGCAATGGCGATAAAGGATACTCCTCTGCCTTCTAGCTCATATATGATAAAAAGGGTTGGGTGTTTGTCATAAGAGGAATATGGTTGGAACAATCATATAGGTGCTAGGGCTTGACGTGACCAGCCGATTGACAGTCCTACTTGCCTAAGTAAGAACCAAAGTGGAGTGTTGCAAGTCATGGACTGCTCAGCCACCAAGATTCCGTCCATAAGCATCACGGGTTGCCACCGAGGCTAACAGGTGGCCCCATATGAGGATTTTACCCCTATGTAGAGGTGCAGTCGGAGTAGTCTACAGGCCCAGCCGATAGATAGGAATACTTGATATCATATAACTGTGTATAAACAGGAACGTAAGACATGTAATTGTGTATAGATTATTAATATTGGATAGGAATACTAGAAACTATGCAACTGTGTGCAAATTATTGTTGTATTAGATAACAAATACTTCATATCATCTAACTATAAAAATATATGATTATTAAAGAGTAATTTATAACATAAATGCATAGTGATTATTAGTATTGGATAGGAATATTTAATATAATACAACTCTATTGGACAGGAATTCTTGAATCGTCTGGTATTAAGTATTACTATCCAATATTAATAATCTAAAGCAGCATCATATGGTTTAAATTCCTATTCAATAATCAATTATTTTTACTCAGTTATATGTTTTAAACTAATAATAATACTTAGTAAACAATTATAGCATCAAGTAACTATTATTAACACAAATAATTTGCACACTGTTGTATGGTTTAAAGTAAATAATAATAATAATAGTCTTTAATAAACAATTATAGCTTCAAGTAACTATTTTTAATACAAATAATTTCCAAACTACTGTATGGTTTCAAGTAACTAAAAATAATAATAATCTTTGATAAACACTTATAGCTTCAAGTAACTGTTCTTAATACAAATAATTTGCAAATAGCTGTATGGTTTCAAGTAACTAATAATAATAATAATAATCTTATTATAATGGAGATTGTCTGTTTTTCTGTCTGTAACCGAAACTATATTACTACTCATGTTACAATTCCCTTCGTTATTGACATCGCATTCTCAATGATTTTATTTTTTATCTAAAACTCAATTATTAATAAAATTGTTTTACATTATTATTACTGTTGACCATATCTACATACAAACAACATGCAATTATATTTATATATACAACAAAATAGCGGTTTACAGTGTGAACGGGAAGGCTAATTTGCATATTAATATTAAAAAATCGAATTTAATAAATATGTGCTTAGTATTATTGATTTCTAACTGTTTGGTTTTATTTTATGAATATAAGCAAAATCTCTTCAATGAATCTTAAATGAAATCCATTAACAAGATAAAAATAACTGTACTTTTATTCTTTTACTTCCTCTTATAACTAAATACTTAAATTAGAAATAATAACAATGAAAGACGAGAGTGATGGAAGAGTAAGTTTCAGTTGTTCATTTTTTATTATACTCCCTCTGTTTCCAATCTTTTATTATACCCCTCTGTTTCAAAATCTTTATTATACTCCCTCTGTTTCAAATCTTTTTAATCTGTATTCTTATTTAGTTTCATTAGCTTTCTAATTTTACATACAATATTTTATTACATTAAAATAAAAATACTTGCACCCGGGGGTGCATATATTTGCTAGTAATAATAATAATAATAATAATAATCTTTGATAAACAATTATAGCTTCAAGTAACTATTCTTAATACAAATAATTTGCACACAGTTATAAAATACCAAGTATTCCTATCCATAAATGTGATCCTAAC
>CM042147.1:123641179-123658679 GCA_023376005.1 Doryteuthis pealeii | reverse complement strand
TATTTGTTAAAATCGGTTTATATCTATCTATATATTTATCTAATTCTGCTCATATCTATTTATCTATCTATCTATCTATTAGGTAAGAAATAGAAAAATATATACATAGATATATAGATACCCTATCTATCTATCTATCTATCTACCTGTCTATCCATTTGAACTTATTCGTATGTATGTGTGTATGTATGTGCGTGTATGTATGTATGTATGTATTTATCTAAACCTATACACATATGTCTATCTGAAACTATGTATGTATGTATATAAGAGGTGAGGTAAAAGGAAAAGTGAACAAGAATAATGACTCAAATAAGTCCAAGTATATATATATATATATATATATATATATATATATATATATATATAGATAAAAGGATATGAAAACACACAATGCTGTTAAGATGAAAATATTTTATATCATATTCATAGGTAATATTGAACAATATTTCGATTTATAAAAATCGTCTTCAGAGCTTGTTTTTAATCCGGACTCATCGAGAGAGGTGTGTGTGTGTGGGGGGGCAACTATCTATATATCGATTTCCATCAGTTCTTAGCTATCATTTAATTCATTGATTTATCTGTTAAAATGTGTTTATATCTATCTATATACTTATATAATTCTTCTCATGACTATTTTATCTATCTATCTATCTATCTATCTATGAGGTAAGAAATAGAAAAATATATACATAGATATATAGATACTCAGTCTATCTATCTATCAGTCTGACTACCTGTCTATCCATTTGAACTTATTCGTATGTATGTGTGCATGTGTGTGTGTGTATGTATGTATATATTTATCTGAACCTATACACATATGTCTATCTTAAACTATGTATGTATATATATATGAGGTGAGGTAAAAGGAAAAGTGAACAAAAATAATGACTCAAATAAGTCCAAGTATATATATATATATATATATATATATATATATATATATATATATATATATATATATAAGGATATGAAAACACACAATGCTGTTAAAGGGAAAATATTTTATATCATATTCATAGCTAATATTGAACAATATTTCGATTTATAAAAATCATCATCAGAGCTTGTTTTTAATCCGGACTCATCGAGAGAGGTGTGTGTGTGTGTGGGGGGGGGGTGCAACTATCTATCTATTGATTTCGATCAGTTCTTAGCTATCAATTAGTTCATTGATTTATCTGTTAAAATGTGTTTATATCTATCTATATATTTATCTAATTCTGCTCATATCTATTTATCTATCTATTTATCTATGAGGTAAGAAATAGAAAAATATATACATATATATATATATAGTCTATCTATCTATCCATCTATCAGTCTGACTGCCTGTGTATCCATTTGAACTTATTCGTATGTATGTGTGTATGTATGTGTGTGTGTATGTATGTATTTATAGTCAGGTTGCATAAGGCGCTACTGCTACTATGTAACCCAGTCCTACCTGTCTCATAGTTAGATTATCAGCGACTAAACCGGTTACCCCACCAGGCTTATCTGGTGAGGAGGATGGCTAGACATCCAGCAGGACGAAAAACAAAACCTGTCAAAGTGTGGATGAAGCCTTTCGCTCAACGGCCCTCTAGCAAATAACATACGCGGGGACGTAGAAATACTTGGATTGGTATCCAGACGCGTAGCAAAACCACCGGGAGATATGCATTCCTCAGCCTTGTCAAGGCAAGTGTCTAGGAGAAGGAAAACTCAAAAATATAACCTGCTGCGGCTGCTACAACCAATGATGTTGACTTGTTCTTCTTTTTGGTTCAATGTGGCAGTCACTTAGAGAGTGGGATTGGTTCTGTGCAAAGACTCTCCTCACTTAAAAAAAGCTTCAGACACAGGTATTGCTTGATATACAATACATGTCTTGTCCATGTATTCATGCAAACTCCAGTAACAAACAATGTGTCTTGTGCAATCTGTAACAAAGTTTGTAAGTCGGCTTCTGGTCTTAAGAGACATATGGTGGTGCATAAGCATCAAATTTTAAAATATGATCCATCTGATACAACTGGGAAGACGTCCGTTCTATGTTATATTTGCATCAAACTTTGTGGATCTGCAGCGGATTTGATGCGTCATTTATGGGCTCATGAAAGGAAAGGTTCTGGTGGTGGGGTTATAGGATTGTGAGGGATGGCAGCGAACTGTAAAGATTATGCTATTGCTATGTATGTATGTATGTATGTATTTATCTGAACCTATATATATATATATATATATATATATATTATATATATATATATATATATATATATATAAGAGATTTATCCAAAACTTGGTAGTAAGGGATGATTCTATATGTGATTTCTAAGATACACTGTATTAATATTTTATGATCCAGTATGTATAAATACAGCGAATCTTTAAATCATTAAAGAGAGCTCAATGTATAATAAACTCTTCACATTATATACAGAGCAATATTTATCATAGAAAGGAAGGAAGAACTCGACACCGTAATTCCATAATAAATTTATTTCGACCAAAATTGGGGCCTATATAAATCTAAGTTCATTTAATATAGCTCCACAAAATTCAGTCTCATCAGATGGGTATCAATTTACTTTTGAAATTGCACTTCTCAAAAAACAAAAAGTAGAATTTAAAAAAATAAATTCAAACAAAAACAAAAAATAATTTTTTTAACAATATAAGATTGTCACCATGGTGACAGGAAGTCGAATGAGAAAAAAGAGATACATCTCAAGTTTGGCTTCTTAGGGTAGGGTAGTCAGACAGACAAATAAGGACAGGACAGAAAAAATAGAATATTATATTAAGATATAAATAGAGAAGTAAATAAAAAATTAATATTTAAACATTAGAATATAATAGATAATATAATGGTGTATAAATTATATATATATATATATATATATATATATATATATATATATATATATATATATATGGGGTGCATTTATCTATCTATAGATTTCGATCTATTCTTAGCTATCAATTAATTCATTGATTTATCTATTAAAATTTGTTTATATCTATCGATATATTTATCTTATTCTGCTCATATCTATCAATCTATCTATCTATCTATCTATCTATCTATGAAAATAGATAATATATATCTATATAATAGATATTTCTAAAGAAATAGATTAACAATACTAAATAGTATGCTAACAAACGTTTCAACCTATATTAATAAAGTGTAATTCAATTGAAATCATTTTGAAATTAAAATGAAGACAATTGTAAAAGACACTTTATAAACAATGGTCTTCATCAGAACATATTTTTGTTGAATATACAGTTATCTCTGGATTCCAGGTTCAATCCTGAGCGGCGGCAGTAATATAGAAAAATAATTAACACAACTCCTACCCCAGCTATGGTTAGCGGAATGAGAACAGGATACCCCCGTAGACTAAATAAAGAGTTAGGTTCAAAGTTCCGTGATGGCTCCCGAATACGACAAGAAGGTTCCCGATTACGACAAGAAAGTCCCCGAGTTCAAAAAGAAGGTTCCCGAGTCCGAGAAGGTTTCCGAGTCCGAGAAGGTTTCCGAGTCCGAGAAGGTTCCCGAGTCCGACAAGAAATACCGGAAGAAGGCCGGAGGGTATATCGGCCGAAACGTTGTACAGATAACAATGAAAATGAGGACAATAGTCCGAATAACGCAGATAATACTAAAAGGAGGAAAATTCAACCGTTTTACACGAGATGTTCAAATAATGCTCACGTTCTGGACAGGAATGTCGTTTAAAAAGTTGTATAAAAAACGTATTTTGATTTAAAAATAATATAAATTTTTATTTTTAGACCTAAAAGTCGCAAAAATCGACAAGAAAGACTCAATAAGTTTTATTTATTTATCGATCCATCTCATTCTGACTATCTATCTATCTATCTATCTATCCGGATCAATTCATATGTATGTACGTATCTGTCAGTCTGTCTGTCAGTCTGACTACATGTCTATCTATTCGAACCTATCCGTATGTATGCATGTACCTATCTATCCAGTGATCTATTTGAACGTATTAGTAAAGCGAAAATTCTTCCAACCTGTAGCCGTGTCAGTGCTACTGTATGGCCGCACCATTTGTACTCTAACGAAATGCTTACAGAAAAAGATAGATGGGAGCCACACAAGAATGGTGTATGCTGTCTTGAACAAATCTTGGATGCAGTACCCAACAAGAAAACAGCTGAACAACCACTTGCTCATAATCACACAAACCACCCAAGTAAGAGGGATATGACATGCTGGATACGGATGGAGAAGCAAGGATGAATTATGTTACGTTCTCCTGTGTATACATACATACATACATACATACATATCTTTGAAAGGAACGAAAAACTCAACACCGTTATTCCATAATAAATTTATTTCGACCAAAATTGGGGCCTTTATAAATCTAAGTTGATTTAACAAAGCTCCCCAACGACCAAAATTGGGGCCTTTATAAATCTAAGTTGATTTAACAAAGCTCCCCAAATCAAGTCTCATCAGATGGATAATCATGAATAATTTGAATTGCATAACAAAAACATTTTCTGTTATGTTATGCAATTCAAATTATTGATGATTATCTATCTGATGAGACTTGATTTGGGGAGCTTTGTTAAATCAACTTAGATTTATAAAGGCCCCAATTTTGCTCGAAATAAATTTATTATGGAATAACGGTGTTGAGTTTTTCCTTCCTTTCAAAGATAAATATTGCTCTGTATATAATCTAAAAAGATTATTATAAATTGAGCTCTCTGTAGTGATTTAAAGATTCACTGTATTTATACATACTGGATCATACAATAATAATAGTGTGTCTTAGAAATCACATATAGAATCATCCCTTACTACCAAGTTTTAGATACCTCACATCTACATATATATCTTATTATAATGGAGATTGTGTGTTTTTCTGTCTGTAACCGAAACTATATTCCTACTCAAGTCACAATTCTCTTAGTTATTGACATCACATTCTCCATGATTTTATTTTTATCTAAACCTCAATTATTAATAAAAATTGTCTTACATTATTAATACTGTTAACTATGTCTCCATACTGACAACATGCAATTATATTTATATATACAACAAAATAGCGGTTTACAGTGTGAACGGAAAGGCTAATTTGCATATTAATATTAAAAAATCGAATTGAATAAATATGTGCTTAGTATTATTGATTTCTAACTGTTTGGTTTTATTTTAATGAATATAAGCAAAAATCTGTTCAATGAATCTTAAATGAAATCCATTAACAAGATAAAATAACTGTCATTTTATTCTTTACTTCCTCTTATAACTAAATACTTAAATTAGAAAAAAATAACAATGAAAGACGAGAGTGATGGAAGAGTAAGTTTCAGTTGTTCCATTTTTTATTATACTCCCTCTGTTTCAAATCTTTTTTATCTGTATTCTTATTTAGTTTCATTAGCCTTTCGAATTTAATACAATATTTTATTACATTAAAACTTAAATACTTGCACCCGGAGGGTGCATATATTTGCTAGTATATATATATAATATATATATATATATATATATATATATATATATGTGTGTGTGTGTGTGTGTGTGTGTGTGTGTGTACACACACACACACACAAACACACACACGTATATGTGTTTATTTATTAATGTATATATAGTTCTGGCTACGGTCTGGTGTTTTGGTTTTTATATGTATTGTCTATATTAACCATTACCTGAGAAATATTAAAGAGTGATGTCATGAAGTTCCTTCAAAAATATTTTCAAGTGAGTTTTTACTATTTTTCATACTTACATACCGTTGAATTTATTTCCATTTTCCTTAATTATCATCTGATCCAATGTTTTAGTCATTGACTCACAATACCTCTTTGGGTGGTTGATTTATTATTTCATTTAATGGCATATCAAATCTCTAGGGTTATTTAATGAAAAATGTTTTTTTAATAATTGATTTTTAAGCAAATAGCTGTAGGTAAATATTGATTTGGTTTTATAAACAGGTAGAAATAATTTTGACCCTCAGACACCATCTTATCACGTCTATAGAATGATAAAAAGAAGGCGCGTGGTCTAATGGTTAGAGTCGTAGGAAATGAACTCGTCGACCCGAGTTCAATTCCTGGGTGAAGCTGTTTGCATTTTCACTTGGCGCTCCTACCCTCGCGAAAGGTATTAATCCAATTCTCCCTCCAGCTATGGATAGATAGTAGGGAAGGGCAGACTGGACTCTTTAACCATGGCTAGGTAACCGGTCTAGGAGAAGGAAAACTCTGAATTCAAACCTGTTAAACTCCGCTTAAGAAATTGATCTTGTGTCGCATCCTGCTTGTGCGGAGGGGTTGGTAAATATAAATATGATAAAAAGGGGTGGGTATTTGCCACATGAGCAATTTGAAAAAATACAGTCAAGACAATCATATAGTTGTTCGGGTTCGATATGACCAGCCTATTGATCGGATGAGGCCTCTCTGACCGACCGTCAAGACCAAGTAAAGGCAGCAGTGAAGGGTTGGCAGTCACGGGACCACTTAGTGCTCGGTCACAGTCCGCACAGCCACCACAATCTTGTCATAAGACATTACGAGTCGCTACCCACGGCCAACAGGTGGCTTCCTTAGGAATGGAGTAATACCCCTGTGCAAAAGTGCAGTCAGCGTATTCTGCAGTCCCAGCTGACAGAGTGTTACATAGCTGATGGATAACCTATCAATTATGTACAATAGTGTAGTTAAAATTAAAATAATTGGATAGCTCCTGATTACGACAAGAAGGTTCGCGAGTTCGAAAAGAAGGTTCCCGACTTCGAGAAGGCTCCCGAGTCCCACAAGAAATACCCGAAGAAGGCCGGAGGGCACATCGATCGAAACGTTGTACAGACAACAAAAAAGATGAGGACAATAGTCCGAATAATCCAAATAATACTAAAACAAAACGTATTTGGCATAAAATAACCTGAGGGTTGACATGCTGTTAAATCCAACCAACGAACCCTATTTCTCAATACCTTGTTTTTTATTTTCTTCTCTCAGTCCTTACTCTCCCAACACTAAACCATTTCACGTCGAAGTGTTCTCGTTCTTCCTCGTCTATATTCCCGCTCAAATACGAGAGTTCTTTTTCCTTTTTAATTTTTTTTTAAATCGTGTGTTTTGTTTAACAAATATCAATGGCGATAGATAAACAGAAGAGGCGAGAACCCACACAGACAACACGGTAACTAATCCCAAATGATGACAGTCGACCATGAGGCCTGGTGGACAGACCCACTGATCAATGGATCTATTTAGGGAAGGGACATCTTACGTTTGACAAGTGCAATAAACTCTCTTCTGGGGTCTTCGCATACGTCAAAATGCTCAGTTTAAAAAAAAACCTCCAGCCCTCTTCTTTTTTTATTGACCAATGCAGTTAACCGCCCTGTCGGTTCGAACTGTAGAACACACCGACTGCACCTCTGTAGAGGGATACAAAAACACAATTCGGCTACCTGTTATTTGTGGGTGACGAGCCGAGATAAAGTCCATCACACGCAACACTCCACAAAATAGGTGTATTAAAAGCTACTTAGATGCACTTGGGGTGACCCCCTGGCAGACTTAGTTTGGTGGGTGGAGCAGTATACCGGAAGTCAATAAATTTGAACACATGATAGAGCATATGCTTAGGAAACACGAGGCTCCTGGTTCGATACCTGCCCCCACCAACTCAGCACACGATTACCACAGCTTCGATAATTGGGGAGGTTATGGTTGGTGTGGCGCTCCACTTGGGATAGACGGTCGGTCGGAGAGGCCCCAAACCTTTTTTATCATATCTGTGCTCAAAGGTGGTGGCTGAGGTCTTGGTGTCCTGGGTATGACGCTAAACTGCATCTAAATGTGAAGTTCCAATTTTGGAGCTCTGGGGAGTGTGGAGTACCTCTTATACGATATCAAGTATTCCTATCTATCGGCTGGGCCTGTAGAATACACAGACCTCTGCAGAGGGATAAAATTCCCCAATGGGGCCACCTTTAGCCGTGGGTGGCAACCCGTGATGCTTAAGAACGGAATCTTGGTGGCTGAGCAGTCCATGACTTGCAACATTCCACTTTGGCCCTTACTTAGGCAAGACAGAAGCCCACCTCCGAACAATCGGCTGGTCACGTCAAGCCCTAGCACCTATATGATTGTCCCAACCATCATTGCCCTTATGGCAAAGACCCAACCCTTTTTATCATATATGTGCTAGAAGGCAGAGGAGTATCCTTTATCGCCATTACTTCCAGGTTAACTCTGACCTGGAGTGGTAGTACCTGTTATGGTCCCATCTATGGGGTAAAAAGAAAAAAATGAGTTTAAAACTTTCTCTTGTTCATTTCATTCCTATTTTCTTTCTTTCTTTTCTTTTCTTTCTTTCTTTCTTTCTTTCTTTTTTTCTTGTTTAATTAATTGGAATCTTGTTTATTCTTTTCTTTATTTTTTATTTTTCTTTATTTTTCCGTTCAATCCTTTCTCATCATTTTTTCTTTCTTTCTCCTTCCTCCCTTTCTTTCTTTCTTTCATTCTTTCTTTCTTTTTTTTCTTTCTTTCTTTCATTCTTCCTTTCTTTCTTTCTTTCTTTCTTGTTTAATTAATTGAAATCTTGTTTATTCTTTTCTTTATTTTTTATTTTCTTTTTTTTCGTTCAATCCTTTCTCATCATTTTTTCTTTCTTTCTTTCTTTCTTTCTTTCTTCCTCCCTCTATTTCTTTCTTTCTTTCTTTCATTCTTTCATTCTTTCTTTCTTTCTTTCTTTCTTTTTCTCTCTCTTTTCCTGTGATCATTTGATTCTTTCTCTTCCCATTTCTTTTTTTCTCCCTTTCTTTCATTTTTCTGTCTGACGTGTAACGTGTTCTTTCCCCCCCCCCTTTCTTTTCCCACAATCAAAACGGAATGGTCCATTATTTAGATGTGGGGATGACAGGGTCTCACATCCAAAAACATACGTTGATGTCCTATTCTATTAATGTTAAAAATGATTGACAATACTTCATCCCAAAAATAAGAACGAATAAAAGATGTATTTGTTATAGTTAAACAGGTATTTCGGCATCATTACTCCCCCCCCAAAAAAAATAGGTGTCTTAAAAGTTATCCAGATGCACTTAGTGTGACCCCCTTGCAGACTTAGGTTGGTGGGTGGAGCAGTAGACCGGAAGTCAATAAATGTGTGTAGTCGGTAGAGAATATGCTTATAAAACACGAGGCTCCGGGTTCGATATCTTCCCTCGCCAACTCAGCGCACGAATACCACAGCTTCGATAATTGGTGAGCTTATGGTTGTCATGGCGCTCCACTTGGGATAGACGGTCAGTCGGCTCGTCACGCCAATCCTTAGCATTTACATGATTGTCCCAAACCTACACTTTAACAGCCACCCCTGCCCGGGTTTGAGACCTGAATGAATTTTCGTCCGCCAAGTCTCTACCCATGCGGCCAGTAGCGGCTGTTAAATATAGGAGAATATTTAATTGATACATTTCTAAGCGGAAATGAATTCACTAGAGTCCTCTAACTTTTGTAAACAAAGTGAGTGTTAGCTACACGCCAGAACGGTGAATTTTACAATTAAATCCCTATTTAGAGAAACTCAACCAAAGTGGGGATATATATTAATAAATAAGTTATCCACAGACACGTGTTTTGAGGTTTCACCTCTCATCAGTCTGAATCCCTAATATATATATATATATATATATATATATATATATATATATATATATATATATATATATATATATATATGACTCATTAGATTTATCTTTATACATATAATCTTTATACATATATATATATATTATATATATATGTATAAAGATAAATCTAATGAGTCAGACGAACCTACTATTAGTTTCTCAATGCTCTTCAGGGCTAAGATCTTAGCCCTGAAGAGCATTAATCGAAACTTAGTAGGTTCGTCTGACTCATTAGATTTATCTTCATTATTTCCTCTACTTAGGTATTGAGCACTTTTTACTTAGGTATTCTCCTAGTGGTTATATGAATATATATCTTATATACATATATATATATATACATATATTGTTTTTTTTTTTTTGGCCAAAAACTGTACCAGATTATTTTTTTGTTGTACGACTATCTTGGTCCTTTCTTTTTTCAAAATTTTTTTCTCCCCGGTTGATGTTGGTAGTATATTTTTACAATCAAACTTTTGCTGTTTTTTTTTCTCACCGCAAGGATTTACCAACACGTTTGGTATATTTAAATTATATATATATATATATATATATATATATATATATATATATCCTATCAAAGGTTGGCGAGAGATTGTCATGGATATCCGTGCTAATTGCGTGACATGATGATGATGATGATGATATATATATAATCGAAGCCCTATATATCAAACAAAACAAACCTACCTTAAATTAGATAAACATTGAAACTACTCAACATGTCCTCAAATGCCTATAATTTCCCGCCAATCCTCCTTCCACCATTCCCCTTACTTTCTTACAAACTTGTGAGCCCCCCCCTCCTACAAATCTCTACGACCACTGTTTGTTTAAACGGGACTGTGAACTCCGCCTACTACCAATTCCTACAGCTACTGCTGGTTTAAAAAGCGAGACAACAGAAACATTACACAAGTTTCAAACCTGAAGATGGCACAAAGACATGCCCAAAGCGCTCGGGAAGAAACCTTTGGTGGATTGCTACACCAATTCCACTCTGACATTAAAAAGATGGCCAGAACAAAAACTCGTCCGACAAGAATCGACAGTAGAGTTTAACAAAACACATACACACACACATACATATATATATATATATATATATATATATATATATATATATATATATATATATATAAGTGTATTTTGTCTGCATTTTTTCGTTTAAACATGTTTCGTTAAACTTTACTGACGATTCATGTCGGACGAGTTTTGGTTCGATCCTTTCTAATTTTATGGCTATCTTTTTAATGTCAGGCTGGAACTGGTGTAGCAATCCACCAAAGGTTTCGTTACGTGCGCTTTCGGCATGTCCATCTGCCATCTTCCGAGAAGGTTCCCGAATCCGAAAAGAAATACCTGAAGAAGGCCGGCTGGTATATTGGCCGAAACGTTGTACAGATAACAATAAAGATGAGGACAATAGTCCGAATAACGCAGATAATACTAATCTTCAAGCCTCATCTCAAACATTCAGAGAAATTATTAATAACAACACGAATGAGAACATTAGTCGAATTATGATAGGGAATAGTTTTATTTTGATTTTATGATAAAGTAATTTGTATGTTTGGATGAAGATAGCTAATGAAAATATCATTTGCAGGTTAGTTCCAGCCAGGATGGAAACCCAATCGATTCATCATCAGTTAGGCTCCTTAACCACTCGGCCATCGTCACCTACAAACTGGGAGGGGGATTTTAATTGATAAATACACACATCTGTATATTTGTACTGATAAAGTTCTCTGTGTCAGTGTGTGCATGGTTGTCCACACTCGACAAGTGGAGTGTGTCAAAGTCACGTGCGACAAGGAAGAAACAGTTTGAACATTTGAGGGATCAATATGATATTATTGATATGTTTTTTAAAATCAATAAAATGCACACCTTTTCTTTTTCATTACTGTTTCATATATCATTAAGAAATAAAGGTTTCTATTGTACATAGTTGTAATAATTTGTATAATGATTTTAACAAAACTGGGTTTAATAAATAATTATTTGCTATTACCTTCGTTTGGTTTCTTTGCTTAATGACATATCCTCTTTCGTGGGTTATTTAATGCCAAAGCCATCTTGGTAACAGAACAGATGCGGTACTATTTAACCCATACCTGGGGGTGATGGGGTTTAAACCTTTCCCGACGGTATCAGTCTGAAAGTGAACAAAAGTGAACGTAATATCTTGACTAGAGTTTGAACTTGCTTATTATGGCGACGCAGTTCAGCACCTCGGGGACTCCTCACCTCCAATATATGAACGATAGGTACCACCGAAATATGTTACGTGATCAGTTTAGACCATATTGAAGAATTCTTTTCAAAATTGCGTTCAAAAAGTGTTGTATCCTTGAGGTGGCAAAAAGAATACATAGAGAATACAGGATGTGTGAATATGTATTTATTCAACACTTAACATAGAACAAAGAAGTAGTACAAAGCACAATACAAACGTACAAATAAGGAGGTTCAAATGATTGGAGTTGACGCAGTAATTTCGTTCGAATAAATTCCGACCTCAGTCACTGCTGCGTCGACTCTTAAATTCTTCTGGGTCAGTCCATCTTATAGGGGTGTTCACTCCTCTACAACAAAAACTTGGTGGTTTCGTTCATCAGAAAAGACTGCCAAATCAAGATTGAGTGTGGAAGCGTGGCGTGTACAGTGGCAGGTACAGGCGAATGCACAACAAACACAACAGAGTTTTCAATAGCCGCACGAACAGTCTCCCTGCGGCCCAAGCATTTTGGTGACCTTACCCTCGTATAATCATTAGAATGAATGAAACAGTTGACGTATTTTAGATACTAAACTTTAACACAGATGTTTGACATAGAATAAACAACTGTTTTACATTATATTTCTTACATACTCAAACGAACATCTTATTATAATGGAGATTATGTAACTGTCTGTCTGTAACCGAAACTACGTCATCATTGACGTTACGATCTCCCTAGTTATTTAAGTTATATTCTCAACGATTATAAAATAGTCGTTATTTAATCTTAATTAATATCTTATTTAAGGGGCCGGGTTAGCTCAGTCGGTAGAGCGTTCGGCTAGAAACCACAAGGTTCCTAGTTCGATTCCGGTCCTCGCCAACTCAGCGTTCAGTGCGGTAAAGTAAGGAACTGATGGTAGGTGTGGCCCTCCACCTCAGACGCTAAAATAATCTCCTTGCTCTAGCGCTATTGAAAAGGGGATAGACTCCCTTGCTGATTGGCTGATACCGACTTTAGGCCGCCCCGACGACTTTACTTTATTTTTTAACAACTATTTGTATTTCTATTTAGGTCTGTCGGAGTTAGATTTGCTGCAAAACTGCACATATTATTAATTCATTTAAAATCCTGAAATATGTATCATATATCATTAAGAAATAAAGTTTCCTATTGTACATAGTTGGAATAATTTGCATAATGATTTTAACAAAACTGGGTTTAATAAATAATTATTTGCTATTACTGATTTCTAATACTTTTATGTTCTTCTCAAACGTATTTAAAGCAATCCTATAAATAATTTTATATGCAAAATCAATAAGAATAACATCTGGGGACTTATTCGAGTGAATGGTTTGAAAATAGGGGCCTTGGTTTTCGCTCCATTATGGCGATCGGGCGTCCGCACTAAGCTTAAGGGACGGTTTAGCCCAGTCGGTATAGCGTTCGGCTAGGAATCACAATTCCTGGTTCGATACCGGCCCTCGCCAACTCATCATATGAGTAGCACAGTGAACTGTGCGGTAAAGTGGGGAGCTGATGCTAGGTGCGACGCTCCACCTCATACGCTAAAATAATCTCGTGAAAAGGGGATAGACTCCCTCACTGTCTGGTTAATATTGACATTAGGCCGCCTCGACGACTTTACTTACAATATCTTATATATTCGCTCTTATTTATTTTCTTTAATCTTTCTAATTTAATGCAATATTTTATTACATTAAAACTTAAATACTTGCGCTCAGGGGGTGCATGCTTTGGCTGGTATACATTACGATGAGAAAACTTTTACTTACAAATATTTATAGCCGGTTTTAAAATACATGGTATTTAAGAAAAATGATATAATTTCATCATCTAATAACTTGACAAGCCAGCCTAGATGGAGAAATATAATACATGCCGACTGCACCTCTGAAGAAGGCTAAAATCTCAACTTTTTATCATATATATATTTACCAGCCCCTCCGCACGGGCAGGATGTGACACTAGGTCAATTTATTAAGCGAGTTTTTCTTCTCCTAGACCGGTTGCCTAACCAAGGTTAAAGAGCCCAGTCTGCCCTACTATTTATCCATAGCTGGAGGGAGAGTAGGATTCATACATTTCCCAAGGGTATTAGCGCTAAGTGAAATGCAATTACCACATCCAGGATTTGAACTCGGGGCGGCGAACCCATTTCCCATGACTTTAACCATTACACCACGTGCTTCCAAATTTGTATCATATATATATATTCACCAACCCCTCCGCACGGACAGGATGTGACACAAGGTCAACTTATTAAGCGGGGTTTAATAGGTTTGAATTCAGAGTTTTCCTTCTCCTAAACCGGTTGCCTAACCAATGTTAAAGAGCCCAGTCTGCCATACTATTTATCCATAGCTGGAGGGAGAGTAGGATTCATACCTTTCCCAAGGGTATTAGCGCTAAGTTAAATGCAATTACTACGTCCAGGATTTGAACTTTTTATCATATATGTTCCAGAAGGTGGTGACTGAGTGTCTTGGTGTCCTGTGTATGACCTTAAACTGCATCAAGTGGTGAGGACCCTATTTTCGAGCTTGGGGACTGTGGCCTATCCCTTCTTTCCCATTACTCCAAAGTTCACCCTGACTCGGAGCGGTAGTACCTGCTAGAATCCCATCTATGGGTTAAATAGATCAAAAATGATTTTTAGAAATATGTTTAGAAATTAGTTTTAAAAAATTGAAAACTAACAAGAATGAATAAAACAAAAACGTCTTCGGCATAAAATAACCCAACAAGGGTTGATATGCCGTAAAATCCAACTAACCCACCAATTTGAGAAACTCTGGTTCAAATGATCTCACATTTAAACAGAATTTGTAGATAAAAACTCAAAATGTTATGTTTAAATGTCATTTCTTATTTCTTTTCGTGCATAGAAATTCCATGAAAAACTCTAAATTTAACGCCGTTAACCCCCCACCCACCGCGGAGTATTGACCTTGTGCCGCATCTTACTCGTGTGGAGGGGTTGGGTAAATACCTATATAAAAATCAGTATGTTGTGAGTTGATTTAAGCAATATGAACATTAATGGGTTAATTGCCTCTATTATTTTAAACGTACAGAATAGCTCGTTATTTTTATTAAAATTTGGGACCATATTACCTTTAGGCAACCCTTTTTGATCTCGATTAAGAAAGGACATGTTTTTAATTTACACCGTAAATATCCGGTTGATTGTTAGGGGTTAGGGTAAGGGGTTAGGGTTAGCGGTTAGTTTTATAATTAAAAAAACAAACTAAAAATCGTCTGTTAAAACATTTAGAGTTTTTCATGGAATTTCTGTGCATGGAAAGAAATAAGAAATGACATTTAAACATAAAATTTGCAACGGAATTTTGCGATTTGAATTTTTTGAAATTATTATAACAGAAAGCAAAGAATTATGAATTGTTTTTACACATGCTGTCAAAAATTGAGATCATTTAAACGAGAATTGGTCAAGTTAATAGATTACGAAATTATATCAATTATTCCGAAACATACGGTCCATCTCAAATGATATCTGTTAATATTAAACAAGTTGAATATATTTTATAGGAGGAAAATGCAAATCATTTCGAAGCTTTAGAACGAATTCAGTTGAGAGAAATTCCAGTTGTACCAAAAGGCGATGAAACGAAAAAAGCTCAATATGATATTTTATTTGCAAATTTGTTTTTGTTTTTACAGAAAAATCAAAATGTTTCAAAGTCTTGGATAATGATATATCGCAATATTACAGTATATTGAATTTTTAAAAAAGTCGAAAAATATTTCTGCTGGAATTTGAGAAGTTCTCTGGAATATTGGAAAAGATACATACATACATGCATACACACACACACACACACACAGATATATATATATATATATATATATATATATATATATATATATATATATATATATATATATATATATATATATAATAAAATAATTTACAAAGGTTAATTTAAAAAAGAAATTAGATTCCTAAATACATTTTTGGAAATGTTTTATTCCTGTTTTAGATGTAGTACACACACACACACACACACACACATATATTATATATATATATATATATATATATATAATATATATATATATATATATATATATACGTTTACAAAACACACACACATACATGGGGTTTTTAACCTATTTTATCTTATCTTGTTCGATGCTTAAAAAATTTTTTTTTTAAAAGAATTACGTGTAAAAATTTTACGGATTAAAAAGCTTTAGGTGCTCAATTTTAATCATGATTATATATATATATATATATATATATATATATATATATATATATATATATATATATATATATATATATAAGTTTCTAAGAAAAAACTTTTTTTTAAAAGTGTAAAAAAAAATGGGTTCAAAGGAATGAAGTGGCATATCTGATGAATGAAATCCATCTTTTATTTCAATTATCTTTATTTGCTTATATATATATTAATATATAATTATATATATATATATATATATATATATATATATATATATGTGTGTGTGTGTGTGTGTGTGTGTGTGGTGTGTGTGTGTGTGTGTGTGTATGATTCTTTAGGCATTCTTTTACAATCTTCACATATCAACCTTTTAAAGAAGAATCTTTGCACAGAGCATGTACAATATTTATACATATCAGATTTTGTTAAGTAATTCACCCGATAGTTCCCCAAAAAATACCTTCTTAATTTATTTTTCTTACATTATTTCTGAAATCATTTAATTCAATCTTAAATTTGTTGCACTATAGTTGTTTTTTTGTTTTTTTTAAAATCTTATTAGTGAAGTTGTTCCAAAATTATATTTCTCTAAGTAAGGCCCAAATTTCATGATTCTTTTTAATTCACCAAGAATTAAAATTCAACAAAACACGTGAAAAAAATGAATGCAACTTAAAATAATTCTTATTGTATTATGAAGTGGAAGAATAAGAATAAAACCTCATGTAAGAAATATTAGTTTTACAGACTTAGAGAAAAACTCGAGAATTCTATAAATTAAAATATATATATTTTGTAAAAAATAAATAATAATATATATATATATATATATGTATTATATATATATCAGATATATTATATATATATATATACTGATATATAGCTATATAAAATAAATTTCATCCATTGCTTTTGAAGCATGTTAAGTCAACGTATATTACTTGTTTATAATTTTTTGAAGGCATACAATCCTTATATGTATAAAATTCGATGTGATATTTAAAAATATTCATGACGAAGAGAGAAAACTGTCGGGAATTAACCGTGGAGTCTTGGGAAGCACGCGGTGACAAACGTGTGTCGAAACCTGTATTAAGTGCATCAGTGATTCTTATACTATGATGGGCATTTGTAGATTGGCTTGAAGTGAAAGAATTTATAATATTGTATGAATTGATAGGGATATTATATATAGGTAGTATAATATTAGGTAAGTATATATATAGATTAAGTATATGGTAGTATATATATAAATATATTTAGGATAGTTATGATTTATATTTGATGAGCTCTTAATGATAGATATTTTTATGTCATGGATGTATCTCTCTCGTTTTTG
>CM042147.1:123631347-123641079 GCA_023376005.1 Doryteuthis pealeii | reverse complement strand
TTTATACATACTATGTCTTTTAATAGGGGCACTGATAATTACTGTAAATACAGGTACAGTAAAACCTAACTTCGGTTTCAACCATAGGATTCTCAGGGTTATTTCCCAACTGGGATTAAATCAGATATTGATTGATCTGCAGTCGATTTACCCACGTGTTTGCCATTGAGGCATTTATTGTTATATCTTCGGCTTACCTTTTCTGAATTTGCATCAACACCATTGTGACCATCTCAACCGGTAAAGCACCTCAAAATAATATCAACAATATATAGTATATATTATATATATAATATATATATAGTAATAAAACATTTATTCTATACTTATTACGGGTGTTAATATTGAAATAATAGGGGGGACGATAGTAGAAAATTTAAGAAAAGAACAAATATTTCAAAAGATGTATATTGCAGATGATGAAGTCCCGGAATGTAAAAAAAGTTCCTAATGCCCTGTGACGGTATATAAACAAACCCGAGCGTTTTACGTCGGGGAAACTTCCATCCTCTTTCAAATGAATTCTTTTCTTTGAAATACATTGGAATACTCTCATTTCTACAATGTGCGGTGTGTTATTCTTTTTTTAACTTCTATTGTTTCTTTACCAAGGGACACGTATATTAAAAAAATCAAGGAAACTCAGTAAGTCACCCTAAGACTTTCTTGAGTCCACGCATTTTTCGAACCAAACCTCTAGCCATTTCAAGAAAAACATAAAACATGGACTGTTTAATTTTAAATTCTAGCTTCCAAAATTTTACTCAGTTTCCATTTGGTCTGTCGTCTGTCAGGTCTATCATATATATTATATATAATATATATATATATATATATATTGTAGTTATGTTGTTGTTGTGTGACTTGGTGGTTGTTGTTGTGTGGTAGAATTTGTAGCTAAAAAAACAAGATGTAAAAGTTTTGCGGGCAGAATTCTGTTTCCAAACCATATGAGTCTAATTCAAAGCACATTGTAAAATGAAAAGACGGAAATAAATATATAGCAACTCTTTCGAGCTTTTTAATGATTAAAAATGTTCATAATTTAAAAAAAATAAAATTATTTTATTTTAACATAAAAATATGCATTTTAAAATAATTGAAAATTTCGTACTGATCAGAGCGTATGGCCTCGTGATAATGATATATTTACGGTCTTTTCATACCAGTTGCTTGATTAAATTGGTCAAAAACAGATTCTGTCAAGCAAGAACTTAACATCTTGGGTTTGTTTTTTTTTTACAGAAAACACTTTCAACAATTGTCGGATTCCATTTATGCTTTTACCTTTTATATATATATTACATAAGAATATATTATAATTATATAAATACTAATTATAAATAGTAAGGTATCCAAAAATGGTAGTAAGGGAAATGATCCTACATGAAGATCTTAACAAATCTCACTGATACATTATTGCAAGTTTAGTAGGCTGCCAAAATACAAGGATTTTTGATAAATCCCTAAAGAAGATTCTGAATGGCTTTATAATAATCTATTTTTAAAGATTAAATACAGGAGGGGCAATGTTACCTTTGAAAGGAAGAAAACTCAACAACATCATTTCTTAACATATTTCGACCAACATAAGGCTTTTTAATTTTTTTTTTTAAATTTTAAATTTTCTAAAAAGCATTAAGTTTTTCGAAATAATTTATTACTGAATGACGGTTTATTAATTTTTCCTTCCCAAAGATTTATATAATATAATATACTATATATATATATATAGTATACTTATTATATATCTAAGGGCAAATATATTGCACCCCTTCCGGGTGGCAAATATTTAAGTTTTAATAATGAATATATATAAATAGAATCTAATAAGAATGCACGATAAAAAAAATTGAACGATGGCGTAATAAGAAACATAGGAATGAACTTACTCTTCCATCACTGGTCTTTGCTGAAATTTTACTTTATTTAACATTTATTAAATAGAAATAAGGAATAAATTACATTATTTATTTTCTTATGTTAATATTTCATAGATTCATGGAAGAGATTTTGGCTTATTATCATAAAAAAAACCCAAACAGTAGAAATCCAATAATTACTAAGCACTATTAAAAAATCACATTTTAATATCAAATATGCCAAATTAGCCTTCCCTTCACACTGAAAAAAAAAACCGATATTGTAATATAAAAACAATTGCATGTTATTGATGTAGATAATGGACAACACTAATAAAGGTGAAGCAATTATTAATAATTGAGTTAAAATAAAAAAATCATGAAGAATGGATGAAAATAAAAACTATTAAATCGTGACTCGATAGGTAATAATAGTTCGGTTTACAGGAACAGGGAAAACCAAACCAAATCTCCCATATTATAAAGATATAATACATGAAAAAACTGATAAGACAAACATGAATGTTCTTTTATGTTTAATATTCTCAAACTAGTTTCGAACCTTAGATCCTCATCAGGAGAAAACATTTCTTGTGAATTATTTGTTTTTAGAAGTTTTTTTTAAGAGATAATATTTTAAAATGAATAGAATTTAAAAGCGTTTTTAAGGGTTTGGCAGGCCACTATAAATCCGGGTAGAAAAGAAGGTTTGAAGTAGGCGAGTCCATTTGTTTCCGTGAAAAACTTCTTTGATAGAGTTCTTTTTGAATGTTCTTACATGTTGTGAGGGAGATATTATATATATATATATATATATATATATAAATATATAATATTATTCCAAACCATGTGACACAAAGTTCCACGGTGTTTAAACAGGATTGAATTCAGTGTTTTTTTCTTTCTCTTAAGCCTTTACCTAAACCAAATGTTAAAGAGCCCAGTCTCCGCCTACTATTTACCTCGAGCTGAAGGCAGTTAGTTGCTATCCTACCAAGGAAATATCACTATAGAATTTCTAACAGCGTTGTCCAGATTTGAACTCGCGGTTGCCGAGCCCATTCCCAACGATTACTACCATTACCACCTCGCTGCAAGGCAACATGTATATTGTGTTGATTTTAAAAAAAACTAAAACCCTTTTAAATCAGTAAGATACAGTGGCTCACGGTAAAACAATAGAAATATTTTCACCTAAAGAAAAACAAACAGGCACAAAAAGCTCACAACTTTGACTTTTTAATGTGAAGTCAGTGTATTATATTATATACAAAACTTGCAATATATGCACCTCCGGGTGCAAGTATTTTAATTTTAATTGTTAATAAATATTATTATTAAATTCAGAAAGGCTTAAGAAACTAAATTAAGAATGCAGATAAAAAGTTTGAAACAGAGGGGCGTATAATCGAAAATAGAACAACTGAATCTTACCTTCGATCACTCTTGTCTTCATTGTTATTTTTCTAATTAAGATTTAGTTAAATAGAGTAAAAAATAAATGACAGTTATTTTTTTTCTTGTTTAATGGATTTCATGAAGATTTATTTGAAGAATATTTGCTATAATTCATTAAATTAAAACCAACAGTTAGAAAATCATAATACTGAGCACCATATTTATTAAAATTCGATTTTTTAATATCAATATGCAAATTAGGCCTTCCCCGTCACACTGCAAACCCGCTATTTTTTCTGTATATATAGATTAATTGCATGTTATTAGTATGTAGTATCTTAACGTATTAATAATTTTAAAACAATTATTTATACATTGAGTTAAAAATAAAAATAAAATCATGAGATGTGATGTCAATACTAAAGAGAATGTGACTGAGTAGTAATATAGTTCGGTTACAGACAGAAACACCACAATTCTCCATTATAATAAAATACGCGCGAACAATTAATTAGCTGCTCTAAACACATGGTAATTAAACACACCCACACACATAATCAGAAAACACACAACCACACACACCACACACACACACACACACACATATACGTATATATATATATTATATAATAATATATATATATATATAATAGTAATGCCAATCCACGAAGCAAACAAATATATTTACTTCTGGATTACATTAAAATCGAGTTCAAAAGTGCTTCAATAAAAAGAGCTATAATATATGTTTTAAAAAACGAATGGATAAAATCCTCCGGCTATAGTTCACCGCAGTTGCGAATCTTCAGGGAGTTCTCTCTCTCTCTCTCTCTCTCTCCTATCTCTCTCTCATTATATATATATATACATATATAATATAAAAAGAATAACAATTATATTATATATAATCTATATAATATATATATATTATATATATATAAGAACTAACCAAATAATATATATATATAATATACATTATATATAATAATATATAAAAAATACACAAGAAAGAATATATATGATATATATATATACTATATTATTATAGTATATATATATATAAAGAACTACACAATTTGAAAAAGTAAGGCACAGTGCGTGTGTGTATTGCTGATTAATAATGAAATAAATAATTTCACATGATGGTCTATCTGGTCTCTGTGAATACTTCCTTGCACATCACACACAACGGCATATATAAATATATATATATATATATTAATATATATAATATTACATTGGTACCGTCATTTTGTACAACAACATACTCTTTAGACCCAGACACACATTATATATATTATACATATGGTGTATGTATTGATAGCTGTTAGTGTGCGAAATATTATGATAAGGAGTGTTCAAATATCACTATAGACCATGTATATGTTAGGGTAGCATGCTTAGATTATCGTTGACATGAATTCAATGGCGCGGTAATTGACTGTTTCTTACCTATTGAGGAATTTCAAAATCATGCTTACCTAACTTCATATTATATATATATATATATATATATATATATATATAATATAATAATATATATATATAAATCAATCAATGCCTGCAAGAAGATCATCAGAATATCTGAAACACGTGTCGGCAATGTTAAGATAAAAATAAAAACATTTTTTTCAAAAAATAATTACTATTTTGCGGACCTTCTTTTTTTTAATAGAATATTCAATGGTTCTCCCGTTGACCAAACAACACTCGTGAATTTATAGCATCAATTTTTATAGCAGAAATGATATATATTAAAATACATACATTCTATATATGAACTCTAGTATATATAATATTATATATACCATATATATTTTTTTCTGGGGGGGGGAATATATGTGCTTAATTGGAGTTCGGTACCATTTTGAAAAATTAATTGATTAATAATGAATTTAGGCGTAAATTTAATCATGCAGATCCATATTACTTTAATATGTGACTGGGATCATAATGCTGGATGTCCCATTAAAAAGACCCTCTGTAAGAAAGACCATGCGTCGATTCGGCCGGTTGCAGAAAAATCAGTGTCTCTTATTCAAAATATCAAATGCCAAAAAATCATTGCTGTTACTATTTTAAATTCATCTTTAATTATCATCACGAATATACTAGAGATATATAAATGAGACCCAACAGATATATATATATATATTATATATAATATATATAATATATATATATATTATATATATATATACTTAACGACTACTGAAAACATTAGGATAAACATTAAACATTATATATATAATTTTGTATTTATATCTTATTTATATATATCCTGACATATATATATATATATATATTAATATATCCCTGGCTATTTCGCCTTATCGCCCGTTTAAGCTGTTCTTTTGATAAACAACCAATAAAAATTTTGTAAAGCCGAAGAATATTGGGCGTTTATTATCTACAAAAGAGTTTTAATTGATATAAGGCAACAACAATCTATATACAAATTCTATTATCAAAAGATTCCTCACTTGTTGCTCTAAGGGATAAAATCAAATACATTCTTACTCATCTGCAAATCCGCGTTTGAAAAAAAAAGTTATGAGAAAAAAAAGGCAATGGATTATGCTTCTTGTATATTGACTGACTGGAAACCAGAATTTTTTGTCGTGCACAAGGAATAACGAAGGGAATTTCTTTTTCTTCTTTGGATGTTATATCATATCATTCTGTCAATCACTTCTAATGTTAAGCAAAATGATGTGTGGTGACTATCATCTGATAAAACTTCTAGTACGATTTACTATATTACCAACCCCTCCGCTTGGAGTAGGATGCCGGACACAAGGTTAATTTCTTAAGCGGGATTCTAAAACGTTTTGAACTTCCAGAGTTTTCCTTCTTCTTTAGACGGTACCTAGTCAAGTTTTAAAAGAGCCCCAGTCTGTCTGCTATATTAGAGATAGCTGGAGGAGTGTGGATGCATAACTTTCCCCAATGATATAGCGCTATGTGAAATGTAAATAGTCCTCATTCAGGATTCGAACTTGGGGTCGACGAGTCCATTTGTCCTACGACTCTAACACGTCCCTTCCCAAAATATGTACGTATGTATGCCAGTATATGTAAAAATAGTGTATGATATTATACATACGTATATGTTGTATGTATGGTGTCTATATGTTAAAATATGTATGTATTGCGTATGGTATATAGAATATATGTATGTTATGTGAATATGTAAATTTATGTAGGATAAAGTATATATTGATGAATATATGTATAATTTGATAGTATGTATGTTATATGTATGTATAATGTATGTGTATATTGTATAAAATGCTATTGAAGGTTGTGTACGGCTTCTCTTTACTTATATGAAAATATCCGTGGAGGTGCCAGTGTAATGGTTGCAGTCGTAGGAAATGGACTCGCTCGACCCGTTTCAAATCCTGGAACGAGCTGTTTCATTTTCAATAGCACCTAATACTTTTGGAAAGGTCTAGACATCCAAATCTCCCCAACTTGGATAAATAGTAGGACTGACTGCTGCCTGTTAACCCTGGCTAGGTAACCAGGTTTCTTAGGAGAAGGAAAAATCTGAATTCAATCCTGTAAACTCTTTCTTAAGAAATAACCTATGGTCGCTATCCTGCTTTATGGGAGGTTTGGTGTATATATATATATTATATATATAATTACTTTAATAACTAATATGAACTATGTATAAGCTAATGGTCTTTTTTTAGATAAGGATTTTAATTGGCCATTCTGATGCAGGGATCCAACTCACGATTCATGTTAATTATGGCATCTGCAAGAGCATCTAACTTTTATACAAATCCCCCCCTCTACCCCAGGCGACGCCGCGGTAAGCCGCTTCTAGTTACAATGACTATATCATAATTATGTATCTCCAATTCTTCTTTCCCCTGTCGGCTTGGGGGCGTCCACTAGTAATTACACCGACTGCACCTCTGCTCAGAACGGGGTAACGACCTCCCCAATGGGCCACCTGCTGCCGTTGCGTGGCGACGCGTGTTGCATAAAGATGAGACCACGGGTGGTACTGAGCAGTACATGATTGCAATATTCCATTACATAGGCGGTCAGAGAGGCCCCCCTCGATCAATCGGAAGGACACGTCAAGCCCTAGCACTATATGCTTGCCCCAACCTATTGCCCTTAAGGTAACCCAAATTCCTTCTTTATCATATAGTGCAGAAGCGGTGCTGGGTCTACATTCCTGGGACAACGTTAAACTCTATCTTGATGGTGAGGGTTCCAGTTCTGAGTTGGGGAATGAGGAGCACCCCTTTCATCACCATTGCTCCCTGGTCCACTCTGACCTGGTGTGGTAGTATCTGTTAGGGTCCCCATCTATGGTTCAATAGAAAAAACATGAGTTTATAAAACGAAATTGTATTATGCATTAAGAACTGAATTTATTTCACAACTTTGTCACATTAAATGACCCACTGAGGTTGAATTATGCCGCTAAAAACAAAACAAACCAAACAATTATTCTTACAGACAATAACCATTTTTCAAATTTACCAAATGTTTCAACGCTTAGCACCTCATCAAACTGCAATACCGTTAGGATATCCATGTCTTTTTAACTCATTTTTAAATCTATTAAACCCATAAATGGGGACCTTAACAGGTACTATCACTCTGTCAGACTGGAGGCTGTCAATAAAAGCTGTAACTGCCGCCTAAACCGACAGTTAATTAGCCTATTTTAATATAAATATTTTTGCTTTATAAAAATATAGCCACTGACCAACCACAGTATTCAATTTAGCGATAGTTAATGGGTGTTAACTATCATTTGTGTTGCCGACCACATAGTTCATGCGTTCCTATGAACCCTAACCAAGAAAAGGGTAAGCGCTAAGCCAGAATAGAGTTTTTCGTCACACTGATCGGAATTAGGCAAAAAACTGTAAGGTTTCCATTTCTTTGAAGTAGTTTCCTACTTCTCTGAGGCATTTTCACATTTCTTAAAAGTATTTTGATAGTATAATCAGCATGCTATAAACACCGTTTTGCATGTATATTTATTGTCTTTAAGGTTATGTACACCATTGTTTGCAATACAATCCAAAATACAGAGCGAAACATCTAGGGTCGAATATTGTATTGTCCGAGAAGAATTGGTGTGGCCGTATTGTACGTCTTCTCAAATATTTATCTATAATTAAATATATATCACATACGCCACACCAATCTTCTCCGGGACAATACAAATATCGACCCTAGATGTTTCGCTCTGTATTTGCATTTATTGAAAACAATTGTGTACAAACCCTTAAAACTAATAAAATAACATTGCAACGGTGTTTATAGCATGCTGATATACTATCAAAATACTTTTAAGAAATGTGAAAATCCTCAAAGAAGTAGGAAACTCTTCAAAGAAATGGAAACTCTTACAGTTTTTTGCCTCATCCGATCAGTTGACGAAAAACTCTATTCTGACTTACCCTTACCCTTTTCTGGTTAGGGTTCATAGAACGCAGAAACTAGTGGTCGGCACCAAATGATATTAAACCCATTAAACTATCCTAAATTGAATACTGTGGTTGTAGTTAATTTTTATAAACAAAAATATTTATATAAAAATAAGGCATAATTAACTGGTCGGTTTAGCGGCAGTTACAGCCTTTTATTGACAGCTCCAGTCTGACCCAGAGTGATAGTACCTGTTAAGGTCCCATTTATGGGTTAAATAGATTTAAAAATGAGTTAAAAAGACATGGAATATCCTAACGTATTGATTTGATGAGTGCTAAGCGTTGAAACATTTTGGTAAATTTGAAAAATGTTATTGTCCTGTAGAATATTGGTTTGGTTTGTTTTGTTTTACGGCATATCAACCTCAGTGGGTCATTTAATGCTGACAAAGTTGTGAAATAAATTCATTCTTAATGCATAATACAATTTCGTTTATAAACTCATGTTTTTTCTATTGAACGCATAGATGGGACCCTAACAGATACTACCACTCCAGGTCAGAGTGGACCAGGGAGCAATGGTGATGAAGGGGTGCTCCTCATTCCCCCAAACCTCCAGAACTGGAACCTCACCATCAGATAGAGTTTAACGTCATTCCCAGGACATGTAGACCCCCAGCCACCGCCTTCTAGCACATATATGATAAGAAGGATTTGGGGTTACCTTAAGGGCAATAGGGTTGGGGCAAGCATATAGGTGCTAGGGCTTGACGTGTCCTTCCGATTGATCGGAGGGGGCCTCTCTGACCGCCTAAAATGGAATATTGCAAATCATGTACTGCTCAGCCACCTGGGTTCTATCCTTATGCAACACGCGTCGCCACGCACGGCCAACAGGTGGCCCCATTGGGGGAGTCTTACCCCTCTGCAGAGGTGCAGTCGGTGTATTCTAACGCCCCACCGACAGGGCGAAAGAAGATTGGAGATACATATTTGATATATATGTAACTAGAAGCGGCTACCCGGCGTCGCCTGGGTAGAGGGGGGGATTTTTTTAAAGT
>CM042147.1:123623847-123626347 GCA_023376005.1 Doryteuthis pealeii | reverse complement strand
TTAACTAAATAGTTAAATAAGTAAAATTCAGCAATGAAAGACGGCAGTGATGGAAGAGTAAGTTTCATTTCTATTTTTCTATTATACCCCCACTCTGTTTCAAATCTTTTTATCTGCATCTTATTAGACTTCTAATTTAATATAATATTTCATTACATTAAAACTTAAATACTTGCACCCGGAGGGTGCATATATTTGCTAGTATATATATATATATATATATATATAATATATATAATATATATTTATTTATATCTTTGAAAGGAAGGAAAAATTCAATAAACCGTCATTCAGTAATAAATTTATTTCGACCAAAACTTTAAATGCTTTTAGAAATTTAAAAATTAAAAAAAAAATTAAAAGCCTTTTATGTTTTGGTCGAAATAAATTTGTTACAGAATGATGGTTTGTTGAGTTTTTCATTCCTTTCAAAGGTAAACATTGCTCTGTATTTAATCTAAAATAGATTATTATACATTCAGATCTCTTTAGGGATTTATAAAAATCCTTGTATTTGCACCTACTAAAACATGCAATAATTGTACAGTGAGATTTTAAAGATCTCATGTAGAATCATCCCTTACTACCAGTTTTGGATACCTTACTATTATATATATATATATATATTATATATATATATATATATATATATATATAAAGGTAAAATGCATATGAATCCGACAATATGTGTAGAAAGTTTTGTAAAAAAAACAACAAGATGTTTAAAGTTTTGCTGACAGAAATCTGTTTCGACCATATTTATCAAAGCAACATTGTAAATGGAAAGACGAAATAAATATATCATTAATCACGAGGCACAAAACGCTCTCGATCAGTACCGGAATTTTCAAATAATTTTTTAAAAAATGCATATTTTATGTTAAAAATAAAATAAATTTTATTTTTTTAAATTATGACCATTTTTATCATTAAAAAAGCTCGAAAGAGTTTGCATATATTTATTTCGTCTTTCCATTTACAATGTTGCTTTGATAAAGACCTCATATGGTTGAAACAGATTTCTGTCAGCAAAACTTTAAACATCTTGTTTTTTCTACAAAACTTTACACACACACACACACACACACACACCACACATACACACACATATATATATATATATATATATAATATATATATATGGATAGACTGACAGACAGACAGACAATGGAACTGAGTAAATATTTTTGGAAGACTAGAATTTTAAAATTAACACGTCCATGTTTTATGTTTGTTCTTGACAATGGCTAGAGAGTGGTCGAAAATGCGTGGACTCAAAGAAAAAGTCTACGGGGTGTACTTACTGAGTCTTGATTTTTATATACGTTCCCTTGTAAAGAAACAATAGAAGTTAAATAAAAGAATAAAACACACACGCACACAATGTAGAAAATGAGAAGTATTCCAATGTATTCCAAAAGAAAGATTCATTTGAAGAGGATGAAGTCGACGTTAAAACGCTTCGGTTTGTTATAATACCTTCATCAGGGCATTAGGAAACTTTTTTAACATCGACTTCATCATCTGCAAATAAATACATCTTTTGGAATATTTGTTCTTTTCTTAATTTCTACTTATCGTCTCATTATTTCAATATTTTACCACCCGTATATATATATATATATATATATATATATATATATATATATATATATATATATATATATGTATGTATTATGGAAAAGGTGACTTACCGGTGAAGATGGTCACAATGGTTAGTTGATGCAAAATTCAGAAAGGTAAGACAGAGATATAACAAATAAAAAGTGCTCAATGCAAACACACGTGTAATCGACTGCAATCAATCAATATCTTGATTAATCCAGTGGATTTAACCCTGAAGATCCTTATGGTGAAACTCGAGTAGGTTATCACGTGTACCTGTATTACATCATTAATAAGTGCCTATTAAAAGACATAGTATGTATATATGTATGCATATATTCATTTATATATATATGTATATATATATGTATATATGCATATACATGAATGATTCGGTGATATATATGTATATATATATATATATATATATGTGTGTGTGTGTGTGTGTGTGTGTGTATGTATGTTTGTGTGTGTATGCGTGTGTGTGTGTGTGTGTGTGTATTTCCATACTGCCAAAAATATGCGCTCTTCAGGTGTAAGTATTTAGGTTTTAATGTAATGAAATATATTAAATTAGAAAGAATAATAAAATTAAATAAGAACGCATATAAAATGATTACACTTATTTCAAATATATTTTAGTTGGTTTTCTAATATAAGATCATTCATAGGATAAGATGAATTTTAATACGTTGGATAATAAAACAATGATATTAGATATTATATATTATCAATAATACCAAGTAATAATTTATTAAACATGATTTTGTTAAAACCAGTATGCAAATTAACCACATCATATACTATGTAAACCTTTATTCTTAGTGATATATAAGACACATTGCGGGTTCTTAAAGGCACTAATAACATGGGATGTTTTGAGGCAAATATATAT
>CM042147.1:123591347-123613847 GCA_023376005.1 Doryteuthis pealeii | reverse complement strand
CAAAAATACTATCAAAATAGTCTTAAAGTCAATCAATTTTAAGTTATTGATGATTTTTTATTTTTTTCATAGCAAGATTAATATCCCGTTGTGGCACTGAATCTATGGCAATTTTTTTTCTATTATTATTTCACACATATTGAACATTATATTCCATTTATGGTGACTTTGCACGACAGTATGAGAAGTAAACAAACAAACAATGCGTTTGATATGGCTTTTTTAGCCGACAATTTTTGGGAGAATATGTGCTTAGTTGAAGTCGTATCTAATTTTGAAAATTAATTAATTGATAATTAATGAATTAGGCGGGCATACCTATTCAATTAAGTCGTGCAAAGTCACCATAAGTGGAATATAACTGACTTAAAAACAAACCAAAAATCTGGAAACCAGCTGGTGTAATGGTTAGAGTACCCACCTGTCAACTTGACAGTCAGGGTTCGAATCACACACAAAGCAGTCTTTCTGTCTATAGCTCTGCTGATGAGGTCTAATAGGCTAAATGTACATACAGAGATTGATTTTTCTCGATTTGTTTAGCCTTACATTTGAATAGGTATGCCCACCTAATTCATTAATTATCAATTAATTAATTTTCAAAATTAGGTACGTCTTCAATTAAGCACATATTCTCCCAAAAATTGTCGGCTAAAAAAGCCATATCAAACGCATTGTTTGTTTGTTTACTTCTCATTATATATATATATATATATATATATATATATATATATATATATATATATTGATAATATAGTGTGCTATGTATATAAGTAAATAGTCTGACTTAAACATCACTCAGCTCTGTGCGGATTCTGGATGTTGCGCAGAAGACCTCCCAATATGATGATAGGACGGTTGGCGAGAGAGAGTCATGGAAATCCGTGCTGCCAGCATGACATGATGATGGTGTTGATGATTATGACCAAACTCTACAGCAGTGGAATACTGTTGCTAAAGATATTAATATAATTGTGTTTGATTTTCAACTAATAAATAGAACGAAATTTTGTGAGCACAAAATCAATACAGATATCACTAGTTATTAATTAGGACGAAATATTACACCCCTATAAAATTTATTTGTTAGGGAAAAGTGAGTTTGCAAAGTGAATTAGATTTTTTTTAAATACAACCAGATAATTTTTTTTAAAAAAAGCCTTAAAATCATTTTGTAAGATTTCTAAGAACGTTTGATCTCATTTAAATTTAAGAGCCGAGATCTTGTCCGGGCTAGTTGCTTATGAAACCTAATATACAAAAATACGTTTCATAACTCTCAAATATCTCTCCAGTCACTGAGAAACTAACATATATAACGAGAAGTAATCAAGATATATATAGAGAGGGGGAAATGATAGGCTAAATGTGAAGTAAGAGATGGGTCGGTTTTTTAATTAATTGCAAATTACGATTAATTAGAAGCAATTTAAATAGGAATTCTTTTCAAACATAACTCAGTCCTAGGACTAAGGAATATTTTGATATGAATTTTGTGTCATTCAACAAATAAATCGAAATAATTTTGTACCCACCCAATACTAAAGCAAACATAGGTAGGACTTTATCATTCCCATGAAAGATTAGAAAATCAAAACGGATATTATTAGGTATTGATTAGGAACAAATTCTACAGCACTGTCTTTTATATTCAATTATTAAATCGTAAAAATCTTTGTGTTCATCCAATACTAATCCAAACATAGGAAGGGCTTTATTATTCCCAGTGAAAATTTTGAAAATCAAAACGGGTATTATTAAGTATGAATTTGGAGCACATTCTTCAGCACTGTCTTTTATTTTCCATTAAAAAAATCGAACAATACTAAACCAAAAATAGGTAGGACTTTATCATTTCCAGTTGAAAAAGTAGAAAACCAAAACGGATATTATTAGTTATTTAATTAGGACCAATTCTACAGCACTGTCTTTTATTTTCAATTAAGGAATCGAAAAAAAAATACGACTTAATTATGAAAAAACACATAATAGTCTTTTTTCCTTAACCAGGGAAAATTTATAAAAACAAAAACGGACATTATTAGGTATTAATCATGACCAAACTCTGCAGCACTTTTATTTCCAATTAACAAATCGAACGAATTTTTTGTGACCACCCAATTCTAATGCAAAATAAAAAACGAATTGCATATTTAAGCCTTTTCCCTTTAATGTTAATTGCAACCCACGCGGGGGTTGAAAATTATATTTGCAAAAGCAAAAACGGACATTATTAGGTAATAATATTGACCAAACTCTGCAGCACTTTTATTTCCAATTAACTAATCGAACGAATTTTTGGGGCCACCCAATTCTAATGCAAAAAAAAAAAAAAAAAAGAATTGCATATTTAAGCCTTTTTTTTAATGTTAATTGCAACCCGCGCGGGGGGTGGAATATTATATTTCGTAGCAATTTGGTTCCTTGCAGTGATACGTAAAAAGGGGGGGGGGATTATCTGAGTAATAGACCCGACAAACAATAACAAATTGGCGGGAATTAACCGTGATGACCCCCATGGGCGGGAAAAATGTCTGCGAACAGCGAAAAAGTGTCGCCCCGATATTTACTCGCCAAACAGAAGGCTATTTATACTCGGGCGCTAATTGCTCTTCCCAGTTGAGGTTGGACCAGTGGACGGGGCGGAGGGGGGGGTCGAAAGGAGAAAAAGAAAAGTACACATGCTTCACTGTTTGGGTTGATGTTGGACGCTGAATGAAATCAACATAGAAGCCAAGAAAAGAAATGAAATCGGTTGCAAGAAAGACAGACAGACAGACAGGTAGGAAAATAGATTCGTAGAGGTAGACAAGAAGCTGGGTCGACCGAGGCAAAACCATAGAAATACTCTTGCCAACATCGATATATATATATATATATATATATATATATATATATATATATATATAATATATATATATATATATATATATATATATATATATATATATATATATATATATATATATATATATATATACCAAATCCAGAGAAGAAATCTTCCTTACGACACAAGAGTTTTTTTTTTTAAACCAAATCGCAGTTTGAGAGCTCAATGTGTGCTCTTAATGTTAGAGTCACAGAGCAAATATATAAGTAAAGAAATAACAAAAGACTTAGAGATTTAGCATTCTAGTCTATTTCAGGGAGCTTAGACAAATAGTCTAAATCTCCCGACTCATCAGATGCGAATGATGAAATTTTTTATTACTTTAAAGGCATTTGAAAACAGATTTTTATTTATATATTTTTTTTAATTTTTTAGAATTTTATAGTCCTGTGATAAGAATTCCAAATGAAATCCTTGATGTTGCAAAAAAAGAAAAACATTTTTTACAGTTGTAGTTTCACTTCCGCCACAAAAAATCGGTCAGCCAAAAATGTATCTCTTAACTGTATCCATTATTTTTGACAGATAGAAAAAAGAAAGACACATTCAAAGTTCGTATATATATATATATATATATATATATATATATATATATATATATGTGTGTGTGTGTGTGTGTGTGTGTGTGTGTGTGTGTGTGTTTATATACATATATATGAGGTAAGGTAAAAGGAAAAGTGGACAAAAAATAATAACTCAAACAAGTCTGAGAGTTGGAATATTTCGATCTTAGGATAAGATCATCTTCAGCCCAATGACTTTTATTTAAAGAAAAAATACGTACATGTGTGTGATTTGAATGAGGAGAGAAGGTTGAGGAGAAATAAGGAAATAAGAACCTTCTCCCCCCCACCTTCAAATCCCACACATGTACGTATTTTATCTTTCACTCGCCATAGGACCGCATATGACTCCAGAAACCAGCCCATGACATGCAAGCCCTGCCACACATACTAAATGCTAATTGCAGCAACCAAGAAATGCATTTGCAACACAGTGACAAACAGAAATATTAAAATAAATAAAGGAAATATATTTAGTATTGTAACATAACGGGTGCAAGAATAAAACATTTATTGCAAAAACACGGACATAAAATGGGGGTTCAGTTTATTTTATGGTAGGAATTTACGAGCAAATAGTCCTTGATTACCAATGTGTCTACCTTTGGGTTCCATAATTAATTTCAATGGTTAATTAAATGTATAGTAGTTTCTTAAGCAATACGTAATTAAAAACAACCTTAACCGTAACCCAATTAGCAAAAAGTTCATTCATAGACTAATTTATGAGGAAGTGCGTCCCGGTCTCCTGCCTCAAAAATTGCTACCCGGTGACTATCAAAATAACGACCCCAGCTCGTCGTAATTCTTATTTAGATAATAAGATGGATATATAGTTTGGAATAGACTGAGATAGATAAACAAACAAAATAATAGGTAGATATGAACAAATGGAGATAGATATTTTCGACAAGTAAATGTATTGAATAATAAAAATTAAAAAAATGAAAAACAGAAATGGGAAGAAAAACAACTACACAGGTACTTTAAGCGCCAAACTCAGGAAATATCACATCAGTAGACCTGGACATGGCTAAGAAAAGGAAACCTCAAAAGAGAAACCGAATCCCTTATAATCGCAACACAAGACAATGCCATTAGAACAAACTATATAAAGGCAAAAATAGATAAGACGCAGCAGAATAGCAAGTGCAGAACGAAACAGTCAATCATATAATAAGCGAATCCAGCAAATTAGCACAAAGAGAGTACAAGACTAGGCATGACTCTGTGTGAAAGGTGATCCACTGGGAACTGTGCAAGAAATTCAATTTTCACCATACAACCAAATGGTACATGCACAGACCTAAACCTGTCCTAGAGAACGAGACGCACAAAATTCTCTGGGATTTCGAGGTACAGACGGATCACATAATCCCGGCCAGGAGACCGTACCTAGTATTAATTGCCAAGAAAGAGAGAACCTGCCATCTCGTGGATTTTGCTGTCCCAGCCGATCACCGAGTGAAAATGAAAGAAAGCGAAAAGATAGACAAATACTTGGACCTTGCCAGAGAACTGGGGAGGCTGTGGAACATGAATATGAAGGTCGTACCAATTGTAATTGGTGCCCTTGGAACAATCCCCAAAGCTCTAGAAAATAATTTGGGTGACCTGGAAATCAGAGGAAGAACCGAGACCATCCAAACTACAGCACTGTTGGGATCAGCTAGAATACTCAGAAGTCCTGAAGACTTGAGGAGACTTGCTGTCACTCAGCCTCCAGTGAGCCACCAGCTACGGCAGGTGTGAAGAACTAATAATAATAATAATAATAATAATAATAATAATAATAATAATATTTTTGTCACTCAGCCTCCAGTGAAATACCATCAGCTAACGCTGATGTGAAAAACTCAAAGGGAGTGAAAATAATAATAATAATAGGTAATCCACTGGGAGAATACACAGTAAATTAAATTTTCACCATGCAACTAAATGACATATGTACATAAGTTAAAGTTAAAAAAGAATACCTCAGAAAAACTAGAAAGCTCTTAGAAACCAAGCTCAACAGCAGAAATCTCATCAAAGGAATAAATACCATTATAAGATACTCTGTGCCATTCTTAAAATGGACAAAAGAAGAACTCAGACAGGTCGACCAAAGGACTAGGAAATTAATGACGATGCACAAGGCTCTACACCCTAGAGATGATAAAGATAGATTATATGTTTCAAGAAAAAAAGGTAGAAGAGGTCTTGCCAACATAGAGGACTGTGTAGAGGACACAATCCAAGGACTCGAAGAGTACACACAAAAGAGCAAAGAAAGATTACTTATAGTAGCTAACAACAGCAGATGTAATGTATGGACCAAGAGAAAAACAACAAAAACTAGAAAACAAAGATGGGAAGAAAAACAATTATATGGACATTTCAAACGACTCATCGGTGAGGTTGTACATAAAAAGACCTGGACATGGTTAATAAGAAGAAACCTCAAGAGAGAAACTGAATCACTAATAATTGCTGCACAAAATAATGCCTTAAGAACAAATTATATCAAAGCAAAAATTGATAAGACGCAACAAAATAGTAAATTTAGACTGTGCGATGACAGAGATGAGACTGTAAACCATGTATTAAGTGAATGTAGCAAACTAGCACAACGGGAATACAAAGGTAGGCACGACTGGTTGGGAAGGTGATCCACTGGGAATTATGCAAAAAATTAAACTTTGACCAAAATGGTATATGCATAAACCAGAATCTGTTCTTGAGAATGAAATGGAGACCAGACCTAGTGTTGATTAACAAAAAAAAGAGAACGTGTCAACTGGTGGACTTTGCGGTCCCAGCAGATCACAAGGTGAAGCTGTAGGAAAATGAAAAGATGGATAAACACCTGGACTTTGCCAGAGAATTGAAAAAACTGTGGAATATGAGAGTGAAAGTGATACCAATGTAGTTGGTGCACTTGGAACAGTCCCAATAAACTTGGAAAAAAAGACTGGAGGATCTAGAAATCAGGGGAAGAACTGAGAACATCCCGTCTACTGCAATGCTGCAATCGGCTAGAATACTCAGAAGAGTCCTGGAAACCGGAGGACACTTGTTGTCACTCAGACTCCAGTGAAAAACCATTAGCTAACGCTGATGTGAAAAACTCAAAAGGAGTGAAAATAATAATGCACATGAAAAGACCTGGACATGGTTAAGAAGAGGAAACATCAAAAAAGAAACTGAGTCGCTAATAATTGCTGAAAAAAATAACAATGCAATAAGAACAAATTACATCAAAGCCGAAATTGATGACACAACAGAACAGTAAATGTATAGTGTGTGGTGACAGAGATGAGACAATAAACCATTTATTAAGTGAATGCAGCAAACAAGCATAGCAGAATACAAAACTAGGCACGACTGGGTTGGGAAGGTGATCCACTGGGACTTATGCTAGAAACTAAATCTTGATCATACAACAAAAGGGTATATGCATAACCTAGAATCTGTTATTGAGAATAAGACACATAAAATTCTCTGGGAGTTTGAGATTAAGACGAATCACCCTATCCCAACCAGAAGACCAGACCTAGTATTGAATAACAAGAAAAAGAGAACTTTTGTTAACTGGTAGATTTTGCAGTTCCAACAGATCACAGGGTGAAGATGAAAGAAAACGAAAAGATAAAGATCTACACCTTGCTAGAGAACTGAAAAAGCTGTGGAATATGAGGGTGAATGTTATACCAATTGTAGTTGGTGCACTTAGAACGGTCCCAAAAAGCGGACCATATGACCTTTAGGCACCCCTTCCGCGATATCGACCCACAAGGACACTTTTCTCATTTACAACGTCAGAATCCGGTTGTTTGTTAGGGTTAGGGTTTAGGGTTAGGGTTAGGGTTAGGGTTAGGGTTAGGGTTAGTTTTATAATTAAAAAAAAAAACCTTTAAAAATCATCTGTTAACAATTAACTGTATTTTGACGGTGTAAATGGAAAAAATGTCCCCGTGAATCGCAAAGGGGGTGCCTAAAGGTCATATGGTCCCAAAAAGCTTAGAAAAAAGAGTAGAGGAAGAATTGAGACCATCCAGACAACAGCAGATTAAGCTAGACTACTCAGAAGAGTCATGGAGACATGAGGAAACTTGTTGTCACTCAGACTCCAGTGGTTTGAAAAATATCTACAAGTGATTTGGACTCGACGACGAGGTTCAACACTTCTTCAACGGCATCGCGGCAAACTGGCATGATATGGGCATACAAAATCTGCCACAGCGCCCACAAAAATACCTTGACCGTAATGATTAATATGTAGAAAAATAGAAACATGTTGAAACTTTACAATTACAAAAATATCATTGACAATAAATCATTCAGTAAATCAAAGGAAATTATTTTGGTTGGTTGGGTTTTACGGCATGTCAACCCCTTGGGTTATTTTATGCCGAATACTTCTATTGGTAAAAAAAAAAATGTTTAATGCCGATAAAGTTTTGAAATAATTTCATTTTTAATGGATAATACAATTTTGTTTATAAACTCAAGTTTTCTATTTAACCCATAGATGGGACCCTAACAGGTACTACCACTTCGGGTCGGAGTGGACCAGGGAGCAATGGTGATGAAGGGGTGCTCCACATTCCTCAAACCTCCCAAACTGGAACCTCACCATCAGATAGTTTAATGTCATTCCCAGGACATGTAGACCCGCAGCCACCGCCTTCTAGCACCCATATCATAAAAAAGAGGCTGGGGCTTGCCATAAAGGCAATAGAGTTGGGAAAATCGTATAGGTGCTAGGGCTTGACGTGACCAACCGATTGATCGGAGGGGGCCTCTCCGACCGCCCGTCTAGCCTTAGTAAGGTTCTATGTGGAGTGTTGCATGTCATGGACTGCTCATCCACCAACACTCCGTCCTTAAGCATCACGGGTTGCCACCCACGGCAAACAGGTTTGCCATTGGGGAGTCTTACCCCTCTGCAGAGGTGCAGTCGGTGCATTCTAACGCCCCACCGACAGGGCGGCAAAGGAAATTAGCCATGTACATAACACTGAACGTTTTGGTAGATGATGAGCTTGTCTTTTGATATTGACACTTGTGATGAGAGCCACAGGATAGAAAGAATGTTTGTCTTGAGGTCTAAAAATTGTCTTTTGAATAATTTTATCCTAGCGAAAATAACTATTATTAGTAATGAATTAAGCAAAAAAGGAGAACTTCAAACTTCCAGTTGAGATTACCATTAATGAAGGTTTTCGTTGTCGTTGGTATTATTTCTTCTTTAAACTCCCCAAACGAATTTTCTTTGGCTTGGTTGAGTTCGCTGGAACGAAATGAAAGAAGGAGGAACAAGGAACAAGGAACAAGGAAGCTACCAAGACTTAACTTGATTATTTAGGCTGCAGCTAGAGTTCTGTGATTTTTAGATAATCTGGAGACCTTACCTTTGCGATTAACCTCGTATAATCATATTTTATATTGTGTAATATTTTTGCTGGGGTTATTGTATGTATGTGTGCATGCACGTATGTGTGAGCGTTTGAATGGCTCATTTCTGATTATTACACACACCGATACATACACACACACACACACACACACACATACATGCACAGACACACAGACACACACAGACACACACACAGACATATATATATATATTGTCGTCATAGTTGTCGTCAGGCGGCCTAATGTCGGTATCAGCCAGACAGAGAGGGAGTCTACTCCTTTTCACTAGCGCTAGACCAAGGAGAGTATTTTAGCGTCTGAGGTGGAGCTCCACCCTTACTATAAGCTCCTCACTTTACCGCACAGATCCCTGTGCTTACTCATACGCTGAGGTGGCGAGGGCCGGTATCGAACCAGGAACCTTGTGATACCTCGCCAAATGCTCTATCGACTGAGCTAAACCGGCCCTATATATATATAGATATATATATATATATATATATATATATTTATGTGGTGGTGTGTGTGTGTGTGTGTGTGTAAGTAAAAATAACAAAAGACTTAGTGATTTAGCGTTATAGTCTATTTCAGGGAGCTTAGACAAAGCTCCCTGAAATAGACTATAATGCTAAATCTCTAAGTCTTTTGTTATTTCTTTACTTATATATTTGTTCTAACCTTAAGAGCACACATTGAGCTCTCAAACTGCGACAGGTTTTTAAAATAAAACTCTTGTGTATTAAGGAAGATTTCTCCTCTGGACTTTTGGATTATATATATATATATATATATATATATATATATGAGAAGAAAATATTTTGAAAATATAACAGTATATATATATATATATATATATATATATATATATATATATATATATATATATATAAATTAGTAAAACTAAAACTGAATAAGGAAAAAATGCCGAAATAAATTTATATCTGAAGTAAGGCATCCATTTATTTATTGATATATATATATATATAATATATTATATATATATATATATATATATAATATATATGCGTGTGTAGCTGTTAGATCCCCCTGAGTATTACTTTGTCAGCACGTGCGTACGTACGAGCGCATTAGGCCAGCTTTGAAAGTCTTTGAGTTTTGTGGCAAAATTATCTCGGCGCGTGCAAACGTATTTATTTTACTTATCTTTCAAAACTGTCAGTGTTTGCGTTTTACCAAGAACAACATCACTTAGATATTACTCATTAGAAAATCAACAAGGCCCATTAATTAACACCTTTTTGTCGCTAATGACTGTCTTATTCCTTCTTTTTACACTTCCATTTTTAGGGTGGCTCCTTAAATCAGACAGTAGTCACATGATCAAACCTTTTTCCCGCTCGATCAAACCTTTTTCCCGCGTTTGGCAAACGTCTACTGACAATACAAGGTGTCCCCAAAATATAACACCCTGTCGACAGGGACTGTAGAATGCGCCGACTGCACCTCTGTAGAGGGGTAAAATTCCCCCAGTGGGGCCACCTGTTGGCTATGTGTGGTGATTCACTTTTTTTTATCTATTTAACCCAAATGTGGGACACTTACACTTCGGGTAATAGTGGACCTGGGAGTAATGACAATGAAGAAGCACACTACTCTCCTCAGAGTGTTGCATAGCGCCTTCTTTACCCGCAATAAATCGATATAATGTTGTATACCCTTTCATACTTCTTACTTCTGGTCGTATTTTCTTCTGGTCGGCTTTGCTATTCTGATCGTCTTTGGTCTGGAATCTTCTAAGGTCTTCTGTTGCTATGTTCCTGCTGGCTGGTCGTCCTGGATTCATTTCTTAGTCCTGTTACCAAGACATTCATCAACCACAAGAACATTTTACTTATATAAACTTTTATTTCCTTAACTATACATTTCACGTAACTAAATATCTGACTAACATAGCGCGCGTGAGTTCCAGTTTTAGGCAGAGCATAAAATGGCCGACTTCTCTGCCTGACGTCCAACTGCAAACTGGGGACTCTGAAAAAGGTCCCACGTGACTTCACATATTTGGCGAGCTTCTGTAATTTTCCATAGAAGGACCCGGCCATGGTATAAAAGGGGTCATCCCCTCAGAATTACAGGGGATTGACAATGATCTTATGCAACCGCATAGATTATGTAACAAGAGTAACAGAATTGGAACCTCACCACAAGATGCAGTCCATCCAGTCGGCTTGGGCTGTAGTATACGCCGACTACATCTCAGTAGAATGCTAAAAGTCCTCCCCCCATGTAGCTACCTGTTTGCCGTCAGTGGCGACCCGTGAAATTTAAGGACAGAATCCTGGTGGCTGAGCAGTCCATGACATGCAACACTCCAATCGGAGAGGCCCATCGCGACCAATCGGCTGGTTGCATCAAGCCCTGGCACCTATATAATTGTCCCAACACTATTGCCCTTATAGTAAACCTCGAACCCCTTTTATCATTTAGTTATTTACGAAACTAAGCATAGATATGGCACAAGGCCAGATTATGGGGCGCCCAGTTAGAATGAAACTCACAATCTGGTAATCTAGATTGCTAAGCATTACACTAAATTAGGTGCCCACCCTTTTAATCATCTATGTGCTAGAAGGCGGTGACTGAGAGTCTTAGTATCCTGGGTATGATATTAAACTGCATCCAATGGTGAAGTTCCAATTGTGGAGCTCTGGGGAATGTGGAGTACCCTTTCATTGCCATTACTCCCGGGTCCACGCTGACCTGCAGTTGTAGTATCTTTTAGGGTATCATCTATGGTTTAAATAGCTGAAAATGAGTTATTTTTAGTTTTTTTTTAAATTGAATACCCATCCACAATGAATAAAACAAAAACGTATTCGGCATAAAATAACCCAAGACTTGACATGCCGTAAAATCCAACCAGCCAACCAACCAACCAACCCAAAATATAAACATTATAATTTCAAACTATATACAGTTATTATTTTTAACGCTAATACCCCTGGGAAAGGTATGCATACAACTATTGTTTGTCATGCCTCCTTGGGTATCTCCCTCTTTTTTCTAACTTCCTCACATCAATCTTTAACAAATAAAAATCTTTGCACAGAACACTATCTATTAATAATGGAGATTCGCTTCCGGTTTTTGTCTGTATTCAAAACTGTTAAACATCGTTTAAAACATGACCGCGTGTCACATGACCCCGTGTCACATGCTCCTCGTACAGAGGGGTTGATAAATATATACAGTTATTATTTCTGTCAACTCATAGATTACACTTGCTATTATTTTGCATATTATCAATTCTTGATTCGATATCATTAGTTCTTCTGCTGCTATTAAAAGATATTAAATTTCTCTCTTCAGATTTCCCCTTCTTAACCATGTCCAGGCAATATAATGTGCCCTATTGCTATAGCAATGTCACCATCTGTTGGATAGCCATCCACCCCCTTCTTCTTCTTCTTCTTCTTCTTCTTCTTCTTGTTAACTCTCAATCTCAAACCGTTCTCACGATTGAAATGACCAATCAAACAACAACTAAAGAACAATCAGCTTAAGGTGAAACCTTGTCAATTATTTTACGGGTATTTTCCATGACTCTGCTTCTAAAATAATTACCAGTTAACTTTGAATTGTACACTTATCGTACATAATTAATAGGTCACCTGTTAATTATGTAACACATCTATAGGTCATTAGTACACGAGTAGGATGTAACACAAATTCAATTTTTGATTGGAGTCTAATAGGTTTAAAATTCAGAGTGTTTTTCTAGAGTGGTTAAAATAACAAGGTTAAAAAAAACCAGTCTATCCTATTATTTACCCATAGCTGAAGGAAGAATAATTGGATTCGGACCTTTCCCAAAGATATTAGCGCTATGTGAAACGTAACCAGCCTCGTCACAGATTTGAACTCCTCTACATAACGAACATCCTTGCGTTATTTTCATATAGCGTTTTTTTTTCCAAACGTTTTGGTAACGTCCAAGGCGAGAAAGTGCTACCGAAAGATTACCAGGAACACACACACACACACACACACACACACACACACACACACAAACACATATATATATATATTTTTGCTGATGAGGCCCAATAGGCCGAAATGTACATACAGAGATTGATTTTTCTCGATTTGTTCAGCCTTACATTTGAATAGGTATGCCCGCTTAATTAATTAATTACTAATTAATTAATTCTCAAAATTAGGTACGACTTCAATTAAGCACATATTCTCCCAAAAATTGTCGGCTAAAAAAAGCCATATCCAAACACATCGTTTTTTATTTACTTCTCATATATATATATATATATATATATATATATATATTGGTAGGACGACGCAGATGTTGAGTGTCCGAATAAACCAACACGTCTCGAGGGGTACAAGAAGCATCCCCCAAACCACATCCGGGCTTTCACAGGCACATGATTCTGCCATCGGTGACCACCTTTGTAGTATAAATAGTTGTAAAATCAACTACAATGATCAGCAATTTTCCGTTCTACACAGGGCTAGGACAAGCCACCACCTCAATGTCCTTGAGGCAATCTCCATTTTTCTTTACTGTCCGTCCCTGTGTAGACAAAGACATCTGAAACACGCCCTGGCAATTTTTGCTGAAGTGAGGATTGCATGAAGGTATATATATATATATATATATATATATATATATATATATAATATAATTAATGGTGAAAAAAAAAAACGGGCAGAAACACCTACAATAAAATAGGAAATAATAAAAAAATGCCAGGCATACAAAGGCGGACAACGTTGCGATCTTTGCTTAGAAGAAAAGTTGTGTATATTACAAAATGTAAGCAATAACTTGTTAAATAAGAGAAGTGAACTCGTTTCGAAATGTAGGCATTTGAACAAATTCTTACTGTGTCACTTACCACCTGACCCTAATTGATCCCTGAATTTTCGCTCTCCTTTTATTTATATAAAAAAAAAATTCATCTGAACACCGCGTGCATTAACACCAATGCAAGTTTGTTTGATTATAATGTTTTTTAAATACAAATTTAACATCATGTCATTACATCACGTGAATACAATTCACGTCACATAAACGTTAAACAAGCCACAGTTTAAAAAAACAATTTTTAGCTTTACATTTCCGATCGCGTGAAAAACGCTTCATATAAACGCTAAAAAATTTGATTTTTAACATCTCAACCATTTCACGACTGGTTTTTGACATCTCAACCACTTCTCATCTGATGATTGGATTACCATGAAACTTTAAGTTATGAATGTGAAACCATAATATCACCATTGATTATAAATCTGCTCTGCTTTATTAGCATTGAGCACCTTTCCATGCAAATACTTTTCTCATTTTTTCATTCACTATTCATTATATATATATATATATATATATATATATATATATATATATTCTTTTCCTCCCCCTATTTGCCTTCATATTGCCCCACCATTTTATGGTTTAATCTCCCTCTTTTACCCATTTCATATACATTGTGACTTTTAAACGATCTACCGGTCGTTACTTTGAAAAGCACCGGTCGAAAGACCCTGAAGTTTCTACTTTGTTTTTTTTTCTTTTCTGTTTCGCTCTATTAAATTGCTGATCATAAAAAGTATGTTATATATATAATATATATATATATATTATATATATATATATATATATATATATATTTGAGATATTTTTGTATCTATATCCGTTTTCTGGAAGTACATATATCAGGTTTGGGCATTAGTGTGAAGCATTAATGTGCTATATTATAATAACTAGCAAATATATGCAACCTCCGGGTGCAAGTATTTAAGTTTTAATGTAATAAAATATTGTATTAAATTAGAAAGGCTAATGAAACTAAATAAGAATACAGATAAAAAGATTTGAAACAGAGGGAGTATAATAAAAATGGAACAACTGAAACTTACTCTTCCATCACTCTCGTCTTTCATTGTTATTTTTTCTAATTTAAGTATTTAGTTATAAGAGGCAGTAAAGAATAAAATGACAGTTATTTTATCTTGTTAATGGATTTCATTTAAGATTCATAGAAGAGATTTTTGCTTATATTCATTAAAATGAAACCAAACAGTTAGAAATCAATAATACTAAGCACATATTTATTAAATTCGATTTTTTAATATTAATATGCAAATTAGCCTTCCCGTTCACATTGTAAAGCGCTATTTTGTTGTATATATAAATATAATTGCATGTTGTCTGTATGTAGACATAGTTAACAGTATTAATAATGTAAGTCAATTTTATTAATAATTGAGGTTTAGATAAAAATAAAATCATGGAGAATGTGATGTCAATAACTAAGAGAATTGTGACTTGAGTTGGAATATAGTTTCGGTTACAGACAGAAAAACACACAATCTCCATTATAATAAGATGTAGTTATCATAATATATTCATCTGTAAATAGATATCAGAATACTCGGTTGTTTTTTTTGGGGGGGGGAGTTTAATTTATTTAGTAAAAGTTTTAACCCCCCCCCCCCAAGAAAAATGAGTTTTCTGATATTTATTCCAAGATGAATATATTATGATAACTACATTATTATAATATATCACATTAATGCTGCACACTAATGCCCAAACCTGATATATGTACTTCCAGAAAACGGATATAGATACAATAATATCTCAAATATATATACTTACTAGAAGCATACGGTGACTCCTAAATAACACCATATATATATATATATATATATATATATATATATATTATATATATAGGAGAGAGAGATACAGACAGAGACAGAGAGACAGACAGAGAAGTGAGTGACACAGAGAGAGAGAGAGAGAGAGAGAGAGAGAGAGAGAGAGAGAGAGAGAGAGAGAGATTGTATATTGTAATTAAAAGTTGCCGTGGACTTTTAATTATTAATATTTTACGAGGGGACGAGCCGATATGATCAAGTGGTAATCCTTTTTTAATCGTTGTTATTTGCAGTAATCGAACGAATTGGAAAGCCGATAGAAAATAGCAACAGCCGCCCGCCAGGGGCGCCAATAGTTGAAAGACGCAGAGACGCCTCCTGGTGGGGATAGACTTGTCCTTTCCATGATGAGTAAACTGCCAATTAGAATATATTTTCGTCTGGAGATTAAACCGAATGAAACAAAAACAAAAACAAAAATAAAAACTGAAACAAAAAAAGAAAAGAAAAAAGAGGGTATACGGTCGGTAAGAGATTCCCAAGCCAATAGATTACGTAGATACTTTAGCCTTTCTTTCTTCTTTTCTTTATTTCTTTCTTTTTTTTTTTTTTTTTGATTTGATTTTGATCAGAGGTGGCTGATTTATAGGAAAGAGGAGCATATCCAAGTCGGTGGAAGGGTGCTGGGTGCGCCGGGGGCATGTGGGGGGTTAAACTGGACCGTCTTCTGAGTGAGTGCCAAAAAGAGGAAACGAGTCGGGTTGAGCAGGTGTTGGCAAAGGTGCAAGCAATTGCAGTGGGATTAGATGGATTTTGCAATGCAAGAAAGGAAAAATCGGAAATCTTCTTTTCCCTCCTTCAACATCGCTATTCGGGTCTGCTCGTCCTTCACATCCTGCTCTTTTTTCAATGCATTACTTCATCTATCTATCTATCTATCTATCTATCTATGTATCAATCAATCAATCAATATATATATATATCTAATTCAGTCAGTTTATATATATATCATCTGTAAAAGCAAGCCAGTTTATATCTATCTTTATAATTCAGTCAATTCAAATCTATCTATCTATTTATCTATCTATCTATCTATCTATCTATCTATCTAATTCAGTCAGTTTATATATATCATCTGTAAAAGCCAGCCAGTTTATATCTATATAATTCAGTCAATTCAAATCTATCTATCTATTTATCTATCTATCTATCTATCAATCTATATCCATCTATCTAATTCAGTTAGTTTATATATATCAATCTGTAAAAGCCAACCAGTTTATATCTATCTATATAATTAAGTCAATTCAAATCTATCTATCTATCTACCTATCTATCTATCTATGTATCAATCAATCAATATCTATCTATCTAATTCAGTTAGTTTATATATATCATCTGTAAAAGCCAGCCAGTTTATACCTATCTATATAATTCAGTCAATTCAAATCTATCTATATATCTATCTATCTATGTATCAATCAATCTATATCTATCTATCTAATTTCGGCTAGAGACCACAAGGTTCCTAGTTCGATACCGGTCCCCGCCAACTCAGCGTATGAGTAGCACAGGGATCTGTGCGGTAAAGTAAGGAGCTGATGGTAGGTGTGGTCCTCCACCTCAGATGCTAAAAACAATCTCCTTGGTCTAGCGCTAGTGAAAGGGGGATAGACTCCCTCGCTGACTGGCTGATCCCGACTTTAGGCCGCCCCGTCGACTTTACTTTACTTATATATATCATCTGTAAAGGCCAGCCAGTTTATATCTATCTATATAATTCAGTCAATTCAAATCTATCTATCTATCTATCTATCTATCTATGTATCAATCAATCAATATCTATCTATCTAATTCAGTCAGTTTATATATATCATCTGTAAAAGCAAGCCAGTTTATATCTATCTTTATAATTCAGTCAATTCAAATCTATCTATCTATCTATTTATCTATCTATCTATCTAATTCAGTCCGTTCAAATTTATCTATCTATCAATCTATCTATCTATCTATCTCTATCTATCTAATTCAGTTAGTTTATATATATAATCTGTAAAAGCCTGCCGGTTTATATCTATCTATATAATTCAGTCAATTCAAATCTATCTATCTATCTATCTATCTATCTATCTATCGGTCGATCGATCGATCGATCTATCTGTTTTTCTATCTATCTATGTATCAATCAATCTATATCTATCTATCTAATTCAGTCAGTTTATATATATCATCTGTAAAAGCCAGCCAGTTTATACCTATCAATCTAATTCAGTCAATTCAAATCTATCTATCTATTTATCTATCTATCTATCTATCTATCTATCTATATCTATCTATCTAATTCAGTCAGTTTATATATATCATCTGTAAAAGCCTGCCAGTTTATACCTATCTATATAATTTAGTCAATTCAAATCTATCTATCTATCTATCGATCGATCTATCTGTCTTTTTTATCTATCTATCTATCTACCTATCTATCTATCTATCTAATCTAATTCAGTCAGTGCAAATTTATCTATCTATCTATCTATCTATATAATTCAATCAATTCAAATCTATCTATATATCTATATATCTATCTCGCTACATAATTCAGTTATTTAAGATCTATCTAGATAATTCAGTCAATTCAAATCTATGTATTTATCTATCTATCTACCAATCTCGGTCTTTTCATATCTATCTATCTATCTAATTCAACCAGTTATAAATGATCAATCTATCTATCTACAAACACACACGCACACACACACACACACACACACACACACACACATACACACACACACAACACATATATATATATATATATATATATATATATATAGTATATTTAGAAAAAGGAAAAAAAAAGAATATTTGACGTCATATTTCAAACCGTCTCCCCTTTTTTCAAACCTCAAAATTTTTAAACAGACTGAATAACAAGGACTACCACTCGCTTTTCTCGTTATTCTGTGATAAAAAAAATTCTTATTACCTTCCATATACCAACAAATGCCCTGAAGATGATCTAATTAATAGATCAAAACACTGCAGCATCGGCCAATAAACTCACCACTTAACCCATTTAAATCTGTGGTTTTTTTTCATTTTTTCTTAATATACTACATACCATCGGATTCGCTTCCTTTCTTCACAAACACACACACACACACACACACACACACACATATATATATATATATATATATAATATATATATATATATTATATATAGCATTTAACACCGGCACCAATATAGTAAACATATTTAATAACCAACGCAATAACCATAGCACTCCTAGCTACAATAAATCCTCTTAATTGAATGAACCAGTAACCACAAATAAAAAGAAGTAAAACCTGCAATAAATACTCCCAAATAAATAAAAACCGCACCACAAAACAAACAACAACTACAAACAATAATCCCCCTGAGGACAACCAGTGACATGAAATATTCCACGGTCATTAACAAAATCTAGTGAGATAACAACCTACTTGCAAAATCTACAACATATATATATATACATATATATATATATATATATATATATATATATAAGTAATCCACAGACACGTGTTTCGAGGTTTCACCTCTCATCAGTAGGGTTATACTTTAACAGCTACCCCTGGCCGGGTTTGAGATCGGAATAAATTTTCTTCCGCCAAGTCTCTTACCCATGTGGCCAGTAGCGGCTGTCAAATATAGGTGAATATTTAATTGATTCATTTCTAAGCGGAAATGAATTCACTAGAGTCCTCTAACTTTGTAAACAAAGTGAGGGTTAGCTACACACCAGAACGGTGAATTTTACAATTAAATCCCTATTTAGTGAACTCAACCAAAGTGGGAGTATATATATTAATAAATAAGTAATCCACAGACACGTGTTTCGAGGTCTCACCTCTCATCAGTGTGGTTATACTTTAACAGCTACCCATGGCCGGGTTTGAGACCTGATTTCCATTTAGTATGAAGACCACATAGTCAGTAAACTGTCAGTAAACAGTCGCCGTTGACTCCATGTCCACGCTACGTTATAGGCGCCTGTGTGTAACAGCTATCATCGTAGGAAATTGACAGGGTGACCCGACTTCAAGGATGAGGTTGTTTGCATTGCACAGAGCGCAAGGAGGGAGATTGTAGGTATACACTGCTGATGAGACCCATTAAGGTTGAAAAAGCTGTACGGTGTTCCACACGTCGCACGCGTTATTCGCCGAGTTTGCTTGTCATGATTATTTTCAATAATTATCGAATTTTATACGATATACACATTGTAATTGCCTTCAAAAATATAAATAATAATATATTAAAGAATGCATTACAATCTATTGATGTGTATAATAAAAAGTTTAAGTAAGTGCTAGTTTATGCCGCGTACATCACGTGACCGAAGCAGTTCAAGCCATGATTGCTACCCGCTGTGGTTGTTAGTATTGTGGTGGGTGTTGCGCTGACACGTTGTGCATTGCTTCGTTTATGCTTAACAGGTTCCAGCTGGATCATAACACCACAGAAGTGTTACAGTTTATGTGGTAGCATAAATTGTTGACAGACCCTGTAGCGAGAATTCAAAGGGACCAGTGGAAAAATGCCAGAACTGTTGGTAACCTAGACCAACTAGTGACGAGATTCTCGCGCGTCACGTGATTAGTTAGTTGAGAGAATCAGTTTCAACCAGACATTGGAGCAGGGAGAATTCTGTCTCTCTCTGCTGAGGTTGAATCTCACCGCGCGGCGAATAAGAATGGTTTAAATAAATCTTGATCATGGAAGAAAATGTTTTGTGATTTAATTAATTGCATGACTAAAAAGTTAGCCCTTAGAAGAAGCCCTTACAAGAAACAGTTAGAAGAACATAACAACCAGACAACAAGATGATGGCCGAAGAAGTCGAAGAGGAAACATGGCAACTAGATGTAGTAAAGAAGAAATGAAGCAGCAAGTAAGTCTCTCTCTCGGTAATGAAGGACTATTTGCTCGTAAATTCCTACCATAAAATAAACTGAACCCCCATTTTATGTCCGTGTTTTTGTATTAAATGTTTTATTTTTCTTGCATCCGTTATTTTACAATACAAAATATATTTTCTTTATTTTAATATTTATTTCAATGTGTATATTCTAAAAGTTTTTATTTTGTGAGAATGTTTAGTTTTAAAGTGGGGGCTCGTTTTACAATTTAGGCATAAATCGGATCCCCCTTTTGTGACCGTAATTTTGTTTTTTCGTTGACGAAGATTAAAATCTGACGTTTTTATTTTAGAGTACCAAAGCCAAAAAGAAAAGAAACAACAACAACAAAAAGTAATATTCAACTTTTTACTCGTAAATTCCTGCCATAAAATTAGACTTGGGCATTTTATCGTAGGAGTTTACGAGTAAAAAGTTGAAGTGTGAAACGAACCCCCACTTTAAAACTAAGCATTCTCACAAAATAAAAGCTTTTAGGATATACACATTGAAGTGAATATTAAAATAAATAAAGGAAATATATTTTGTATTGTAACATAACGGGTGCAAGAAAAATAAAACATTTATTGCAAAAACACGGACATAAAATGAGGGTTCAGTTTATTTTATGATAGGAATTTACGAACAAATAGTTCTTCATCACTCTCTCTCTCTCTCTCTCTCTCTCTCTCTCTCTTCTCTCTCTCTCTCTCTCTATCTATCTATCTATCTATCACCCGAGTTTCCTCTCCCGATTGTATACCCGCGATGTATGATGTACGATGTTAATGTGGGTATATAACAAAATCTTGGAGGCGCGTGGTCTAATGGTTAGAGTCGTGGGAAATGGACTCGTCGACCCGAGTTCAATTCCTAGACGAAGCTGTTTAGATTTCACATGGCGCTAATACCCTTGGGAAAGGTATGAATCCAATTCTCCCTCCAGCTATGGGTAAATAGCAGGGCAGACTGGGCTCTTGAACCATGGCTAGGTAACCAGTCTAGGAGAAGGAAAACTCTGAATTAAAACCTGTTAAACTCCGCTTAATAAATTGACCTTGTGTCGCATCCTGCTCGTGTGGAGGGGTTGGTAAATATCTATAACAAAATCTTGGGTGTAGATATAACTTGCTTTTATTCATTGGTTAGTTGTTTTGTTTTACGGTGTATCAGCCTTTTTTCTGTCATTTGATGCTGAATCGTTTTTAATGAATTAGGGGCTCAGATTTACTTACAGTACAAAAGCAACTGATACCTCATGCTTATATTTACCCAACTTGGACACTGTTACATTTTATGGGCAGCTTAAATTGTTGACAGACCCTGTTGCGAGAATTCAAAGGGGCTAGTGGAAAACTACCAGACAGTTATAGCTCTCTGACTCCTAGAGGCGAGAATCTCGCGCGTCACGTGATTAGTTTGTTAGAGAATCAGTTTCAACTTGAGATTGACGCAGAGTGGACGTACTACTGCGAGGTTGATACTCACTCGCGCGGCGAATAATAATGAGTTAAATAAATATTGATCAAGGAAATAAAAGTCTTGTGAGTTAATTAATTGCATTACTAAAAAAAAACTAGCCCTTGGAAGAAGCAGTTAGAAGACTAGACAACAAGATGTCGGCCAGAGAAGAAGAAGAGGAAACATGGCGACGAGATGTAGTAAAGAAGAAATGAAGCAACGAGTAAGTCTCAAGACTCTGTCTCTGTCTGTCTGTCTGTCTCTCTCTCTCTCTCTCTCATCCGAGTTTCCACCCTTGAATATATAAACCCGACGATGGGGTATATAACAGAAGAAAAAAAAAACAAAAAAAAAAAACAGTTATGATGAGAAAGGTGAAGGTGCAGCTGATCACAAAACAATTATCCGTATGTTTAAGAAATTTCGCTCGGGCTGCAAAAACTCCGAAGATCAAGCAAAGTAGACCTAAAACGATGGATTCTGGAACAGTGCTTCAAGTCATAAAGGCAAATCCGGTGAGTATCAAGCCAGTTCGGCATCTCACAGCCCAGTGTAGTGTTGTTTTTTGTGGTGGTGGGGGGACTAAAATCACCAATTTCATGAAAA
>CM042147.1:123578847-123588847 GCA_023376005.1 Doryteuthis pealeii | reverse complement strand
ATGCCTGCATTTCGAAACGAGTACACTTCTCTTATTTAACAATATATATATATATATATATATATATAGTTTTTCCATTGTTAGTATTGGAGAAATGAGAGTACGTGCTCGATTACTTCTCAATAAAAACACAAGAGACTAAGAGAATAACGGCGAACTGATTAAGGGTCACGTACGCAAGCGAATGAACATTCCAAGTATATCTTTTCAAAAGTGCGTTGCCGTGATGATGGGCAGCGGTGCAAGAATGCTGCTTAGAAACCAACGGTAGTAATTGCACCTTAAATGTATTGTACACTATGATAAATATATATATATACGTGTCTGTGGATGACTGATATAAATGCTTCCCACTTCCATGGTTGAGCACTGTGGGGGGACATTAATTGTAACTTCACCGTTTGGCATTAGCCGTGACCCCTCTGTTTACAGATTAGAGTTCTCTGGTGATTGTAAAAACATACCACCGTAAAGTATGTAGCAATTAATTGTTCACCCCAGACTAACGGCCCGCTGATAGCCGCAAGGGTAAAGAACTTGGTAGACGAAAATTCTGTCGGGTTTCGATCGCGGCTAGAGGTATCTGTTAAAATGTCGAGCCGCACTGATGAGAAGTAAACTTCGAAACACGTGTCTGTGGATGACTGATATATATATATATATATATATATATATATATATATATATATGACGTATCAATCGAAACGTTAAACGTCGTCACTATATTTTTCAAATATCAATAAATCATCCTCACATTTCCTATTTTTCTTTTTTATTTACTTTTCCATGCACACACACATTAAAATTAACTAAAAAGAGACAAACTTTTTATTATACCCTTCTCTACGCAGGCAACGCCTTGTAGCCGCTTCTGGTTTATTACTATATAGGACTTTATTGAAAAGCTAACGTTTTATCTGGTTAAGTATTTGTCAAGACTTTCTGGGTTCATGCCTTTTTAAAATATTTTCTATCCTATGTGGTTATGAATTAACAAAGCATTAAATGTTGTGTAGTTGTAAAGACAGTGGAGTTGCCTGTTGTTGGTAGTTGTCGGACAGTAAGGAAGTCTATCCCCTATTCCCTAGCGCTAAACCAGAGGCATTGTCTTTGCATCTGAGGTGAGGCGCAACGCCTACAGTCAGCTCCTAGATGCTTTACTACACATTAGATTATCCAATCTGTGCTATTCACGCATCCTGTTGGCAGGGACTGGTATGAAACCCGGAACCTTGCGATCTCTTGGCGGATACTCTAACGACTGATCTATACCTGCTAAAATTTTTGTGTCTATGCTTTTATTGAATATTTACTATTCTGTTTATTATTACCTAATAAATTTTGTAGGCACTTGCTTTTATTGCACCAACTGTAGTAATCGAAACCTTCTCTCTTGGTTCATCACGGCAACATCATTACCACTGCACCGAATCCTCCTAATTGGAGGTAATAAAAACAGGTAGAGGGGTCGGTGGGTATGCAGGTAGTTACACAAAACCTGATCGATGTGTCTGTAGATCGATAAATGCATATATAATATATATACATATATATATATATATATTATATATATATATATATATAGAGAGAGAGAGAGAGAGAGAGAGTGGGGGGGGGTCTCAATCAATAAAGATGCGTTTGATGTAATATGCATTATCCATCGACTTCTCCTGGATGTGATTTTTGGCAGACATGCAACTGGCTTAAACTAAAACCAGAGAAAGGAAACTGATGAGGACTTGATAGACAGACGCAAAGATTGACAGCTCTACAAACAGAAGGGAAGGGGCAGAGAGAAAGAGAGTGTAAGACAGGGACACAGTGAGCGAGCAAGAGAGAGAATGGGAGAGAGTGAGAGGGAGAGAGCGTGAGAGGAGAGAGCGTGAGATATATATATATATTGAGAGAGTGGGGAATCGAATAAAAAGAAGAAAAGAAGAAGGTAAAAAAAAATGTCCTGAGTGGCCAAATCCGGATAGGATGATGAAGAAGGCTGGAAAAGATTGAGAAAATGCTATGCAGCATCGTGGGATCCGGCTAAGCGGAGCATTTAGAAGAACTTATGCCGTAAGAACCCCACCCCCTTGACCTCTCCCCTGAAATCCTTAATCGATCACTTCACGCCAGCTAATAAAACACCCCCAACGTCGCATCTTCAGTCCAGTAAGACCCACCCTTGCCCTTTCTACCTAAGCGTCAGTATTTCTTTACCGTTTTTGATACTTATAGCAAGTCGTAGAAGGAGATCATAGGCGGCCATTTTTGTAAAGACCAACAAGGGCGGGAAAGGTAGATTTCGAGCGGGAAAATGGAGAGTGGAATTACAGCGGTTTTATGAAACTGAAGGGGAGGAGGATGATGAAGGTTGGTAAAAGAATGGAGAGTGATTGGGAGATAGAAAGAGAAAAAAAAAGAGAGAGAGAGAGAGAGAGAGGGGGGAGGAGAGACAGAGGGGGAAAGAGGAGGGAAGAAACAGAAGGGGTTATACCGAAAGGGATAAATAATGATTGTGATTGTGTTTGTTAAAAAACAGAAGGACTAATATAAGAGCGAGAGAGAGAGAGAGAGAGAGAGAGAGAGAGAGAGAGAGGGGGGGAGAGAAAAACAGACAGACAGACAGACAATAAGAATTGTGATTTAAATAGTAAGTATTGAAGTGAATCATAAAAATACGAGAAGCTGACGAATACAGATAATATATATATATATATATATATATATATATATATATATATATATATATATTTATTTATTTATATATATATATATATATATATATATATATATAAATATATATATATGAATAAAACATTTTAGAAAAAAAACAAAACAAATGATGTTTTTTCTAAAAATGTTTTATTCATACTGTCGGATTCACATCCATTTACTTTTCATATATATATATATATATATATATATATATATATATATATATATATATATATATATATTACCTGTCTGTGGATGATTTTGAGTCCAACCGAATTAAACCCCAAAAATTGAAACGGGCTGTTAGAAAGAGTAATTTTCAGCCCAGCAACATTCAAAGTGGAGAAGTTCCAATATGTAGTTTATGTGGAAGAGTATGTCTCTCCAAGGCTGGCCTGGGGAGTCATCTGAGAAAACACAAGGCTACAGTGTCAAATGCTACTGGCACCGAACTATGAACAAAAAAAGAAGAAAAACAGGAAAATCGTCTCACTCGAACACGAGTTGACAGCCAACAATATATATATATATATATATATATATATATATATTATTTATTTATTCATAAATATATATATATGTATTTATATATATACATATATATTTTATATATATATATATATAAAATATATATATATATATATATATATATATATATATATTATGTATGAAAAATAAGGGGAATATTCGTAAATTATTAAGTTTCCTATTTCAGTTAAAATTTAAACTGATTCTATATATATAATATATAATATATTATATATATATATATATAATATTATATAAGAGGGTATGCTTCCGTTTTGAATTTAAATTATTTTCTGCTTCTCTCTCGATGAGTCGGATAAAAAACAAGCTCTGATGATGATTTTTATAAATCGAAACATTGTTCAATATTAGCTATGAATATGATATAAAAATATTTTCATTTTAACAACATTGTTTTCATACCCTTTTATCTATACATATACCGTCAGATTCATTTCCTTACTCTTAACTCATATATATATATATATATATATATATATATATATATATATATATAGTGGTACTTTGACTAACGATTGCCCTAACTTGCGTGTTTTCCGAGTTAGGAACTGTCACTCTGACGATTTTTTGCTTTGTGTTGAGAGCTAAAATTTGATGTAGGAACGAGCATCTGGTAAGTTTATATATTTTTTTTAAATGGACTCTCTTGTCGATTTCGACGCATGAGGTTTCATACAATGAACACCCACACAGCGTTTTGTTTATAGTGGTGAAAGCTTGTATTGGACCATCCGCACTTTTTGGCACAGTCGATAGGAAAGAATTGGTGGACAAGGAATGCCACAAACCCAATCAACGACTGACCTCAGGATTTTTTAATTCAGAGTTTTTCTTCTCCTAGACTGGTTACCTACCCAAGGTTAAAGAGCCCGATATACCCTACTATTTTAGAGGGAGAATATATGGATTCATACGTTTCCCAAGGGTATTAGTGCTATGAGAAATGCAAACAGACTTGCCTAAGATTTGAACTCAGGTTGACAAGTCTATTTCCTACGACTCTAAGCATTATGACACGCGCCTCCATATTTAAGTTTATATTAATAAGTTCACCAAAACATTCAAGTTTCCTAATTTAAAACGCCAAAGAAAAAATATTTAAAAGATGAAAATTAAACATATCACAGTACATAATACATTACAGTCTATTTTATTTTATTTTTTGTACAATACATTGCTATTTTTCTCATTTAAAAAATAACAAAAAATATGTTGGCGGGGTCAGATTCTAATCATCAGACAACGCGCTTCCATAATATAAATATCATCGTAGATGTCAAGTGACTGATCGAAGTTTGTTCAAAAAGTTATAAGCCCCACCCAGAAAGAGGAACGTCTTTTAACATTGAAAAAAATTCAGATTTAAGTCTTATTTTTGTGCAGGTGAGACCTATTTAAAGATGAGAGGTGAGGGTGTCCCATCGTGATGTAATGGCTAGCAAGATAATCTCTCAGATCCATTACAACTACCCCGATGGATTCCCCCTACTTGCGATCGTGTGTCACACCTGTACCCATGGTCAACGGGTTGAGTAAAAACCTACTTACATTAAATGCCATATCCAAATAGAACAGACTAGGTTATTTAGCCATGGTTAGGCAACCAGTCTAGGAGAATGAAACTCAGAATTTCAACTAACAGGTCCCATAACCTAATGTGTTCATGGAGGCGTGACTCAGTAGTCAGTATTTGGCCGGAATAGCCTGGCGGAGCCCATCCCTCTCCAGGTCTACTACATAGTTGAATTTAGAGTTTACCATCTCCAAGACCGCTTGTGACCTTGTGCAAAATTCAAATAACCCGGGTTGAATGGGTTGGGTAATTACCTATGTTTAAATTGCAATAACCAAATAATTTTTCTACTCTTTTTCTTGATTGTTTACATTCTTTTGTTTTCTTTGTTTTGTTTTGTTTTGTATTGTATTGTTTTTTGGGGTTTTTTTCTGAATAAAAAAAAAGATTGTCCATAAATAAACCTCAGTTCGCTAATCTCTTGTAATTATACAACAATTCTCTTCAATGAGACTTGATTTTTTTTGTTTGTTTTTGTTTTTTGTTTTTCTTTTAATACTAACTCTCCCAGCAATGTTAAATATGCTTGGTTATAAACGGAGAACATAGTCATTTAGTAACCTTAGCTCAGTTATGCCACAAGCCCAGAAATATGGGGCACCCAGTGTGAATCTAAACTCATTAACAATAGTCAGCTATTTGTTTGAATATATACAGTGGAGGCATGTGGTCTAATGGTTAGACTCGTAGGAAATGGACTCGTCGATTCGAGTTCAATTCCTAGACGAAGCTGTTTGAATTTCATAATAACCTTGGGAAAGGTATAAATCCAGTTTTCAATCCAGCTATGGGTGAATAGCAGGGCAGACCGGTCTCTTTAACCTTGGCTAGGTAACCAGTCTAGAAGAAGGAAAACTCTGAATTCAAACCTGTTAAACTCCGCCTAAAAAATTGACCTTATATATATATATATATATATATATATATATATATATATATATATATATATATATATATATATATATATATATATATATATATATATATATATATATATATATATATATATATATATATATATATATATATATATATATATATATATGAGGGTTGACACATGATGCAGTCGATATAAGTGTTGAGTTGAAACAGTTTGACAATCATCAGGTGGCTGCGGGTTCAATTCTGACTACTGGCGAAAATAATATCTAATACTCAACATAGCTTGACACTTGTATCCGGTCACGGGTAACGGAATGTGAACAACCTACTCTAATCTATTAATAATGGAGATTCCCTTCCGGTTTTTGTCTGTAACAAATACTACGTCACTGCTTACGTCACACTAACTAAAATTGTCATAACAGAATAAATACAGTCAAAATTTGAGCATGCAACGTTAGACAGTCCTCATTGTTTTTTTTAAACAAGTTTTAATAAATACATAGCTGGTATTATCTATCTATGTATATATTGTTTTATTTTAATATATATTTAAAGTTATCAGAACTAAGTTTCAATTTTTTAATTTTTTACTCCTTTAATAAATTTATTTTATTTTTTACTCCTTTAATAAAGTTGATGATTTTACTTTATTTATGATACAAACTCTGATATTTAATTTTTAACTCCCATCCCCTCAGGCAATATTTATTTTACGTCGTCCAGAGGGCGTTTTTTATTTTGCTAGTAGATTTAATGAAAGGTTCAGTTCGAAGTTCAGTGAAAGGTCCTAGTTACGACATAAAGGCTCTCTAGTTCGACAAGAAGGTTGCCGATTTCAATGCGAATCACCTGAAGAAGGCCGGATGGTACATGGGCCTAAACGTTGTGTATATCTTATTATAATGGAGATTGTGTGTTTTTCTGTCTGTAACCGAAACTATATTACTATTCAAGTCACAATTCCCTTTGTTATTTACATCATATTCTCCATGATTTTATTTTTTATTCAAACCTCAATTATTGATAAAATTGTTTTACATCATTAAGACTGTTGACCATATATACATACTAACAACATGCAATTGTATTTATATATACAAGAAAATAGCGGTTTACAGTTCGAATTGGAAGGCTAATTTGCATATCGATCTTAAAAAATTGATTTTAATAAATATATGCTTAGTATTATTGATTTCTAATTGTTTGGTTTTATAGTAATCAATATGAGTTAAAATCTCTTCAATAAATCTTAAAAGAAATCCATTAACAAGAAGAAATAACTGTAATATTATTCTTTACTTCCTATTTTAACTAAATAGTTAAATTAAGAAAATTTACCAATGAAAGACGGGAGTAAGGGAAAATGATGGAAGAGATAGTTTCAAAGTTGTTCTATTTTTCAATCATACCCCCTCTGTTCCAAATATTTTTATCTGAATTCTTATTCAGTTTCATTAGCCTTTCTAATTTAACATGATATTTTATAATATTAAAACTTAAATACTTGCACCCGGAGGGTGCATATATTTGCTAGTAGCAATAAAGATGAGTACAATAGTCTGAAAAATCTGAATAATGCAAGTAGTCTGCTATTACGTCACATTTGGTGCACCTCCTTAAAAAGAGAGGCGATATGGTGAAATTAAAGATATATTGGACCATATTACCTTTAGGCACCCTTTTTTGATCTCGATTAAGAAAGGACATGTTTTCATTTACACCGTCAATATACAGTTGTTTGTTAGGGGTTAGGGTTATAATTTTAAAAAATCGAAAAAATCGTCTGTTAAAACAACCGGATATTGACGGTGTAAATGAAAAATATGTCCTTTCTTAATCGAGATCAAAAAGGGGTGCCTAAAGATCATATGGTCCGATATATTGAAACGCAACAATCTGAAGATTTTCTTTTAAATGTTATTAATATTAAATATCAATTTTATTAATATCAAATATTAATATTAAATATTGATTATTTTTTATTCTTTATTTACGAGTTTCATTACCATGCAAGCAATGAGCATAATTTCTGTGAACTGCAATTTATTTTTAGTGGGGGAGTTCCCCGTAGCGTAGTGGCTAACGTGCTGGACTGTGACACCGTAATAAGCGAGTTCGTTTTCAGGCTAATACCTTTGGAAAAGAATGAACAGACCCTCCATCCTCACCCCAGCTATAGGTTAAATGCCTCAAACATTATAAACACTAGCAAATATATGCACCCTCCGGGTGCAAGTATTTAAGTTTTAATATAATAAAATATGTTAAATTAGAAAGGCTAATGAAACTGAATAAAAATACAGATAAAAAGATTTGGAACAGAGGGGGTATGATTGAAAAATAGAACAACTTTGAAACTGACTCTTCGATCAATTTCCATTACTCCCGCCTTTCATTGGTAAATTTTCCTAATTCAACTATTTAGTTAAAATAGGAAGTAAAGAATAATATTACAGTTATTTCTTCTTGTTAATGGATTTCTTTTAAGATTTATCTCAGAGATTTTTGCTCATATTCAATAAGATAAAACCAAACAATTAGAAATCAATAATACTGAAGCATATATTTATTAAAATCAAATTTTTAATATCAATATGCAAATTAGCCTTTCCATTCCCACTGTAAACCGCTATTTTGTTGTATATATAAATACAATTGCATGTTTTTAATATGTAGATATGGTAAACAGTATTAATAATGTAAAACAATTTTATTAATAATTGAGGTCTAAATAAAAATAAAATGGAAAATGTGATGTAAATAACTAAGGGAATTGTGATTTGAGTATTGATATAGTTTCGGTTACAGACAGACAAACACACAATCTCCATTATAATAAGATATACAAGCTAAAATGAATATAACTTCACTTCGTTAGTTCTCTATTAGGTTCATGTATTTTTTTTTACATAAAAAGGTGCAACATTTTGAAGCATTAACTCCTTGGGTCTCAGATAACACTGTGCCTCAGTCCACAAAATTTACAAAAATAGTATGTGACACTCGAAAAAAGTCGAAGAGAAAAATTAATGTAAATATAAGTATAAATTTCTTTTAAAAAGAAAAAAAGAAACAAAAGCCATGATCATCAGGTAGGAGTTTTTGAAAGTTAAGAAAAAATGTGTGTGTGTGTGTGGATTTATATAATATGTGAGATTTACTGGTACCATTATGCGGCCTACTTTTGAATGTGGCCTACGAAATCATGTCTTCTTATAGTATGTGGCCTACCAGAAAAAGCATATTATAAGGTTATAATAATAACTGCTAACCCTAACCCTATTTCGGAATTTACAATGTTTTAGAATTAAATAGATCTCTGATTCATGTAAATTATGGATAAATTCTTTTTTAATTATTCCTTATTGCTATTTACAGCTATGACTGAATTGCATTTCTTGAAATTGAATATATGTGAAAAAAATTAGTTTCAATAAATTGCCTACTACTTATATCTATAAATAAACTCTTACTGAGGTAGGACACATTCAAACCGGGTAGGCCACATACTATAACAGAATCAAAAAGGTAACAGCACCAATATTTGATTTTTTATAAAATAGAGAAATTTCAAACTAGACCATTCATTAGTATTATTTGGATTATTCGGACTATTTTCCTCATCTTTATTGTTATTTGTACAACGTATCGGCCGATGTTTCCTCAAGCCTTCTTCAGGTATTTCTTGTCAAAATCGGAACCTCCTCAAACTCGGGAACCTTCTTTTCGAACTAAGGAACCTTGTCGTAATCGGGAGCCATCATGGAACTTTGTCCAATTAGACACATAGCGTAGTGGATAAAGGAGTTAGGTTAAGACAGTTCTAAGTGTCAGTTATCTCTAGGCTGCAGGTTCAATCTTGGTCAAGGACGACTGTAACATAGAATAATAATTAACACAGCTTAACACCTGTACCCCAGCTATGGTTAGCGGAATGAGAACCGGATACGCCCGTGGACTGAATAAAGGGTTAGGTTCAAAGTTCGAATAATCCAAATGATACTAATTATCAAGACTCATCTAAAAAAATTCAGAGAAATAGTAGACCATACTATTTCTTGGAATTTTTAAAATGAAGCTTGATAATAAGAATTATTTGGATTATTCGGACTATTGTTGACGACAAGAAGTTTCCCGATGACGACAAGAAGGTTCCCGAGTTCGATTAGGTTCCGAGTCCAAAAAGAAGATTTCTGAGTGCGAGAATGTTCCCGAGTCCGAGAAGAAATACCTGAAGAAGGCCGGAATGCATATCGGCCGAAACGTTGTACAGATAACAATGAA
>CM042147.1:123563847-123573847 GCA_023376005.1 Doryteuthis pealeii | reverse complement strand
TTTCAAATATTAAGAAATTATAGAATGTTTAAAAATTAAGTCATTATTACAAATTAAAGGATAATTTTGGTTAAATATACTAGCAAAATAAAAAAAACTCTCCGAGCGATGTAAAAGTAGATTTTTGAAACATGTTGCCTGAGGGGTGGGAGTTAAAAATTCAATGTCAGCGAGTTTGTACCCTAAGTAAGTAAAAAATCATTCAAAGTTCATTAAAGGATTAAAAAAATAAAACAATTTGAATGTAAACTTTAAATATGTATTAAAATAAAACAAACTATTATATAGATTATATAATACCAGTCATGTATTTATTAAAACTTGTTTTAAAAAAACAATGAGACTGTCTAATGTTGCATGTTCAATTTGAGTGTATTTATTCTATGTTATACGATTTTGGGTTGTTGTGACGTAAGCAGTGACGTAGTTTTTGTTTACAGACAAAAACCCGCAGGCGAACTCATCCATTATTCATCCCGGTAATTTAACCCAATGAGCAATTTAAAAAAATATTTACAATTATACATAAATATAATACACACAAGATAAAAAAGAGAGAATAAAAAGAAAAAGAAAGTGAACAAAGACGTAGTGAAATAAATCTTTATCTTTTCTTCATTCTTATATTATATAAGTATATATATATATATAATATAGTGTGTGTGTTGTGTGTGGTGTGTGTGGTGTGTGTGGATGTGTGTGGATTAGTGGTTAGTTTTTTAAAGCTATCACAATGCAAGAGTAAAGAAAAAAAGTACTATGTGTGTTGTAACCTGTTAATAACTATTATTCTTAATATATTTATTCACCTTTAATTTATTTTAATATTTCGAGATAAAATCTCTTCGACAGAAATTTACGAAGCTGAAGCTGTTGCTTTATTTTTCTTTACATTGCATTGTGAAAGTCTTCAAGACCAACCACCAACCAATAATAAATATATGCTTCAAGTAAATTATTTAAAATACTATATATAAGACAATGGTAACACATTGCACCTTAAATGTATTGTATACACTAATATATAGATATAATATATAATATATCATATATATATATATATAATATATATAATATATAATATATATATTAACGCCTGTCTCAACTATTTCATTGATAAGATCAACAAATCTGATGCACTCAACAAAATATGTACATTAAAAATTTGCAAATTTTTTATATATACAATATCATAAATAAAAATATATAATAGTATCAATATATATATATAATATATATATATATATATATTATTATATAATATATATATATATACCTGTTTGGTTATATAATTTATTTCGAACCCATTGTCTCTTCAGTCCTCATACTCGGTATCACTGGTATGATTTCCCATTTATTTATTTATGTTTCGACTTATATACATACACCACACACACACATCATATATATAGATATAATATATATATATTATAATATATTATATAGTGCCGAATAATATATATCAGTTTAAAATAAACGAGAAAATCTGGTTAAGCCAGCATGTAATGGTTAGAGTACCCGTCTATCCAGCCTAGCAGGTAGGGTTCGAATGACGCACAAAGCACTGCCCTGTCTATAACTCTGCTGATGAGCCTAATTGGCGAAATGTACATACAGAGATTGACTTTTCCTCGATTTGTTAACGCCTTATATTTTAAACGCATATGCACGCCTAATTCATTTAATTATAACTAAATTAAACTTCAAATTAGGTATGACTTCAATTAAGCACATAATTTCCACCAAAATGTCGGCTATCGCCATCGCCAAACAAATTGTTTGTCCACTTCAATATTATATATATATATATATATATATATATATATATAATATATATATATATATATATATTCTTGGGGTACGAGTTTCTTTAGTACAAGGGTATTTAGGCTGTCTTTCTCTATCAGTAGTTTGTTGTAGAGTTCGCGTCGTATGAGAGCTCAATGCTTATTTTTTATAACAGAGCAAATTATTGTGAATAAAAGGCCTTAAATACCATGGTATAGTGATTATGGACCTTTCACTCGTGGTATGCTAATGCCACCAAATTTCGTCAAACCACGTTTTTGGTCTGAATAAAATAAAAAACGTGGTCTGACGAAACTCGGTGGGCCTCAGATACCCACGAGTGGAAATGGTCCATAACACAATACCCCTGTTATTGTAAGCCTGCAATTCACACACACACACAACACATAGTATATATAATATATATATATATATATATATATATATATATGTGTGTATATATATAATATTCCAAAATTCCTCCAGCTATGGGTTAAATAGGAGCAGACTGGGCCCTTCAAACCTTGGGTAGGTCAGTCTTAGGAGAGGGAACTCTGAATTCAAAATTCCTGAGGTCGGTCGTTGAATTGGTTTGTGGAACCATTCTGCAACAATTATTCCTATCGACTGTGCCAAAAAGTGGGATGTCCAACACAACCTTTACCACTATAAACAAATCACTGTGGGTGTTCATTGTGTGTTGTGAACCCTCATGCGTCGAAAATCCGACGAGAGATACATAATAATATTATTTATATATTTATTTAATTTGTTGAGTTTTTTTTTTTTAAATAAACGCTTATTATAGACAGCTATTTTTCTTATTTTTAAATATTTTCTATTCTTAATGAATAAAGGAGAGTAACGTTCTTAGCCATTTATAAAATACAATTATTTGAAAAAAAATTGAATTAAAAAAAACTGAAGCGCATTAGCGTCCACAAAAGCAACCGACGTTATTTGCGGTCCAGAAATATAACATCAAGAAAGGCATCTTCAATAAAACACCATAAGACTAATTACAGCCTGATGATTGCGAGCTAGCAAGACAACCTGGTGAGGTCTTACTATAGCATTTTTTTTTTTAAACTCAAAAATTAAATAAATATTAGCTCTCACCAATTTCTGATTGAGCACTGTATTTTCTTTTTTCATCACAAAAAAAAAATTGTTCTATATATATAATATATATATATAATATATATATATATATATAATAATATATTATAATATAGTATTCTTTAATAGTAAACATATTTTCCTGGACATCTCGTCAGGCCGGATAACACCAAGATTCTTTGCGCAAAAGTGCGCGAATCCCCTAGGCATTTCGCTTCAGAGCGCCTCGGCACAGAGCAATACACCCAAACCGCTTTCCCTTTTTACGAGGGGCCAAACGTTAGCAGAGGGTCACAATGGTCCTGGAATTTACGCGGGTGTTTGATTTACTCTTAGCTGTTAGTGCCAAGCCATGTGGACACAATGTGCCGTGGACGTTATTATCAACCCTTTATGGTTATCACTAGTTCACTTGTGTGAAAACCAAACTTTTGCTGCATTTTTATAGCGAGATTCTCACATATCAGAGATACGAGCTATTGAATATTTAAGATAAGTATATGGAGTATGTACTCTCTCTCTCTCTCTTCTCTCTTCTATATAATATTATATATATCATATTAATAGATATTTATATGATTACAGTTATTCTGCCACATTTCATTCATTACATGAAAAAAAAGAAAGGAGGAGAAGAAGAAAGAAAAAAAAGGAGATAAAAAAAGAATAAGAAGAGAAATATAACCACACAAAGAAAACCTAAGCATTGTACATATCTGATATGAACCTCTATGATGAAGTTTATACTTCGAAATCGATTAAACAAAAAATAACCTCTTTTTTGTTTTGATTTTTATACGCATTTAATTGCCTTCAAATTATTAATATATTATAACAACTACTTAACAATGCTTAAGCAAATTACCAATTACTATATATATATATATATATATATATATATATAATATAATATATATATATAATATATATATACATATATATATATATCCTTCTAAAAAGAGTCAGATGCTATCTATCTAGGTTTCTCCTAAAAGATTTCCGGTATATTTCTGAATTATCATGAAGATCCTTTAGGTGAAACCTTCGTAGTGTCTGACTCTTTTTAGGTTTCTATTAGATATATAATATTATATATATATATATATATATATGTATATATATATATATAATATAATATAATATAATATAATAAGATAAATATATAAAGGTTTTACATATCTATTTATTAGGTGACAAAGGAACATTCACAACCATATTGGTTTCATGCGATGCAATCATCAGGTGAAAATGTTTCAAATCTATATCTTATTATAAATGGAGATTGTTTTTTCTGTCTTAACCGAAACTATATTACTACTCAAGTCACAATTCCCTTAGTTATTTACGTCACATTCTCCATGATTCTATTTCTATTTAAAACCTCAATTAATAAAAAAACTGTCTGACATTATTAATACTGTTGGCCTTACCTAAATACTATAACATGCAATTGTATTTATATATACAACAAATACCAGTTTCAGTGTAAACGTTAAAGCTAATTGCATATTGATATTAAAAAACTGATTTTAATAAAATGTGCTTGGTATTATTGATTTCTAATTGTTGGTTTTATCTTAATGAATATGAGTAAAAATCTCTTCAATGAATCCTAAAAGAAATTCATTAACAAGAAGAAATAACTAATTTTATTCTTTACTTCCTATTTTTAACTAAATAGTTAAATTAGGAAAATTTAGCATTGAAAAACGAAGTGATGAAAGAGTAAGTTTCAGTTGTTCCATTTTCCGATTATGCCCCCTCCGTTTCAAATCTTTTTATTGAATTCTAATTAGTTTCATTAGCCTTTCTGATTTATATAATATTTTATAACTTAAATATTGCACCCGGAGGCTGCATATATTTGCTAGTATATATAAACATCAGGTGTAGATGTTTCAAATATATATATATATATATATATATATATATATAGGCGGTGGCTGAGGGTCTCATTGTCCTGGGTATAACGTTAACAATTTATTGTCGATAGTTTGAGTTTGCGAGCGCACTACTAGAATGGCCTTGTGCCACTCAAAGCTGATCATTAATGGTCGTTATAACATGTCAGATCTCAAGCGGTCGTGTTAAATGTGCTTCTAATTGCTCGAACTGACGATCGAAATATCGCACTTTCCCAGCCAAATGACGCCGGAAGCAGCCATCAAGGTAACAAAAAAGAAAGAAAAACACAGACACACACACAATCACACACACACACATACACACATACACACACACATAAAAAGTAAAAGCATTAAAAAAAAACCCGAAAACAAACGAAGCGCTTCCTGTTGCACACCTACCCTGTCAATTGAAAGAGGCGCCGACAAACGATTGATAAACGTGTGGCAAGCAGCATTTATTCAGTTGGGGCCAACTTACAGCTGTGTTCGCTTAATATTGACGGAAAGGGTAGCCAGCTTTTGTTCTGATACCTTAAATCCTTCTTGGCTTTTTAATAAAACAAATGTCACAAATCAATTATTATCTAGTAGTAGTAGTCGTAGTAGTAGTAGTAGTTGCAGTAGTTCTTATATTTTTCTATGTTCACACTCTAGTTAATCTAATTATTTTTTACTATTTCTCTGAATGTTTGAGATGAGGCGTGATGATTAGTATTATCTGCGTTATTCGGACTATTGTCCTCATCTTTATTGTTATTTGTACAATGTTTCGGTCGATATGCCCTCCGGCCTTCTTCGGGTATTTCTTGTCGGACACATGGCCTAGTGGATAAGTTAGTTAGATTTAGACAGTTCTAAGTGACAGTTATCTCTGAATTCTGGGTTCAATCCTGAGTGGCAGCAGTAACATAGAATAATAATTAACACAACTCCTACCCCAGCTATGGTTAGCGGAATGAGAACAGGATACCCCCATGGAATAAATAAAGGGTTAGATTCAAAGTTCCGTGATGGCTCCTGATTACGACAACAAAGATCCCGAGTTCGAAACGAAGGTTCCCGAGTCCGAAAAGAAGGTTCCCGAGTCCGACAAGAAATACCTGAAGAAAGCCGGAGGGCATATCAGCCGAAACGTTGTACAAATAACAATAAAGATGAGGACAATAGTCCGAATAAAGCAGATAATACTAATTATTTTTACTAGCAAATATAAAAGGTTACTAAATGAGAAATAACCAAAGGGTCGTCAGCTTTTGTTCTCAGACCCGAAATCCTTCTTGGCTTTTTAATAAAAGAAAATGTCACCATTTCTCTGAATGTTTGAGATGCGGCTTGACGATTAGTATTATCTGCGGCCTTCTTCGGGTATTTCTTGTCGAACTCGGGAACCTTCTCGGACTCAGGGATCTTCTTTTTGGACTTGAGAACCTTCTTTAGGATTCGGGAACCTTCTTGTCGTAATCGGGAACCATCACGGAACTTTGAACCCAACCCTTTATTCAGTCTACGGGGGTATCCTGTTCTCATTCCGCTAACCATAGCTGGGGTACAGGTGTTAAGCTGTGTTAATTATTATTTTAAGTTACTGTTGCCCTTGATCCAATTGGACACATGGCCTAGTGGATTAAGGAGTTAGATTAAGACAGTTATAAGTGACAGTTATCACTAGCTTGCAGGTTCAATCCTGATCAAGGGCAGCAGTAACATAGAATAATAATTAGCACAGATTAACGCCTCTACCTCAGATATGGTTTGCGGAATGAGAACAGGATACCCCCGTGAACTGAATAAAGGGTTAGGTTCAAAGTTCCGTGATGGCTCCCGATTACGACAAGAAGGTACCCGACTACGACAAGAAAGTTCCCGGGTCCGAAAAGAAGCTTCCCGGGTCCAACAAGAAATACCTGAAGAAGGCCGGAGGGCATATCTACTGAAACGTTGTACAGATAACAATGTAAATAAAAATCATAATCATGGACAATGTGACGAAATAACTAAGGAAATTGGGATTTGAGTAAGTAACCGAGACGGTTACAGACAGACAAACACACAATCTCCATTATAATAAGATATAATTAACAATATTGTATTTCGGAGTCTTTAAAAAAACACTTCAAGAATTTATATCTATATTTTTCGGGAAGAGAGAGTTATGTAATAAGTGATACTAGATGGAATCAAATGAAATCAAACAGTATGATTACACTCTTTCTTTAAGCTAAATATATATATATATATATATATATATATATATATATATATATATATATTGATATAGGTCCAAGTGATATACATACATATATATAATTATATATATATGAGTATAGATAAAAGGATATGAAAACAACACAATGTGCTGTTAAAGTGAAAACATTTTATATCATATTCATAGCTAATATTGAACAATATTTTGATTTATGAAAATCATCTTCAGAGCTTGTTTCTTACTCCGGACTCATCGAGAGAGGAGACGAAAATAATATGAATTCAAAACGAAAACATTGATGTTGCAAAAAAGTTATGCGGTAGTTTCAAATATAAGCACATCCACCACGCGTTTCTCGGTCAGCGACAGTCATGTATATCTTAGTGTAACAGTTTTTGAAAAAAGAAGACATATTTCAAATTCGACAATAGACAAATCCTCTTTTTCAAACAGGATGAGTATTAACCCGTTGACGGTAGACCTGCAACGGATTTTTAGAAAATAATTTTTATTTTTTATATTTATTTTTAAATTTTTAAATTTTAAATTTTTTCTTATATATAAAGTAAAAAAGTATGAATGGTATAAGGGTTTTTTTTAGGGGGGATAATGTGAAATTTAATTTTTTAGGAAGTATATGTCGGAAATGGTTATGTGAAGGGGATTTTATGATTTCTGACTACAAGTGTCCCAACACATATCCTTAATAGCTTGAAGATGATTTAAATGAATCCGAAACACATGTCACGTCCACTGAAATAAACAGAAAACAAAAATCAAAACATCTAACCACCCTGTGAGCATTTTTTATTATCAAATATTTACTATTTTCTCTTTGCATTTGCAACAAACCTTTTATATATATATATATATATACATATAATATATATATATATATATATATATATATATATAATATATTATGAAGAGTCTTTTATGGGTACAAAATTTAATAAGACTACGTAAAAGCGTCTTAAAAGAGGAAAAATTCTTAAAAAGAAAATTAGGGAACCCTTATAATTAGATATTTAATCTAAGTTAATTTTTTTTTTTCGACTAATCTCATCGGAGAAATTCATTGGTAGGTGTTTTGGACTTAAGAACAGGATTGTTGAAAATAAAAAAAATTTCTTTATATATACTAGCAAATATATGCACCCTCCGGGTGCAAGTATTTAAGTTTTGATATAATAAAATATCATATTAAATTAGAAAGGCTAATGAAACTGACTAAGAATGCAGATAAAAAGATCTGCAACAGAGGGGGTATAATAAAAAAAATAGAACAACTTTGAAACTAACTATTCCATCATTTTCCGTTACTCCCCTCTTTCATTGGTAAATTTTCCTAATTTAACTATTTAGTTAAAATAGGAAGTAAAGGATAATATTACAGTTATTTCTTCTTGTAAATAAATTTCTTTTAAGATTTATCCACGAGATTTTTGTTTATATTTAAGATAAAACCAAACAATTAGAAATCAATAATATCAAGCACATATTTATTAAAATAAAATTTTAAATATCAATATGCAAATTAGCCTTCTCGTTCAAACTGTAAACCGCTATTTGTTGTATATATAAATACAATTGCATGTTTTAGTGCGTAGATATGGTCAACTGTATTGATAATGTAAAACATCTTTATTAATAACTGAAGGTTAAAAGAATGAAATCATGGAGAATTTGACGTAAATAATTAAGGGAATTGTGACTTGAGTAGTAATATAGTTTCGGTTACAGACAGAAAAAACACACAATCTCCATTATAATAAGATATATATATATATATATATATATATATATATATATATATATTTGTACTTTGACTTACGAGTGCCCCAACTTACGAATTTTCTTTGTTACGAACGGTCAATCGGTTTATTTTTTGTTTTGTGTTGAGAGCTAAAATTTGAGGTACGAGTAAGCTTATGATACGCTTATGTAATTAGTTCATTATCAATACTAGCAAATATATGCACCCTCCGGGTGCAAGTATTTACGTTTTAATATAATAAATTATCATATTAAATTAGAAAGGCTAATGAAACTGAATAAGTATGCAGATAAAAAGATTTGGAACAGAGGGGGTATGATTGAAAAATAGAACAACTTTGAAACTCACTCTTCCATCATTTACCATTACTCCCCTCTTTCATTGGTAAATTTTCCTAATTTAACTCTTTAGTTAAAATAGGAAGTAAAGAATAAATTTACAGTTATTTCTTCTTGTTAATGGATTTCTTTTAAGATTTAACCCAAGATTTTTGCTCATATTCAATTAGATAAAACCAAACAATTAGAAATCAATAATACTAAGCATATATTTATTAAAATCAATTTTTTAAGATCAATATGCAAATTAGCCTTCCCGTTCTCACTGTAAACCGCTATTTTGTTGTATAGATAAATACAATTGCATGTTAATAGTTTGTTGATATGGTCAACAGTCTTAATGATGTAAAATGATTTTTATCAATAATTGAAGTTTAAATTAAAAATAAAATCATGGAGAATGTGATGTCAATAACAAAAGGAATTGTGACTTGTATAGTAATATAGTTTCGGTTACAGACAGACAAACCCACAATCTCCATTATAATAAGATTTCAGTTTCCAAATTTATTACGCCAAAGAAAGATATATATAAAAAAATACATATCAAAACATTTTCATTATTTTCTATTTAATACAATTCAGTGCTATCTTTCGTTTTTAAAAAAGTGACAAAAATCAGGTTTTTTTTTAGGGGAATGATTGGAACGGATTAATGTCTTTTCCAGTTTATTTTTAATGGGCAAAATTGATTTGACATTCGAGGAAATTGAGTTACGAGCGTACCGAATTAAACTCACAAGTTCTAGTACAACTATATTATATATATATATAATATATAATATATAATATATATATATATATATAAGGTTTGTGTGTGTGTTTTGTATTGGAAAAAAAGGGAAATTAAAGTGCTCGATTAAAT
>CM042147.1:123526347-123558847 GCA_023376005.1 Doryteuthis pealeii | reverse complement strand
TTCAATCTCTGTATGTACATTTCAGCCTATATATATATATATATATATATATATATATATACATCCGGCTTTATTTACCTTATAGATAAGTCCAGGGCAGTTAACATGTCTCTAAGTCAGATGTTTTCAAAACGGACACAAACCTAAAGAGTTCCAGTAGCCAAGGGCAGATAATCAAGTATTTCTATATTTCATTTTATGTTCATTACGTAATTGTTGTTTTCAGCATCCCCCTCCTTACACACAGTAGTATTCTGTCTATTAGTCTACCCGTGAACTATTCTCCCTGTTATCTCTATTGCTTGTATAAATTGTATGCGAACAATTTAGATCATCCTAAAACATTTACTACTTAACAAGACAAACATTTACTTGGAGACAACGCCGGGCTTCATTAAGCAAACATTAAAATCAAACATGTTTTATTTTCAACTCGATAATAGGATCATTTGGTAATGAAATTTGCAAATGAAGCCCCCAGCCGTTTGGTTTTCGCAAACAATAGCCGCCATTTTCTTCGGCTTCAGAAATGTCACTTTTTTGGCGCGAAACCTAAGAAACGATTTTAAAGAGTTAAATCAATCCAGCATCTGTTTTCATCTCATGAATTATTCATGAGGTCACGAGGAATTGTCTTAAACGTGACCATAGGGGGGAATCCCCGCGGCATAATGGCTAACGTGCTCGACTGCGATATTGTAGTGAGTTCCAAAATTTGTAATATAGTTAGTTTTTAAATGTTATCAAAAATAAATACATGTGTTTGTTTGGTTTTGTTTGTTTTGTTTTACGGCATATCAACCTCAGTGGGTTATTTAATGCCGATAAAGTTTTGAAATAAATCAATTCTTAATGGATAATTAAATTTTGTTTATAAACTCATGTTTTTCTATTTAACCCATAGATGGGACCCTAACAGGTACTACCACTCTGGGTCAGAGTGGACCAGGGAGCAATGGTGATGAAGGGGTGCTCCACATTCCCCAAACCTCCAAAACTGGAATCTCACCATCAATAGAGTTTAACGTCATCCCAGGACATGTAGACCCGCAGCCACCGCCTTCTAGCATCCATATGATAAAAAGGGGTTGGGGCTTGCCATAAGGGCAATAAATTTAATGTATTTTAAAATTTATTGTACAGTTATAGTCTTCTAATTTAATAAGAATGTTTATTTTAATTTAATACTTTTAGTACCAAACACGCTTGAGGTAGATGATAAGGTTGGAGAATCATCCAGATGAAAGCACGTGGTCCTTATAAAAATATTGTTTGTTTGTTTATTGATTTTAACGGCATATCAACCCGTCTGGGGTTTGACATGCCTAACGGTTACGAAATTATACATATCGTATATTTATATTCATACTTTTTAGTAATTGGTTTTAAAAATGTGTTAGCATTATTGGGGATTATGTTGTATGGTATTGATTTGTTTCATGTCTATATTCTATGGTATAATTTTATTTCCCTAAAAAAAGAGAGAGAATATTCTCCATGTTGACATTTTCAAACAGTCTTTCATATTGTTTGCTTTAAAATAACGGTTGTGATGTGAGCAAGAAACCTGCATTCCATGAATAAGTGTTTAACTGTCAAAGGTGTTTGACATGTTCCACATTGTGGTTGTTGTTCTTTGGATTTCAAATCATATAAATACTGAAGATCAACGAGTTTCATTTGCCATTGTAATTGTACATCATCATCATCATCATGTCACTCTGTCAGCACGGATTTCCATAATTCGCTTCACCACCCGCCATCCCTATTGGTGTTCACCCTTGGCAGGTCTTATGCACGGCATCCAGAATCTAAGTAAGTTTGTTTTGTGTTTGTGTTTGGGCTCTGTGTTGTATACCCATTCGTCGGGTAAATACATGAGAGAGGAGACTCGTTGATATATTTAGAGAGAGAGACAGATACAGAGGCAGAGGCAGAGGCAGAGACAGAGACAGAGATTGAGTTGAAACTTACTTGTTGCTTCATATACTTACATGGCATTGGTAGGGATCAAAGTGTAGTATCTGTTCCAGTTACTATGCTCTGATTCTTACCTGTCCGCCCGGTGAAGTACAATTAATAGCGTCGATCTCAGGGGGCCATTCCCCCAGGCAATACCTGCCCTCTTGGGGGCAGGGCTGGGTTTATGACTCAGCGCTTGAGGCGCTACCCTTCAGAGGGATTGCCGAAGGGATCGACGCAATTTTTGTTCTTTCCCACCCATGAGCTTCGGCTTGTGGGTGGGCCCACGTTAAAACGAGGCCTTGTGCCCAGCCCATACAAGTAAGGTATGAGGCAAATACCCTTACTTGTTTCATTTCTTCCTTACTCCTTCTGCTAACTTCTGTTGATCTGGCTGTTGGCTCTACTTCTTCGACCGCCATCTTGTCGTCTAGCCGTCTCCTTACTAAGGGCTTCTTTTTAAGGGCTAACTTTTAGTCATGCAATTAATTAAACCACAAAACCTTTATTTCCTTGATCAAGATTTATTTAACCAATTCTTATTCGCTGCGCGGGAGAATCAACCTCGCAGTAGCACGTCTACTCTGCGTCAACCTGAGGTTGAAACTGAATCTAACTAGTTACATTTTTTCTCATGGCGCGCGGGATTCACGCATCTCTAGGGGTTAATTGGGGTCATCCAACGGAAATGTATCCACTATTTCAAACTAACTATACGGTCTTGTCAACAATTTATGCTACCACATAAATTATAACATTTTTAGCTGATTCTTTTTTAAATCGTCACAGTTTTAGAAATTTGATTTTTTTTTACTTGTGAATATACATGTTCTAAATGTATTTTATGTTCCGATTGTCGGGGTTTGTATGTGTATAAATGGGTATGTAAATATTCTTATGTCTTTTTAAAAGTGTTAAATGATTGTCCAATTTTATCCTTCACCCCAAGCTTGTTTGACACCTGATATCGCAATGAAGTTGTTCTCTTTCTTTTTCTGAAAGAAGGAACGAAATAAATTTTTTCCTTTCATTTATACTAGAAGCGGCTACCCAGCATCGCCTGGGTAGAGGCAGGGTTAAATTTAGTCTCATAGATCCATTATTACTGAATCATGAGTTGGTTTCCCACAGGATGTCCCATTAAAAATCCCACGTAAATAAAAACATTGTCCTGATCCAGCCACTCTGAATAGAAAAAAATTAATGTCTTCTATTTACAACATTAAATACAAAAAAATCCATGCTGTTATCATCTAAATTTTATTTTTTTAATTATCTTCACGAATATAAATCAAATCTTCATTACCTTTGCTCAAAAACCAAGATATGACGATAGTGAATGTTTATATATATTTACTGTTTTATTTCCATAGTTTCCTCCGGACATACATACATACCAACTGCCCTTTATATATATATATATATATATATATATATATATATATAAAGATACATCTGATGAGTCAGACGAACCTACTAAAAGTTTCGCTTAATGCTCTTCAGAGCTAAGATCTTAGCCCTGAAGAGCGTTAAGCGAAACTTTTAGTAGGTACGTCTGACTCATTAGATTTATCTTTATTATTTGCTCTACTTAGGTATTGAGCACTTTTTACTTATTAGCTTGAGTCTCCTGGCAGTTTTATATGAATATATATATCTTATATATATATATATGCATATAAATTGTTTTTTTCTTTTGGCCAAATTATTGTACTAATAGATTATTTTTTGTTGATACGATTATCTTGGTCTTTTCTTTCTTACAAAAATGTTTTTCTTCCCGGTTGATGTATGGTAGTATATATTTACAATCAAACTATTTGCTGGGTTTTTTCTCACCGCGAGGATTTACCAACAAGTTTGGTATATATAATATATATATATATATATATATATATATATATATATATAAGATGATTTATTCTATTCTTTCTTTCATCATTATATCATTCTGCACGTTTTGTTCTCTCTTTTTTCATATTTTTTTATTCAATTCTATCTTATCTTTTCTTTTTTCTTTTCTCTCTTTCTTTCTTTCATTCTTTCTTTCTTTCTTTCATATTTGTTCATTCTATTCTCTCCTTCTTTCTTTCTTTCTTTTTTCTTTCTTTCATATTTGTTCATTCTATTCTTTCCTTCTTTCTGTCTTTCTTTCTTTCTTTTTTCTTTCTATCTTTCATATTTGTTCATTCTATTCTTTCCTTCTTTCTTTCTTTCTTTCTTTTCTTTTAATCACCTTCTTTGCATTTTTCAATGTTATCATCTTCTAGCCAACTTCTGTCATCTTCTTGTTCTCATGATGCCCCCACCCAATTTTAAATTGATCCCCCGCCCCCTCTTCTGTTTGCGAAAATGATCGATGCCGACAGAACCCCAGCACCCCCAATTCCTTGACAAATTTTGCAATTCAACTTTCAACCGACATTAGCAAAGGGAGACACTTTCTCCTTTTTTTTTTTTGTTCAACACTCCTTCCCGCCTTTTTCACAATGCAAATAAGCGAGACATTCGCAGCCCCCTTCTCCGCCCCGCCTCCTCATCTGGGAGTTTGCACAAGAAAGATGGAGACGCTGAAGAGAATTGGGGCTAAGAAAGTTTTTTGTTTTTTGTTTTGTTTTTGTTTTTGTTTTGTTTGATTTGCAGTGAGTGTTTGAAGAATGATTTCAGTGCCATTTGCAAATCTGCTTTCAAATTGCGTACGGCTTTTTCATGTGGTCTGGGAAATGCCCCTCGTGTTACCCACAAATATGTTAGTTTCCATAATTGCGGCAATTCTTTTTGGTGGGGAAGGGGTTGCAGAGGGGTGCCATCTTCTTCTTTTGTAAGAAGTTTTCGTTGTAAAACAGTTTGATTTGTCGAGGAAGCAGGATGAGAAAGGTTAACATTGTGTGTAGTGGTGGTGGGTATGTCGCTAAAATGATGTTTCGCAGGATCTTCAAGATCTTTGAACTAGTACAGGGTCAGGCAAAATGATCTGACACATTTGTAGGTTTAATAAAATGCACATGAAGTAAAGAAACAAAAAAGTGTTTTTATTTTCGAAAAGTACATATAATGCCATTTTTTTCATATAATGCCATTTTGTTTTGTTTCTTTATAATGCTATTGTTTTTCGTTTCTTTTTCAGTTGCTGCCATGAATTGGACTGGTGAGCATCGCGCTTTCATTGTGGAAACGTTTATCAAAACAAACGATTCTGTAACTGCAACACAAAGAGCGTTCCGTTTGCACGTCAATTTTGGTAGACATGATCCCGTACCAGCTCGAAACACTATCTTGTTATGGGTTACCAACTTCAGAGCTACTGGATCTGCATTGAAACGAAAATCAACCGGCCGACCTCGCACCGCCAGAACTCCAGAAAATGTGGCAGCGGTAAGAGCTTCAGTTCAACAGTCTCCACTCCGTTCCACATTTAAACGCGACCAGGCTCTTAGACTTTCCGAAAGAAGTTTGCGAAGAATTCTTCACAATGATCTTCAAATGCATCCATAAAAATGATGTTGATAATTTACTTAATTTACCAAACTGTTCACCACGGAGAGGATGACGTAACGTCACAAATATGGGGAATCCGGAGAGGATGGAACTCGCTATTCAATAGTAATGGATCTTCGAGACTAGCTTGCTAACGATTACACCAAAATGGGACGTACTCTTCCAAGCCATAGGTGATATGTTACCCAGCCCATTCGTTACGGGTTGGATGTGGTACAACGCCCCAAATATGGGGCCTCTAACGAGGATGGAACTCGCTATTCAATAGTAATGGATCTGCGAGATTAGATTGCTAACTATTACACCTCGATGGCCCTTCCAAGTAATGTGGCATGAATAAAAGAATAAAATCAACAGGACTAACGGTTTTATTATTTGATTTCTTTGTTTAATGGTATATATACATTCGTGGGTTATTTAATGCCAAAACCTTATTTGTAAAAGAACAGAAGTGGTGCTATTTAACTCATAGCTGGGGAATGAGGGTTTCATTCATATTCACTAGTGATGCGTCTTGCGAGATTAGCTTATTAACCATTACATCACGGTGATTAACATCATTGAGGTATAATTAGTTAGACGTATGCTATATGAAGGGATATAAGGATACCTCATGTGGTGTACTGGTTAGGAAATCGTTGATTTTATGTTAGGGCCTGGTTAGCTCAGTCAGTAGAGCGTTCGGCTAGAAACCACATGGTTCCTAGTTCGATTCCGGTCCTCGCCAACTCAGCGTATGAGTATGCACAGGGATCTGTGCGGTAAAGTAAGGAGCTGATGGTAGGTGTTGCGCTCCACCTCAGACGCCAAAAACAATCTCCTTGGTCTAGCGCTAGGGGAAAAGGGGATAGACTCCCTCGCTGATTGGCTGATACCGACTTTAGGCCGCCCCGACGACTTTACTTACTTTATTAGACGATCGATTGATTTTAATGGTATGCTAATCCACTAAGGATTATTCTATACCCAGGGGTTAGGGAATCGCATTCATTGTACGTTCATATTTACATCTTTGTGCAGTTATATCGAAAGCTGTTCTTTTTCGCACATGGTTCTATCAAATAGGTATAAGTAAGTAAAGTCGTCGGGGTGGCGTAAAGTATCTATCAGCCAATCAGCGAGGGAGTCTATCCCTTTTCACTAGCTCTAGACCAAGGAGGGTGTTTTTGCGTCTGAGGTGGAGCGCCATACCTAGAATCAGCTCCTTACTTTACTGCATAGATCCCTGTGCTACTCATACGCTGAGTTGGCGAGGACCGGTATCGAACTAGGAACCGACTGGGCTAACTCGGTTCATTTGACTCAAAGATGGAACCCTAAAAGTGTACAACCTCTTCGAGTCAGAGTGCACCTCAGAGTAATGCTAATAAAGGGGTACTCCATACTCCTCATCTCTACAGAACTGGAGCCTCACCATCTGTCATACCCAGGCCACCTCTTTTGTTTGTGTCTCATACATCTACAAGTTAACTATTTCGCCAATCTGTTTTCCACGAGTATGATGTGACACAAGGTCAATTATGCAACTATGAGGCATCCAGCAAGGATCGAACTAGCAATTCAGTAGTAATGGATCGGTGGGACTAGCTTGTTAATTGTTAGACGACGATGAGACGCCTGGAATGATCCAAAGGTAAATATTCCCCAACACCGCGTGGCAGGGATAGGATGTAACACAAGGTCACAAGTATGGGGTATCCTGCGAGGATCGACCCTACAATTCATTTATAATGGATCTGCGAGTCTTTCGTACTGATAATTATACTATGGGAAATCCCAAAACTCATCTGTAGGGTATACAGTCAGGGTGTCTCCCTGGCATCGGTTATCCCTGGGAGCGTAAAGTTTTTAAATGCCATCCTTGGCCAGTTGAAAAGGGCTTAAAGAAATTCCTATGTTATGGAATCCTTTGGTAAGCGTATAAGTCCTATCCTACGTATTGGTAAAGGTCCAATGATTTAATCCTATATCCATCGTCAATGAATGCCAGTGTAATCATGACCAGTAGAGTCGGTTTAAGTATTGTATCAACCTCAGAGTACGGCCAGTGATTGGCCAAGAGTTAGATCACATGATTCCGGCCTAGTCTATAATTAAGCGCGGGCATCTAGCACACACTTTATATCCAAAAGGAAACGCATGGTGTAGTGGTTAAAGTCATGGGAAATGGACTCGTCGCCCCGAGTTCAAATCCTGGACGTGGTAATTGCATTTCACTTGGGCTAATACCCTTGGGAAAGGTATGAATCCTACTCTCCCTCCAGCTATGGGTAAATAGTATGGCAGTCTGGGCTCTTTAACCTTGGTTAGGCAACCGGTCTAGGAGAAGGAAAACTCTGAATTCAAATCTGATAAACTCAGCTTAAGAAATTGACCTTGTGTCACATCCTGCTCGTGTGGAGGGGTTGGTAAATATGTATACGTTTCACGTGAATCTTGTCTAGTAATTCTCTTTTTCCTTTGCCTAAAATACTCGTTGTCTTTTCTTTTCTTCTTAATTTCTCTGTTAACAACAAAATATGCGCCCTCCAGGTGCAAGTATCTAAGTTTTAATCTAATGAAATATATTAAATTAGAAAGACTAACGAAATTAAATAAGAACGCATATAAAAATATTACACTTATTCTAGTTATATTTTAATTGGTTTCTATATAAAATCATTCATAGGATTGGAGAATGAAACAATAATATTAGATAAATGCAAGTAAAATGTAAAGTCGTCGGGGCGGCCTAAAGTCGGTATCAGCTAGTCAGTCTATCAACTTTTCAATTGCGCTAGACCAAGGAGATTGTTTTTTGGCGTCTGTGGTGGAGCGCCACGCCTACCATCAGCTCCTTATTTTACCGCACAGATCCCTGTGCTATTCATACGCTGAGTTGGCGAGGACCGGTATCGAACTAGGAATTCAAATCTGATAAACCCGCTTAAGAAATTGTGTCGCATCCTGTTCGTGCGGAGGGGTTGGTAAATATATATATCCAAAAGAACTCTCAAGGGCGCCCCATACTTCTGGCCTTGTGCCATATGCTATATCAAGGAGTATTTAGGCAGGAACACAAAGACACGCCGATTATGAGGGTGTTGGCGTGGTGTCATATTTAGTAGGCGTCGCCAAACGAAGAGCACATCCTCGTTGTCTGGGGGTCTGTCTCATCGGGATGGTTCGCACTGTGGCGTACCTCCCCAAAGGTCTTACTAATGAGATTGCCTAGCTTACAAGGCAGCAAGAGGAAAAAGACTTAGAAACGGGAGCTGGGGGGGGAGGGGCAGCATGGTTTGCGAACTCTGAAGTCTGTTCGAATCCCCACGTTTGTAAAATCGATCTAACGGCCTTTTTGCGCCAAGGCTGGCAACCATAACTTATGGTATATTTTCTCATACATATACAAAAGAATATATATATATATATATATTTATATATTTATATATGTGTGCATATATATATATATATATATATATATATATATATATATATATAATATATATATATGTATACGTTTCATCATTCTTGCGTTTAACCAGGCAGCGAATGTGGAAAGTTCTTCAAAGTTCTTCTATTTGTCGAACTCTTTGATGTTATTGGATAAAGGTCCCAGCGCTCCCAAGCAGCCTGCACAAACACACGCGAGCGTGCGAATATATATATATATATATATATATATATATATATATATATATATATATATGAGCAAAGAGAGGGGCTTACATACGCACGCATAAGGGGCTGATAAATAGCAAGACAGAAACGCTCACACGCATACATATATTAGACAACTGAGAACAATAATATATAATATATATATATATATATATATATATATATATATATATATATATATATATATATATATATATATATATATAATTGTGTGTGAGAATTTTGTCTTAGTGTAATTGCGTGCATGAGAGTTTAAAGCGTATTCATACATACATACATACACACACACACACACACACACACACACATATATATATATATATATATATATATATATATATATATATGAGCCTATGTGTGTTCACTTCTCTGTGTGCGTAGCATCCTTTCTCATATATATATATATATATATATATATATAATATATATATTATATATATATATGTGTGTGTGTGTATGTAAGTATGCTTGTTTATGTCCTTTCGTAAATTTGTAAATGCGTATACACTCTCTTTAATGTACAGAAAATCTTTTGGTAGCACTTTACAGAAAAATATACATATATATATATATATATGTGTGTGTGTGTGTGTGTGTGTGTGTGTGTGTGTGTGTGTGCAGACCCCAACCTTCGATATAGGGACTCCCTTTTCAACATCTGACCAAATTCTATTTCTGTTGTATGCATTTCTCTCTCTCTCTCTCTCTCTCCCCTTCTCTCTGTCTCTGTCTCTCTCCTTTCTCTGTCTCTCTCTTCTCTCTCTCTGTCTCCCTTCTCTCTGTCTCTCTCTTCTCTCTCTGTCTCTGTCTCTCTCTCTCTCCTCTCTCTTCTCTGTCTCTCTCTCTCTCTCTCTGCTCTCTTCTCTCTGTCTCTATCCCCTTCTCTCTCTGTCTCTCTGGTCTCTCTCTCTCTCCCCTTCTCTCTGTCTCTGTCTCTCTCCCCTTCTCCCTCTCTCTTCCCCTCTCTCTCTCTCTCTCTCTCTCTCTCTCTCTTCTCTCTCTCTCTCTCTGTCTCTCTCTCTCTTCTCTCTCTCTCTCTCTCTCTCCCCTTCTCTCTCTCTCTCTCTCCTCTCTCTCTCTCTCTCTCCCTTCTCTCTGTCTCTCTCCCCCTTCTCTCTTCTCTTCTCTCTTCTCTGTCTCTCTCTCTCTCTCTCTCTCTCCTTCTCTCTGTCTCTGTCTCTCTCTCTCTCTCTTCTCTCTCTCTCTCTCTCTCCTCTCTCTCTCTCCCCTTCTCTCTGTCTCTCTCTCTCTCCCCTCTCTATCTCTCTCTCTCCTTCTCTCTGTCTCTCTCTGTCTCTCTCTCTCTCTCTCTCTTCTCTCTCTCTCTCTCTCTCTCTCTCTCTCTTCTCTCTCTCTCTCTCTCTCTCTCTCTCTGTGGCGTCCCTTGTTTGTTCAAGAGATGTAAACTCCATCGTGGGGTTCAGTTACATAATGGTGATCCCAGATTATGGTCTGCAAAATGGATTAACCATGTGAATATGCACACACACGTACGTATCGTGTGTGTCAATCACAACCATATTTTATACGTGTGCATATGTGTGCGTGTTTGCGTATGTGCGCCCACTGGTTATTGGTGTGCATGCGTACGTGCGTGTGTGTATGCGTGTATGTGTACTCTCGTATATGTGCATAAATAAATATAATCATACGTATAGATAGATAGATAGATATGAACTGACTGGGATAGATGGATAGGACCAAGCTGAGATAGATAGATAGGTAGATAAATAGATAGACTGAGATTGGTAGATACACTAGCCGTATAAAGAAATTTATGTAAATTTATGTAAATTTATTTTGTAAATTTATTTTGTAAACAATTTATTTTGTAAGCAATTTATGAACTGACTGAGATAGATGGATAGGATTAAACTGAGATAGATAGATAGGTAGATAGATAGATAGACTGAGATTGGTAGATACACTATTGCCAATAAATAAGTACACGCTGTCAATTTTTAATAAAAGATTAATTAATCAAAATACACCGACCTTTTTTATTATTTCTAGTATAACAATTTAAAATAGAAACTGAAATTTTGTTTGCAAATTTTCAATGCTGAGGAGTTTGGTAATTAGGATACCCAATGATATCTATTGTATCTCATCTTGATAATTATAAAATATTGGTATATTTGTAGTAGATAGATAAACAGATATCAGACATATATATATATATATATATATATATATATATATATATATATATATATATATATATATAACTATTATATATATATATATTAGAAAGTTTTAAAAAAACGGATCGTCAAGGTTAATTGTTATGAAGAGAATGATACAATTATAGCCGCAATTGTTTTTAATTAATCAATTTCTTGATTAATTCATTTCAATTAACCCTGATGATCCGTTTTTGGGGAAACTTAAGTAGTATATATATATATATATACCTTTCTACTAAATCCGCTCTGCTAACGTATTGAGCACTTCATATTCTTTATAAACCTGACTTATTCGGTTAATATATGTATCGACTGTTGAAGTTGCGATTAACTCGATGTTCCATTCCCGGGAAGTCATATTCTTTATATATATATATATATATATATATATATATATATATATATAGGAAGATGCTATCAAGGGTTTCCTTCATAGGATTCAAACAAAATTGAGAGTTCAAATGTACATATAAAGATTTGCGTATATATTTTTTACATATACGGAGTATTATGAATAAATAAATGAACATCTTAGTTCAGATATAATAAGAAATCTAATTACATGTATGTACACAATAAAAAAGCTAATAAGAAACTACCAAAAACACAAAACCAACATTAATTAAAAACCAGTTGAACCTAACTTAAACTGTGAAACTAAAAGCGATAGTCCAATGGGAGGTTTGTATAAATCCAAGAACACTGTAAAATGGCACAAATATTCCCCAAATAAAAAAAATGAGTAAAAAATTGTCTATTTCGGCAGCACCAGCATGCCCTGAAAATTTTGTTTATACAATCACAGACAGTCCTTTACGAAAGAAAAACAGGGAAAAAAACGAGTAAACATACACAGTAAACTGAATCAACTAAATGCTTACGAGTTTAGTAGCTTGCTTTCACATCATTTGTATTTATTATTAACATTTAAAAAGGCCCGAGTATATATATATATATATATATATATATATATATATATATATATATATGAAAAGTATCTAAAGTGGTAGGGACGCAGACAAACTGTTGCTACGACTGTTGGCAACACTGTTATGTTTGTTGTGCCTGCGACTACGCACGTCTCGCTACTACGCTCAGTCCTGACTTGGCAGACGTTTCTGATAAAGATTCCGATTGATGCTACAAAAAAGTTTGATTGTTTTATGATTAGATGTCTTTGTTTAATGGTAAATATACATTCGCAGAATTCGTATGGAAGCGCGTGGTGTAATGGTCAAAGTAATCAGAAATGGAGTCGTCGCCCCGAGTTCAAATCCTGGATGTGGTAATTGCATTTCACTTAGCGCTAATACCCTCGGGAAAGGTATGAATCCTACTCCAGCTATGGATAAATAATAGGACAGACTGGGCTCTTTATCTTTGGTTAGGCGAGTGGTCTAGGAGAAGGAAAACTCTGAGTTCAAACCCGTTGAACTCCGCTTAAAAAAATGACCTTGTGCCACATCCTGCTCGTACGGAGGGGTTGGTAAATATATATATATATATATATATATATATATATATACATTGTGGGTTATTTTTAACTAGTTCAATAGTTTCGATGATCCTATCGATTTATTGATTGGGTTTAACGGTACGTCAACCCATTAAGGGTTATTTCCTGCCATGAGGTAAATTTTGTCCTTACTTCTCCATGTTTTCAGCGTGTCTTGTCCGTTTTAGTTGGATGGTTGTGAGATAGGAGGTAAGTGGTCGTACAGCTGCATTTTTGTCGGATGCTGTTTCTAGGATTTGTTCAGCACAGCACGCAGAATCTTTATTTATTTCTCGTCTATATTTTTCTCCATTCATTTTGTTAGAATCCGAGTGGTGCAGCCAAAGAGTAGCACTGACACGGCTGCAGTTTGGACAAACTCTCGTTTTATCTTCTCGGAGATCAGATTTCCATATGATTGATAATCTTATAGCAGTCCATGCCTTTCCTATGCGTATATCGACATTGGTTTCTGTAAAGGAAATATTACTACCTAGGTAGGACCCGATTTAGCTAAGTTCGGTAGAGCATTCGGCTAGGAATCATGAGGTTCTTGTTTCGATACCGGCCCTCGGCAACTCAGTGTATGAGTAGCACAAGGATCTGTGCGGTAAAGTGAGAAGCTGATGATAGATGTGGTGCTCCACCTCAGACCCTAAAAACAATCTCCTATGTCTAGCACAAGAGAAAAGGGGATAGACTCACTCGCCGCCCCGACGACTTTACTTTTACTTTATATGAACTAGTTTACTTATTTCAGAGTCTTGTCATCCAGTGTGGTGATGTATCCATATTCTTTAAAACACATGAATTATACAATAATAATGACAAAAAATAAATGAAATTTAACATGTGCCTGGAATCCGCGGACTGTATCCCCTGATAAGGGTTTAGACATTCCCCCAAAAGAGCGTCCTGCATCTAATGTTGAGACTTTGCAGATCTAGAGATCTGCAAAGAGTGGACTCCTTTATTGATATTACTCCCAAGTCCACTCTGACCCGAAGTGATATACCTGTTAGTATTCCATCTATGGCTCGAATACATCTGTTTAAATGTGATTCGTATTCAATATGATCGTATGCAAAAAAAAAAACTTTTAAGAAATAACTACACAAAAATGTAAATATGACCTACAATGAACGTGATTCTCGAACTTCTAGTCATAAAATAACCCCCGTCGAATTGACATACCGTTAAAATCAATCAATCAATCAATCATAAAAGGTATTGATTTTACAAACTAATAATTTAAACCATCGTCCATGACCATCATATCTTCCACAATTTACCTCATGGCATGAAATAACCCTAAATGGATGGACGTGCCCTTAAGACCAATCAATAAATCGATAGAACCATCAAAACTACTGGACTATTGAAAACCATTTAAACGAGATTCAACCTCCTGTAAATTGTATGAAAATCCAAGTGCAAAAATATCTACCCTCCCCACATACAATTTCTTTTTGAAGAAACAAACATTCCCCCAAGTTTTTTGGTTTGATTTGTTTTGTTTTGGTTTCTTTGTTTAATGGCATATTAACCTTTGTGGGTTATTAAAAGCCAAAGCCATCCTTGTAGAAGAACAGTAGTGATATCATTTATCCTATAGCTGAGAAATACGGGGTTCATACTTTTCCAAGTGTATTAGTCTTAAAGTCTTAAAATGAACGTAACAATTGGTTCTAAATGACAGTTCTAAATGACAGTTATCTTTAGGCTGCAGGTTCAATCCTGGTCACGGGCGACCGTAACATAAAATAATTAACACAGCTTGACACCTGTTCCCAGTCATGGTTAGCGGAATGAGAACAGTATACTCTTGTGGATCGAATAAAGAGTTAGGTTCAAAGTTCCATGATTGCTCCAGATTACGACAAGAAGGTTTCCGAGTTCAAAAAGGTTTCCGAGTTCGAAGAGAAGGTTCCTGAGTCCAACAAGAAATACCTGAAAAAGGCCGGAGTGCACATCGGCCGAAACGTTGTACAGATAACAATATAGATGAGGACAATAATCCGAATAATACAAATTCTCAGGTCTTGTCTAAAAAATTCAGAGAAATAGCACGACTGGAGATCGAACTCGCTCACTACGATATCGCACTCAACTGCGTTAACCACTACGCCACGATGACTCCCCACTCATCCAAGTTTTTTTTTTTTTGGGGGGGGGGTTTGTTTTGTTTTAAGGCATATCAACCTCAGTGGGTCATTTAATGCCGATAAAGTTTTAAAATAAATCAATTCTTAATGGATAATACAATTTTTTTTATAAATACATTTTTCTATTTAACCCATAGATGGGACCCTAACAGGTACTACCACTCCGGGTCAGAGTGGACCAGAGAGCAATGGTGATGAAGAGGTGCTCCACATTCCACAAAACTCCAAAACTGGAACCTCACCATCAGATAGAGTTTAACGTCATTCCCAGGACATGTAGACCCGCAGCCACCACCTTCTAGCACCCATATGATAAAAAGGGGTTGGGGCTTGCCATAAGGGCAATAGGGTTGGGAAAATCATATAGGTGCTAGGGCTTGACGTGACCAGCCGTCTAGCCCAAGATAGGGCCAAAGTGGAGTATTGCATGTCATGAACTGCTCATCCACCTGGGCTCTATCATTAAGCATCACAGGTCGCCACCCACGGCCAACAGGTGGCCCCATTGGTGGAGTCTTACCCCTCTGCAGAGGGGCAGTCGGTGCATTCTAGCCCCAGCCGACAGGGCGGCTTCCAAGTTTTGCGCACGTCGATCGGATGTAGTAACGATAAAGTAAAATGCACGTGTTCTTTTGTTGTTCTTATGGGGGGTTGGGAGTTCTTTTTAAAATTTTGTCAGTTTTTACAGGTGCAACCGGGGAAGGTTGAACCGAGTCGTTTTCAGGGAAAATTATCCGCGATCAGATGGCAGCACATGAAAGCCATCAGGAACAACGCCAAACGCAAGGGAAAAGCCATTCCAATCGTCCATTTTGTTTTTCAAAATTATTTGGCGGGAATAGATCGGCTATGTATTACTAAAAACAAATACTATCAAGTTTCCTTGTAAGGGTGCGCGTCGCGGGCTTCGTTTGACGTCACATTGCTGTTTTAGACAATTTTTATGACACAATCGGTAGTTTTTGTTGTATCTTATCACACTTGATCTTGTTTTATTTACGTGAAAACATGCAATAGGCGAGCTGTGATCACGAACAGAAAAGAAACATCAACAAACAAAATCCTGTTCGTTTTGCAATCGAGTAGTATTAAGTTTGTTTGCAAAGTAATATCATTTTAGAATATTAAAACATGTTTCTATTTACTTTGTATTGATGCTCATGATAAAACAAAAAAAAAGAGATCTTAAATACGCCGCCCTGTCGGCTGGGGCGTTAGAATGCACCGACTGCACCTCTGCAGAGGAGCAAGACTCCCCCAATGGGGCCACCTGTTGGCCGTGGGTGGCGACTTGTGATGCTTAAGGATAGAGCCCAGGTGGATAAGCAGTTCATGACATACAATACTCCACTTTGGCCCTATCTTTGGCTAGACGGGCGGTCGGAGAGGCCCCCTCCGATCAATCGGCTGGTCACGTCAAGCCCTAGCACCTATATGATTGCACCAACCCTATTGCCCTTATGGCAAGTCCCAACCCCTTTTTATCATATGGGTGCTAGAAGGCGGTGGCTGCGGGTCTACATGTCCTGGGAATGACGTTAAACTCTATCTGATGGTGAGGTTCCAGTTTTGGAGGTTTGGGGAATGTGGAGCACCCCTTCAACGCCATTGCTCCCTGGTCCACTCTGACCCGGAGTGGTAGTACCTGTTAGGGTCCCATCTATGGGTTGAATAGAAAAATGTATTTATAAAAAAATTGTATTATCCATTAAGAATTGATTTATTTCAAAACTTTATCGGCATTAAATGACCCACTGAGGTTGATATGCTGTAAAACAAAACAAACCAAACCATCTTAAATACGAGCTAATCCCAAAAGTAAGGTCTCCAAAGCGGTGTGGACGCAGGCAAGCTGTTCAGGGAGGCTATTGGCAACATTGTCGTGTTTGTTGTTCATGCACCTGCGCCCCCCACCCCTGTGTGTGACTCACTGTCACGCTCTGTCTCTTAGCTGTCGTTTCTCATGGAGCGCCCGACCGACGCTACCGCCTAGTGAGAAGCTCGCTCAGTTATTCGGTTTTTGAACGCAAACAGCATTAAACCGATTGAAATTCATTGTCAACTAACGAAAGTGTATGGTGAGTCGTGCATCGATGTCAAAAACGTCTACAAGAGGTGTAGGGAGTTTGCAGCGACGACGAAGTTCAACGCTTCCTCAATGACATAGCAGTGAGCTGGTATGACATGGGAAATAGAAAAACTGCCACAGCGGCTAGATAATGTAGAAAAATCGATATATGCCGAAACTTTAGAATGATGTAAACGTCATTGGCAGGAAAGAATAGACATTTCCGTGATTTCTAAATATTTTGTAGACCTTATCTTTAGGATTACCTTCGTACGAATCGGAGATTCGGTTCTGTGCTAATTGATTGAGGTAAGAATTATTTACCTGTTTCCAGGCAATACCTGCCCACTTCGCCTAAAAGTGGTGAGAGCTGGGTTTATTGTCCAGTGTCATGCCAAACGTTGTTGGGTTATGTTATGTCGAAAACATTATGTTTTATTTATTCACACACCTCAGAGGCAAAATAATTTCCCTGATCAGAGAGATCTGAAACACGTATCGCAAATGTAAAATAATTTTAACCATTTTTTTATAAAACACACACACACACACATATATATATATACACAGGTTCAAATAAAATGAGTGATATTTATTCAGCCAACGCTGCAGTGATCAACAAAAGATATCACAGTATTCTTATTATTCTGTGATAATTCTTATTTTTCCTTAAATCAACAAAAGTCCTGAAGAAGATCTACTAAATAGATTGAAACACTGCAGCGTTGGCTGAATAAATATCTCTCATTTTATTTGAACCTGTGTTTTTCAAATTTTTCACTATATCACACACACACACACACACACACACACATATATATATATATATATATATATATATATATATATATATATATATAAGATAAATAAGTAATCCACAGACACGTGTTTCGAGGTTTCACCGCTCATCAGTGTGGTTATACCTTAACAGCTAACCCTGGCCGGGTTTGAGATCTGAATGAATTTTCGTCCGCCAAGTCTCTTACCCATGCGGCCAGTAGCGGCTGTCAAATATAGGAGAATATTGAATTGATACATTTCTAAGCGAAAATGAATTCACTAGAGTCCTCTAACTTTGTAAACAAAGCGAGGGTTAGCAACACGCCAGAACGGTGAATTTTACAATTATTGCTAACTTTATAGGTAATATATATATATATATATATATATATAATATATATATATATATATATTACCTGAAAAGAAAAGTAATAATTATGTAAAAACAATATCACCGGGGAATAAGTACACCCCTAATATTTTTTTATAAAAAGGTAATTTTCTTATTTCTAGTGAAACATTTTACAATCAAAATGAATATTGTTGAATATTATTCATGACTGGAATCCGCGTTTTAATTAGTACAAATCTTCCTAAGCAGTCACCCTATAATTATATAAATTATTCCCAAAATATATTATGTAAATCTTTATTTCTTAGAAATATATAACACATAGTTCAGGATTTTAGATGCATTAATAATATGGGAAGTTTTGCGGCAAATCTAACCCAGCTAGAATTTAATAGAGACATCGTTAATTAAGAAGATGCCAATTAAAACTAAATAATGACTATTTCATTTCATTCTAACTTTATAGGTAATATATATATATATATATATATATATATATATATATATATATATATATATATATATTATCTGTAAAGTTAGCAATGTTTCCTGATGTTTGTATACTGTCTATCATTTGTTTTAAAAAGTGTCTAATATGAAACCAGTTTATCAAAAGTTTCAAATTTTTTAGAACACGCTAATAACTGGTGGGTTTTTTTGTCTTTATTTTCGTGGGTGGGAAGCTAGCTTAAATTTTCCCGCCATTCTGTTGACGTTTCTATCAGTGATTGATTGACAGGTGTTCCGTGTATCTTAGTTCGTCGGCTTCGGAAATAAATCTCAATGGCCGTTTTTTTTCTGACCGGATATTTAATTGTGGCCTGGCGTCACTCTTTGTTTGTGTTACCCTCCCGATAAATGAAAACTTCTTAGGGATCTCCGGTGCATATCGCATAAATGCGTCCTGGCTTCCTGCATTAAAAACGCTAAGACGGGGCCTGCTCAAAATCCGAACCGTGCTATTAGTTTGTTTAATGACTTGATTGTTTTTTTAACATTTGTTTTGAATTTAAAATAAAAAGAATATCTAAATATTTTGATTTTTTTTGTTGTATTTGTTTAATAATGTATTGATTACACGGCTTTGCAAAGAAATTGAGGTAAGTACAAAAATAGCTGTTTTAACCTAATTTGGGGGTGCTAAATTCAGATTTGAAATCCGAATTTACTCATCACCTCTAGTTTTTTAGATATGCATACTGTACATTTTGTACACATACTGTACATAAAGGCGTATATGCATTCAGGGTTAATTTCTAATATTGTGTGACTTATGTCTTCTTTTTTAGTTATTATGCAATAAATGTGATAGCATTACATTATATATATAGCTATATATCAAGACGGATTTTGGCAGTTAAGCGTAGCCAACACGTTTCAATCAACAGCCAGTAGTGCACTGGCCAGTAGTGCACTGGCAGTCAGCAGATCATCTAAGAAAACATTTCTAACTGTCTGCGGTACTATGAATTGTGTACATTGTGTCATCCAAGTATATTTATTCCGTCAATGTACTTTATCTATCCTGTTTTATCTGTACTAAGCTGCTGCAACTGTTGAAATAAGCACGTATATACTCTGTATATACTAAAATGAGACTATTTAAAAGACAGAAAACTAGAGGTGATAGAGCAAAACTGTTTATAAATTTAAATTCAGCACACCCAAATTAGTAAAAAAAAACCACCTATTCACATTCTTGCCTCAGACAAAAAATATTTGTTTGTAAACCAGTGTTATTTTTATTTTCGAAACTCGGTCGTATTTATTTACAAATACGTGACATTTTTTTTTACTTGGAATAAAATGAAAATACCGAAAATAAAGATATTTTTTGAATTAAGAATGACGTGACATTTTTTTTTACTTATTTTAAAGGGGGCGGGGTGTAAATTATTTACATTTCTTGTCAATAAAAAATCCTGGGGGTAGCTTACTTTTAACACCTTCAAACCACTAAAAAAAAGTTTTTTGTCGAAAAAAACGCCTTCAAACCGTCACATACGTAGCACGGGTCGGATTTTAGCAGGCACCGTTTAGCGTTTTTTAGGGCAAAAGGCCAGGGCACATTTACGCGATATGTACCAGATCTCCATAGCGAACCTCCAATGGCTCTTTTCCAGTGTTCATCATGAGACAAGTTATAGAGAATTTTGTAGTAACCTCTTTTCTTTTAAGAGTACTCACAGTTTGTGACATACGACTTCATTTTGACAATCATGATATATTGTTATTTACTAAGCTTAGATGTGGCACACTGCCAGAAGTATTGGGCGCCTAATGAGAATCGAACTCATGAACAATGGTCTGCGAATCTAGCCTTCTAACCATTACACCACATGAGGTACCCAAATAATTATGATACATAGGGCATCAGTTAGTCTCCTGTGACTCCAGACATGCACTATGGACAACAGTGAATGGAAGATCGACAGTTTTCCATGCAGCAAGTCTTCCCCCTTCATAACACCGATGTCTTCAAAAGAAGAACAAGATGATATATGTATTTTCCAACCCCTCCAAAGTCCGGTCGTCTGTCCAGAATTAGGTGATCCGTTCGTATCTCAAAGTCCTGGAGAATTTTATGCGCTTCATTTTCTCAGAGAGATTCTGATTTGTACATATACCAGAATGGCCAAATTCTTGTCTGTTGCACTATTCCCAGTGGATCCCCCTTTCCACCCAATCAATTACCCGCCTATTCCTTTTTGACCAGTGTGCGAGCCGCTTTTTGACCAGTGTGAGAGCCGCTTCTGGTCAGAAGACGGCCATCTCTGCAATTAAGATTCCTGTAGAGATAGAAAGATAGATAGATAGATAGATAGATAGATAGATATGATCAGACAGATTGACAAATCTCAACATAGACAGATAGATAGATAGATAGATAATAATCATAATCTTATCTTGTACATGATTATTTAAACTCGTCTGAAGATGGCAATCGCTATAGTTATGGTCACAGGATAGATAGATTGATAAATAGATAGATAGATAGATAGATAGGCACACATTGGGAGAGAGAGAGAGGGAGAAAGTGAGAGAAAGAGGCACATAGATAGATAGATAGATACATACATACATACATACATACCTAGAGAGAGAGGGGGTGAGGGAGAGAGAGAAATAGGCATGTACTGTAATAGATAGATAGGTGGATAGATAGGCACACACTGGGATATATATATATATATCAAATAAGCAATGATCATTTCTCCGGAAATTTGATCTCTCAGTGACCGAAAGATACATACTATGTATTTAATAGTTTAAAAACACCAGTCCCCGCATCAGCTGTCAGTGGGCGAGGGGATAAGATATCGGACTACCATGCGGTCAGTCTGAGTTCGAACCCTACCCAAGGATAGTTGTGTCTAGCCACACTGAAGAGCCATGATATGCCGAAACGCGTGTCTGTGGATGACTTATATATATATATATATATATATATATATATATATAGAGAGAGAGAGAGAGAGAGAGAGAGAGACAGACAGACAGAGTGAGAGAGAGATACGCACACAGGAATAGATAGATAGATAGATAAGGACTCACTGGGATTGAGAGAGGGAGATAGGCATGCATATAAAGAGAGTGAGAACGCGAAAGATGCGTGCACTGAGATAGATAGAGATAGACACATAGACAGATAGGAGATAGATAGATAGATAGATATGAACACAATAGGAAAGTTGAATAAACTTCGATACAAACAAAAAGTGAATAAGATACGAAGAAATAGAAGGCGAAAGATGGAAACCATGAGGATGAAAAAGAAGAAGAAAGAGAATGTGTGATTAAGATTTAAAACGAGAGACAAGGGAAGATGGAAGAGTTCGAACGTAGCGTTTTACATACAATCCGAGAGAGACGCACTGACGGAACGGGTGAAGGGCGAACGCAGTGGATGGACGTGTGGATGGACGCACGGACGCTGGAACACGAAAGGAAAACAGCGCATTGTTATTCTGATAAATAAATCAGGCGGCGAGTAAACGTGTTAATTGCCAGAGTAATTTGGAACGCGCGAAAATTGAGATTGGCGCGAAAGTCGTGAGACGTGGAAGGGTCGGGTAAAAAGAGATGCGGTTGGTATGCTAGGGGGGGGGGCGAGCTTAAAAAGAATGAAGCAATTGTTTCAGTATAATGAAGAAAGAGTGAGAAAATCCAAAGGTATCTATCTATCTATCTATCTATCTATCAGTCTATCTATCTATCTATCTATCTTTCTATCTGTATCGGTCCGTTCCTAGTATCTATGGCGTTGAGAAGAGTCATTAACATTCAAATGTTAATGAACACACACACACTCACATATATCATCATCATCATCATCATCATCATGCCACGCCGGCAGCACGGATTACCTAGGTAGTAATATCTCATCAACAGAAAACGATGTTGGTATGCTGGAGGGGGGGCGGGGCGAGCTTAAAAAGAATGAAGCAATTGTTTCAGTATAATGAAGAAAGAGTGAGAAAATCCAAAGGTATCTATCTATCTATCTATCTATCAGTCTATCTATCTATCTATCTATCTATCTGTATCGGTCCGTTCCTAGTATCTATGGCGTTGAGAAGAGTCATTAACATTCAAATGATAATGAACACACACGCACACTCATATATATAATCATCATCATCATCATCATCATCATGATGCCACGCTGGCAGCACGGATTACCTAGGCAGTAATATCACGTCAACAGAAAACGATGTTGGTATGCTGGAGGGGGAGGGGGAGCTTAAAAAGAATGAAGCAATTGTTTCAGTATAATGAAGAAAGAGTGAGAAAATCCAAAGGTATCTATCTATCTATCTATCAGTCTATCTATCAGTCTATCAGTCTATCTATCTATCTATCTATCTATCTGTATCGGTCCGTTCCTAGTATCTATGGCGTTGAGAAGAGTCATTAACATTCAAATGTTAATGAACACACACACACTCATATATATCATCATCATCATCATCACCCCACGCCGGCAGCACAGATTACCTAGGCAGTAATATCTCATCAACAGAAAACGATGTTAATACACGCATAGGAAAAGCATGTTCTGCTATAAACGGATTGTCAGTCATATGGCAGTCCGATCTCGCTGACAAGCAAAGGCGACAATTCTTCCAGACCGTGGTTGTATCAGTGTTACTGTACGGCTGCACCACCTGACCCTAACGAAGCGAGTGGAGAATAAGCTGGACGGTAGGTGCACAAGAATGCTACGTGCAGTCTTAAACAAGACGTGGTAACAACAACCCACGAAAAAACAGCTGTACGGCCACCTGCCCCCATCTCACACAAACTATCCATGTAAGACGAATGAGACACACCGGATACTGCTGGAGAACGAAGGACGAACTCATAAGTGACGTTCTTCTGTGGAAGCCATCACATGGGCATATAAATTGTTTTTTCTTTTGGCCAAAATATTGTACCAATAGATTATTTTTGATTGGTACGATTAACTTGGTTTTTCTTTTTTCCAAAATTTTTTTTCTCCCCGGGTGATGTTTGGTAGTATATTTTTACAATCAGACTATTTGCTGGTTTTCTCACCGCGAGGATTTACCAACAAGTTTGGTATATTAAATAAATAAATATGTTGTGTGTTGTGTGTGTGTGGTGTGTGTGTATGTGCGTGTGTGTGTGTGTGTATACATCTATAAATATGTGTGTTTATCTATATATATGCGTGTGTATACATGAGTTCATTTTCTGTCCAATTTATCTATCTATCTATCTATCTATCTATCTACGTAAACCTCTCTAAGAAAACCGTTGTTCTCCAATGGTCAATCAATTATTGATGAAGAGGCTTACTGAGAATTTATAGATCAATGAAAAGGACGTCATTATTTGAATTGCAATCAGAATACAGCGTAGATGTTTATTTTGAATGTCCATTGTTTCCGCCTTCGTGCAGATCTCTCTTCTAACACGTTGGCCTTTAACACCTGTAATTGCGTGTTCCCACCAGGAAACCGACTTTGGGATAAACTTGCAAATCGGTCGGAAAATTAGGGTGACCCAGAAAAAACAGAACCCACAAAATTTGTAATAAAACTGTTAATTTTAACTAGGGGATTTAGGGTTAGGGTTAGGGTTTAGGGTTGGGGTTGGGGTTAGTTTAATGGGAAAATAAATAAATAATTTGGGTTCTGTTTTCTCTGGGTCCGTATGTACAGAGTGACCCAGAAAAAACAGAACCCAAAAAATGTTGTAATAAAACTGTTAATTTTAACTAGGGGGTTTAAGATTAGTTGTTGGGGTTAGGGTTAGGTTAGGGTTAGGGTTTAGGGTTAGGGTTTAGGGTTAGGGTTAGGGTTAGTTTGGGGTTGGGGTTAGTTTAATGGGAAAATAATAAATAATTTGGGTTCTGTTTTTTCTGGGTCAGTATGTATACAGGGTGGCCTAGAAAAAACAGAACCCAAAAGTTTGTAATAAAACTGTTAATTTTAACTAGGGTTTAGGTTTAGAGTTGGGCTTAGGTTAGGGTTTAGGGTTAGGGTTAGGGTTAGGGTTAGGTTATTTAGTTTAATGTGAAAATAAATAGATAATTTGGGTTCTGTTTTTTTTCTGGGTCGTCTCTAATGTTTTAATTTTCCGACCGATTTGCAAGTTTTGCCCGGCTTGTTAATCACACGCAAGGCTACAGAACGGAGACGGACACAAACTGCATACAACAACTGCAGCAGCAGCAACAACAGCAACAAAAACGCCCTCAGCAGCCTGATATGCCAGCAAGGTGTGCAAGTCGATTCGATCGGACACATGAAAGGCATCAGAATGTGCCTATTGCAGGTGACAGAAGGATTGTTAAAGTGTCACGTTTGTGGATAAGAGAAACAGCGGCGGTGTATGTGTGGGGGGTGGAGGCGGTGGGGTGAAGACGATGACCTGTTTATTAAATGATTTGCGCACCAAGTGGAAATTGCAATACGGAAATCATAATTATAGAGATTACCATCGTCTGACAAAGATGAGATTAAACACAATCATCATTTCATCATCATCATCATCATCATCATCATCATCATCATCATTTCTTCTTCTTCTTCTTCTTCTTCTTCTTCTTCTTCTTCTTCTTCTTCTTCTTCATTTTATTATTTATTATTATTATTATTATTAATAGTAGTAGTAGTAGTAGTAGTAGTAGTAGTAGTATTGTTTTTGTTGTTATCTATCACTGTTCATAACTGTCAATCTGTCTGATCCTCATCTATCTATCTATCAATCTATCTATCTATCATACACACACACACACACACACACACACACACACACACACACACAATATATTATATATATATATATATATATATATATATTATATATATATATACCTGTGTGTCATTAACCATCTATCTCTGTTCAAATCAAACAATTTCAGACTGATATTATATATATATATATATATATATATATATATATATATATATATAAGTCGACAGCTAACAGTTGAAGGAGTTGACATCTAACACCACACACACACACACACACACACATATATATATATATATATATATAAAAATAGATATATATATATATATATATATATATATATATATATATATATATATATATATATATATATATATATATATAATCTATTTTTACATTGCTTAAAACCAACAACAAAAAACCAAATTACTATACATTTGATGTTGAAAAATATTTTTTTAAACCAAGTTTACTTGAAATTATACATTGCAATACTAACACAAACAACTGAGACTAATCTGTCTACCGTTGGATTCAATAATTAATTTCAATGGTTAATGGTTAATTAAATGTATAGTAATTCAGGGTTTTTTATTGTTGTTTTTTTAAGCAATAGAAAAGTAAAAACAACCTTAATCCCCAAACCCCTAAACCGTAACTCAATTCGCAAAAAGTTCATTCATAGACTGTAGTTAAAATGTCATAGGGACCACCAAAAAACTTTCCGTTTTAATTTTCCGACCAATTTGCAAGTTTATCCCTTTTGATGTTTCCGTTTTGATTTTGTTTTGTTCTGCTTCATGTTTCTTTTTTCTTTTCTTTTTCTATGTTAAATAAACTAGCAAAATAAAAAAAAACGCACTCCGGGCGATGTAAAAATAGATTTTTGAAACATATTGCCTGAGGGGTGGGAGTTAAAAATTCAATGTCAGCGAGTTTGTACCCTAAGTAAGTAAAATCATCAAATTCATTAAAGGATTAAAAAATAAAACAACTTGAAATGTAAACTTTAAATATGTATTAAAATAAAACAAACTATATATAGATATATAATACCAGTCATGTATTTATTAAAACTTGTTTTAAAAAACAATGAAGACTGTCTAATGCTGCATGTTCAAATTTTGAGTGTATTTATTGAATTAATACACTCAAAATTTGAACATGCCAAAAATCGTAGAATACATTTTATTCTATGTTATGACGATTTTGGGTAATGTGATGTAAGCAGTGACGTAGTTTTTGTTACAGATAAAAATTGAAAGCGAATCTCCATTATTAGAACCTTATAGTAAACAATGGTCGTAAATTATTTTTCGGGAGTTCGATTCTCACTGGATGCCTCTTACTTATCGATTTGTGTTTAACAAAGCTAAACTTAATAAAGGACAATAATTATCTTACAAAGACACTATCGATTAAAAAAAGTAGAAAAGAAGACTGTATACCGGCAGATTATCCTGTAAATTATTTGTATCTTGATTAATCTAAAAACCGTAAAATTTCAATAACTTCAAGCCATAGTTATGGTCATCCAATCAATAATATTTGTATTTTTACCTCGTATTCAGGTCCATGTGTCTCTTTAAGATGCCAGCGATTAATACTTTGAAATTGTTTTGATTGATTTTCAATCGAGTGTATTCTTGCTCTATTATTATTATTATTATATTATTACTAGCAAATATATGCACCCTCCGGGTGCAAGTATTTAAGTTTTAATGTATAAAATATGTATTAAATTAGAAAGGCTAATGAAACTAAATAAGAATACAGATAAAAAGATTTGAAACAGAGGGAGTATAATAAAAAATGGAACAACTGAAACTTACTCTTCCATCACTCGTCTTTCATAGTTATTTTTTCTAATTTAAGTATTTTAGTTAAAGAGGAAGTAAAGAATAAAATGACAGTTATTTTTATCTTGTTAATGGATTTCATTTAAGATTCATTGAAGAGATTTTTGCTATATATCATTAAATAAACCAAACAGTTAGAAATCAATAATACTAAGCACATATTTATTAAATTCGATTTTTTAATATTGATATGCAAATTAGCCTTCCCGTTCACACTGTAAACCGCTTTCTTTGTATATATAAATACAATTGCATGTTATTTGTATGTAGATATGGACAACACTAATAAAAAGGTGAAGCAATTTTATTAATAATTGAGGTTTAAATATAAATAAAATCATGGAGAATGGATGTAAATAACGAAGGGAATTGTGACTTGAGTAGTAATATAGTTTCGGTTACAGATAGAAAAACACACAATCTCCATTATAATAAGATTATTATTATTATATATATTACCAACCCTCCGTACGAGCAGGATGCGACAAAGTCAATTTCTTAAGCGGAGTTTAACAGGTTTGAATTCAGAGTTTTCCTTCTCTTAGACCGGTTGCCTAACCAAGGTTAAAGTACCCGGTCTGCCCTACTATTTACCCATAGCATTATTATTATTATTATTATTATTATTATTATTATTATTATTATTGTTGTTGTTGTTGTTGTTATTGTAATCTGTGTTCTTCTACTTTAATTATAATGAACTAACCATCAGTTTTTTTTTGTACTTTGATAGCCGTGGTGGAAGAGCCGATGTGAGCGGCTTAAAGTAGGCAAGAGTTATGGTAAAGCCCTATTGTTATTATAATATGAGTTTCTGCTCAATTATAATGAACTAATAACACAGTTTTTGTACTTTGATTGCCGTGTGGAAGAGCCGATATGAGCGGCCTTCAAGTAGGCAAGCAGTTTAAAATAAAGTCCCGTTGTTATTGAAATATGAGTTCTTCTGCTCAATTATAATGAACTAACTAACCATCTGATTTTTTTTTATTTTGGATCGCAGTGATGGGAGAGGCGCCGTGAGCGGTTTAAGTAGGCAAAGAGTTAAACAAGAAATGGTCATGGAATCAAAGACTTTTTACCGCTTATTCAGACCCATGTGTCTGTCTGTGTTTTAAAATTCGAGTGATTAATACTTTAAAATGATTTTTATTGATTGTTCAAAATACCCCCTTCTTTTTATTTTTGCTTTCGCGTCAATCGATTTGATTATTACAGAAGGGTTAAAACTGATGTGAACCGGTAATTATCTGTATTTGAATATTGTCATTGAAACGAAACGAACTGTTATTAATATTTCCTCGTTTCGGTTTTTGTCTTTACCTTGTTTCATTTAACCGCCATTTTTCCTCCTTTTGTTTTCGTTAAAACAACTACAAAAAAAATTTTTTATAATTTATTTTTTTCTATTTTCAATCTTAAAATTATTCGAACAAAGAAATGCTATTTTCTGAATAAAAAAAAATTCATGCCTTAATAATAAGAAATTAATAATTTCAATTTCTTATTTTGTTTTTTAAGGATAAAATATTCATTTGTTTCTATGAATGTTTTGTTTTCACTAAGAGACATTCGATAACGTTGCGTTTTGCTGTGGGGGTAGGGTTAATACTTTTATTAAAAATACTAGTAATACGAGGTACACAGTGAGGCACGAATTCCATACATAGTTGTGAATGTCTACTTGACTAACTTGCTAGACCCTCCTTTTAGGCAAGTCGCCTTACATACTCCATGGTGTAACCCATCGTGCGTCCCATCGTGCGTCCCATCGTGAGTAGGGGTTATTTTCGTATTTGCCTGGGGAGTTGTCTGCACGTTTAATGTCACTGGTTCCCGCTAGGGGCCTCGTGTATTTAAGCGGCTGTTTTGAATTTCTCTCTCTCTCTTTTCTATCTCTTTCCTCGCTACGAGACCACATGGGTTAGACAATTGTCATTCCCTTCTCGTTGAGGTTTCGGCCTTCAACGCCGGCTACTGGTCACTGTAAGTGATTTATACAGCATGGACTATTCTTAGTCTCATGTCTGTATCTTTATATTATGTGTACTTTTATATTATCTTGTCAGTGACTTTTATGTATGTATGTTTATGTACACTATTCTATCTTCTATTGTTTATGCATCTTGTTTATTCATGTGCTGTATATATCAAAAATGTTTTGTCCCAGAAATGTGTCGGAGTTGTATCTTTCAATTATCACTTTCAATCGTACAGTGGTATAAGACGTCACATCGTGGTGTAATGGTTAGCAAGTTAGTCTCGCAGATCTAAAACTACATCACTGCTTACTTAACAGTCATTTCAGGGATTAAGTAGTTATCAATGAGTATTTAATTCATAGTCTGTGCATTACTGCATATTGATAAGTTGATAGTACCGTTTGTTACATATTCTATGCGGTTTGCATAAGATTATGTCAACCCCCTGTAATTCTGAGGGGATGACCCTTTTCATACCATGGCCGGGTCCTTCCATGGAAAATTACAGAAGCCCGCCAAAATACGTGAAGTCACGTGGGACCTGTTCGGTCGCCAGTTTTTTCAGTTAGACGTCAGGCAGAGAAGTCGGCCATTTTAGGTCCTGCCTAAACTGGAACTCACGCGCGCTATGTTTGTCAGATATTTAGTTACATGAAATGTATAGTTAAGGAAATAAAAGTTTGTATAATTAATATGTTCTTGTGGTTGATGAATGTCTTGGTAACAAGACTAAGAAATGAATCCAGGACGACCAGCCAGCAGGAACATAGCAAGAAAGACCAGACCTTAGAAGATATACCAGACCAAGATAGATGATAGACGATCAGAAGCAAAGCCGGACAGAAGAATAGACGACCAGAGTAAGAAGTAAGAAAGGGTATACGTTATGTGCTGATATGGTACTGTGAAAACGCCAGTATATAACATGTAGCATACTGTATAAAAATATTAGAATTTAATGAGAATTAATCGTAAAGTTCAATACTTATTTACCATTAGATGAATTTATGTTTAAAATAGTTTTTTTCCTAAAATATATTTTTGGGGAAATATTTTTTTACTAGATCGACCCCCCTTATTTAATTTTATGAAATCCGAACAAAATATATTTTACTCGTACGATTTTTAAATTTTTCTCTAAAGATAAGAGGCTGAATAATTAAATCAGAAGTTTTTAGAAAAGTTTTGGAGTTCCCTAAAACAAAACAAATATCTCAGTGGAGTGAAGTGAATATGATGCTCTTTAAGGAAATAAGTAATTTATAAATATTAAACGTTTTATTTTATTTATTTAATTCTCCTTGCCTCAGCTAATATCTTTCAAAAAATTATTTTTACGCCACCTGGCTGGTATTTTTCCCTAGTATATCCAAGTTAGGATAGCGTGGGTTTGAAAATCGCATAGGCCAAAAAAATGCACTAACCAAGCGCCGTCGACTTTATGCCCATGCTACCCTGATTATTATATATATATATATATATATATATATATATATATATATTATATATGTGTGTGTGTGGTGTGTGTGTGTCTGACTCTGTGTGTGTGTGTGTCTGACTCTGTATGTCTGTGTCTGTGAATGTGTCTGTGTGTCTGTGGGTGGTAGTGTGTGAGCTTTTTTTTGTGTGAGCCCATGCGCACTTTAGTAGTTAGCGTGTGTTCTTCATTATAGAGAAACAATAGTCCTGGTCCGACCTAACCCGTAGAGCACATGTGCCTCTCTCTAAGAATGGTCAGCGAGGCGGAAAGCCTTTTCCTTGCCAATGCCGAAGCAAACATTTCTTGTCATGTCTACAGTGTAAGACACGCTTCAACTGAATCTACTGGGATTTACAAAAAACCCAACACCCACTGACTTCTGGGTCATGGCCCTACGAGCGAGGTGTCAACAACTATCCCCCCCCCTTTTTATATATTTATTTATCTATTTATTTCATTATATTTTTATTTATATTTTTTCACCATTTTCTCGGATGATGTCAGTGTTCGTTTTTTTGGGGTATGTTTTTGATTTTTTTGTTGATTTTTTAATGTGAGTTAACGCACATGTTTTAGGATGTACACACATACGAGGCGTGTAAAAATGTATGGGGCAGTATACGTTCTTAACTACGAGGGAGTGTTAAAAATGCTCTGTACTTTCACCATAACATATCTTTATTATTATCTCACTGGGGTCTGCGCATGCGTGCTTATAGATGGCACTGTTATGATCACCTGATCAAAGTTTGAGTCTGATCGCGGCATTTTGCTTGCTGTCATTACATTGTAAACATGGCCGCACCACTAGCAGTATGCACCAAGAAAACGACCCGATTTTTCTGGTCGGAAGTAGTGTCAGGTGCTGAAATTCATCAGAGGCTTTTAGCACAAAAAGTAAAAAGTAAACTTAGGCAAGTGGTAATGGTAGCTCAGTCTAGCTAATGACAGAGATTGGACCTCTGATATTCTAAACTGTCACCTCTGTGGTACAAGTGAACTTAGGAAAGTGGTAATGGTAGCTCCACCTAGCTATTGCCTTAACATTTTTCTCAGATACGATCAGTTTGTTTGTTTTGTTTTACAGCATATTAACCTCAGTAGGTCATTTAATGCCGGCAACGTTTTGAAAGATTCGTATCGATGGTCTGGTAGAAAGTTTGATGCACTTCTGTGTAGAAGTGTGTATGACTACACGAAGAAAGAGCAGGACGTCCGTCAAACTTCATCACCGAAGAGAAGATTCACCAATCTCAAGTTATCATCGATGAGTTCGCTTGTTCTCCTTAGATTAGTCATGGTTCTACCTATCAAATCATTCGTGATGTGCTTGGCTTCCATAAAACAAGAGTGTGGATAATTTCTTACCCACCTCCTATTTCTTTTCAGTTATAGACATAAAATGTACAAAACGTTGCTTAAATTCTACCTTTGACCGCTATTAAATTCGATATATAATTCGATAATTTTTATATAATGTATATGATAATTAGGGGGTGTTTGTTGTGTAATGGTTATCGTTGCAAGAACCGAGTTCAAATCCTGGACAGGGGTGTTTTTACACTTTACGTAACGCTTATACCTTTGGGAAAGATATAAGTCCAACTGCCCCCCCCGCTATGAGTAAATAGTAGAGCAGTCTTGGCTCTTTAACCTTGATATGGTAACCGGTCTTGGAGAACGTGTTGGATATAAGCCGTGCTGCAATCTACCACTTAAATTTATAGACTGAGCGAGGTCACTTGGTTTAAACCTCAGCTAGTCAGCAGCCAGAATACGTGGCTGGTTA
>CM042147.1:123516347-123521347 GCA_023376005.1 Doryteuthis pealeii | reverse complement strand
ATTATATATATATATATATATATTATATATATATAGGAATAAGCACGCTAATACACCACTCAAAGGTGACCCATAGGTAACCCGAATATCTGTTTATAAAAAGTTCCATTATATTGGAAAAAACAATTTTTAGTGCAAAATTTGCAATTTTGGATTATCTTGTTTGCAGGTAATGGAAATTTAGTATATATATATATATATATATATATATATATTATATATATATATATATATAATATATATAGAAATACGATGAGGAAATTAATCCGACAATATGAAAGAAAATATTTAAAAAATATAACAAACACAGGATGTTACGATCAGGAAACAATTTTTAGTGTCCATACTTAAGTATTTCGGTATTTTATACCATCTTCAGGACACTGTTAGGTGAGGAACAAAATGAAAGATGTTAAGTGTATAGTGGTTGTGTGAATCTGATGATATATATATATATATATAGCTTTGAAAGGAAGGAAAAACTCGATAAACCGTCATTCTGTAATAAATTTATTTCGACCAAAACTAAAAAGGCTTTTAGAAATAAATAAATTTCTAAAACTCCTAGAAGTTCAGTCTCATCGGACAGAAAGACACAGATAAAAATAAGATGAAAAACCTTAAATAAATTTTTACCAGAATCCTTCAAAAGAGTGTCAGACAGCAAATATGAGTTTACAAATTCAAGCTAAAAAAGAAACGGGTACAATGTATCTTCAATTTCATTTTTAAATATCTAAATAGAAATAAAATAGAATTAAAAAAAAGAATAAAATTGTCTAGACTATAATTATAAAAAAGTTTTAAAATGATTAAGGTGGGGTGTTATTAACTTATTTATAAAAAAAGTTATAAAAAATATTAAATATATATGAAATTATAAAGTAATAGTAAAATATATTTATTATTATTATACTAAATATATATACATATACAATACATAATATACACATACACATACATATATATATTATATATATATGTATGTATGTGTGTGTGTGTGTGTGTTGTGTTGTGTGTGAGAGAGAGAAGAGAGAGAGAGAGAGAGATGTACGTGTTTATGCAGCAATAAAAAGAAAAAAAATATGTCAGAAGTTTAATGAATGAATATTGACAAAATAATAAAGAAAGAAAGAAAGAAAGAATGAAATAATGAATATTGAGAAAGAAAGAAAAGTTAAGAAAGAAACAAGGAAACAAAGAAACAAAGAACAAAGTAAAACATAGATATTGAAAAGAAAGAATATTGAGAAAAAAGAAAAATTAAGGCTGGTATGTCGGAAAGAAAGAAAGAAAGAGAGGAAGAAAGAAAGGAAGAATGAATGAATGAAATAATAAATATTGAGAAAGAAAGAAAAGTTAAGAAAGAAAAGCAGACAAAGAAACAAAGAAATAAATAAATAAAGAACAAAATAAAACATAAATATTGAAAAAGAAAGAATATTGAGGAAAAGGGAAGGTTAAGGCAGGTATGTTAGAACGAAAGAAAGAAAGAAATAATGGAAGGAAGAATGAATGAAATAATAAATATTGAGAAGAAAGAAAAGTTACGGAGATAAGCGACAAAGAAGAAGAAAGAAAGAAAGAAGAAAAGAAAGAAAGAAAGAAAGAAGAAAGAAGGAAGAAGAAAGAAAGAAAAGAAAGAAAGAACGAAAGAAGAAGAAAGAAAGAAAAGAAGAAAGAAAGAAGAAAGAAAGAAAGAACGAAAGAAGAAGAAAGAAAGAAAAGAAAGAAAGAAAAAAAAGAAAGAAGAAGAAGAAAAGAAAGAAAGACAGAGAAGAAGAAAAAAGAAAGAACGAAAGAAAGAAGAAAAGAAAGAAGAAAGAAAGAAAGAAAGAACAAAATAACATAGATATTGAAAAAGAAAGAATATTGAGAAAAGGAAGGTTAAGGCAGATATGTTAGAAAGAAGAAAGAAATAAATAATGGAAGGAAGAATGAATGAAATAATAAATATTGAGAAAGAAAGAAAGTTACGGAAGATAAGCCGACAAAGAAAGAAAGAAAGAACGAAGAAGAAGAAAGAAAGAAAGAAAGAAAGAAAGAAAAAGAAAAAAGAAAGAAGAACGAAAGAAAGAAGAAGAAGAAAGAAAGAAAAAGAAAGAAAGAAGAAGAAAGAGAAAAGAAGAAAAAAAAGAAAGAAAGACAAATAAAACATAGATATGAAAAAGAAAGAATATTGAGAAAAAGGAAGGTTAAGGCAGATATGTTAGAAGGAAGAAAGAAAGAAATAATGGAGGAAGAATGAATGAAATAATAAATATTGAGAAGAAAGAAAGTTACGGAAGATAAACCGACAAAAAAGAAGAAAGAAAGAAAGAGAAAGAAAGAAGAGAAGAGAAGAAAGAAAGAAAGAAAGAAGAAAGAGAAAAGAAAGAAAGAAGAAAGAAAGAAGAAAGAAAGAAAGAACGAAAGAAAGAAAGAAAGAAAGAAAGAAGAAAGAAAGAACAAAATAAAACATAGATATTGAAAAAGAATGATATGAGAAAAAAGGAAGGTTAAGGCAGGTATGTTAGAAAGAAAGAAAGAAAGAAAGAAAGAAAGAAAGAAAGAAAGAAAGCAAAATGACAGAAAACATAAATACTCAGAAGAAAAAAAAAGATAGAAAGGTTAAGGCAGGTATATTGAGAAAAAGAAAGAAAGAAATATTAATAAAAGAGAGAGAATAAAAAAGAAAGAAGAGAGAGAAAGGAAGAAAGAAAGAAAGGTTCGATCAGAAATCTTGAGAAAGAAAGATGAGACTAAAGATGGGAGGATTACGAAAGAAAGTGCAAAAATCAGCCATGTTTTATTGGATGCCCCCACCCACCCCCCATTCCAGATGGGGCAATTGTGTGTTGCCGTTGATCATTCAGCCACCGACTCACACCTCATTTCTGCTGCTCCGTCGAGTGGAAATATTCTTTACATATGTTCGGACAGACGAAACTGTTAACCGTCATTACAATACAAAGAAAGAAGGAGAGAGAGAGGGAGAGAGAGAGGGAGAGAGATGGGGAGAGAGGGAAAGAGAGAGACAGAGAGAGAGACAGAGAGAGAGACAGAGAGATGCATATATATAGTCATTCACAGATACTGTGTTTCGACGTATCGCGTCTCTTCATATATATATATATATATATATATATATATATATATTTAAAAAAATGGACTCTCTCGTCGATTTTCGACGCATGAGTGTTCATCTAGTGAACAACCAACACAGTGATTTGTTTATAGTGGTGAAGGCTTGTGTAGGACCATTCCACACTTTTTGGCACAGTCGATAGGAAAGAATTGGTGCATCAAGGAATGCCACGAACCCAATCAACGACTGACCTCAGGAATTTGAATTCAGAGTTATCCCTCTCCTAGACTGGTTACCTACCCAAGGTTAAAGAGCCCAGTCTGCCCTAAATATATATATATATATATATATATATATATATATGTGTTGTGTGTGTGTGTGTGTGTGTGTGTGTGTATCTGTGTGTGTGTGTGTGGAGAAAGGTAGACAAACCGGGATGTTGTAGAAAATGGATGTTTATTGTAGGTAGTGATGTCGACGATGCAACGTTTCGGTCTGTTAGACCACCACGAGCTGAAACTCATGTGATGGTAGGTGCAAAAAATTCTTGATCCCATCAGCATTTCCCCACAATGAGTGCCTCAGGCAGTGGGCATTAAACCCAGCCCTTTCACTTTAAATTAAGGGGGCAGGTGTTGCCTGCGGGGAGATGGCCCCTTGGATAACGCCCTTAATTTAACACAGGTCTCGTGGCCGAAGCCACCAGACCCCCGCCTCGAAGATCTTTTGGTGGTTGGTTCTGCAGGTGATAGAGTTAACGTATCAAATATTTTGGAGACCTTACCTTTGGGATTATCCTCGTATCACTTATACAAGGAAAATAAAACCCAAATCAGTGATCTTTTTATTTATACCTAATTAACACCCTTACCGTTGTTTAGTTTATAAAGGATAAGCGTCGTCTGAAAATTTTAATTCAGTGTGATAACTGAATAGGAAATGTGTGTTTTTTTCACAGTTCCATTGTTAAGTTTTGCTCTGACGGGTCGTTGAAATGATGATAAGAGTAGGTGAATGTGGGATTAAAATATCAAGCTTTTGAATAATTCACAAACAATACGGTCGCCTGGCCGAATGAAATGGAATCATGTGGTTATGACAGAAGTGTGGCTGAAAGAGAGAAGCAAGAACAAGTGAATACAGAGCTCGTTCTGAGCAGGCACAAAACAACCAGACCGGGTTTTGATGGACGCCCAATTTTAAAAACTGTTTTCTCTTTGTGTTTTCGAGTATTTTCACCTCCCTTTGTTCTTCGATTTTACTCTCTCTCTCTCTCTCTCTCTTCCTTCCTCTCTCTCTCTCTCTCTCTCTCTCTCTATCTATCTATCTATCATCTCTCTCTCTCTTTACTTTTCTTCTTCTTTCTTCTTCTTCTGTTTTTTCTTTCTCTTCTTCTTTTCTCTTCTTCCTTTCTTCTTCTTCTTCTTCTTCTTCTCTTCTCTCTTCTTCTCTCTCTCTCCTCTTCTTCTTCTTTCTTCTTCTTCTTCTTCTTCATTCCTTTCTCTAACTTCTTCCTTTCTTCTTCTCTGTCTCTTCTTCTCTTCTACTCTTCTTCCTTTTCTTCTTCTTCTTACTTCTTCTTCTTCTTCCTTTCTTCTTCTTCTCTCTTCTTTTCTTCTTCTTCTTCCTTCTCTTCTTCTCCTTTCTCTCTTCTTCTTCTTCTTCTTTCTTCTCTTCTCTTCTCTTCTTCTCTTCCTTCTTCTCTTCTTCTTCTTTTCTTCTTCTTCTCCTTCTTCTTCTTCTCTTCTCTTCTTCTTCTTTTTAACTCTTCACTCTTCTTCTCTTCTGTCTTTCTTCCTTACTGTACTCATCTATCTTTCTCTTAATTCTTTTTCCGATCCTCTTTAATTTCTCATCTCTCTTTTCTCATCTCTTCTCTTCTTCTTCTTCTTTCTTTCTTTTCTTTTTTTTCTATTCCTTCTTTTATCCCTAA
>CM042147.1:123512316-123516247 GCA_023376005.1 Doryteuthis pealeii | reverse complement strand
AAAAAGAGAAGAGAATAAACATGACCTTGTGCCACATCCTGCTCGTACGGAGGGGTTGGAATATATATATATATATATATATATATAATATATATACATTCGTGGGTTATTTTTAACTAGTTCAATAGTTTCGATGATCCTATCGATTTATTGATTGTGTTTAACGGTACGTCAACCCATTAAGGGTTATTTCCTGCCATGAGGTAAATTTTGTCCTTAACTTCTCCATGTTTTCAGCGTGTCTGTCCGTTTTAGTTGGATGGTTGTGGAGATAGGAGGTAAGTGGTCGTACAGCTGCATTTTTGTCGGATGCTGTTTCTAGGATTTGTTCAGCACGCACGCAGAATCTTTATTATTTTCTCGTCTATATTTTTCTCCATTCATTTGTTAGAATCCGAGTGGTGCAGCCAAAGAGTAGCACTGACACGACTGCAGTTTAGACGAATTCTCGTTTTATCTTCTCGGAGATCAGATTTCCATATGATTGATAATCTTATAGCAGTCCATGCTTTCCAATGCGTATATCGACATTGGTTTCTGTGAAGGATATTACTACCTAGTTAGGACCCGATTTAGCTAAGTTCGGTGAGCGTTCGGCTAGGATCCTGAGGTCTTGTTTCCGATACCGGCCCTCGGCACTCAGTGTATGAGTAGCACAAGGATCTGTGCGGTAAAGTGAGAAGCTGATGATAGATGTGGCGCTCCAGCTCAGACCCTAAAAACAATCCCTATGTCTAGCACAAAGAAAGGGGATAGACTCACTCGCCGCCCCCGACGACTTTACTTTACTTTATATGAACTAGTTTACTTATTTCAGAGTCTTGTCATCCAGTTGGTGATGTATCCATATTCTTTAAAACACATTAATTATATAATAATAATGACAAAAAATAAATGAAATTTAACATGTGCCTGTCACCATATCTGCAGAGATAGGAATCTGCGGACTGTATCCCCTGATAAGGGTTTAGACATTCCCCCAAAAGGAGCGTCCTGCATCTAATGTTGAGACTTTGCAGATCTAGAAATCTGCAAAGAGTGGACTCCTTTATTGATATTACTCCCAAGTCCACTCTGACCCGAAGTGATATACCTGTTAGTATTCCATCTATGGCTCGAATATATCTGTTTAAAAGTGATTCGTATTCAATATGATCGTATGCAAAAAAAAAAACTTTTAAGAAATAACTACACAAAAATATAAATAGTGACCTACAATGAACGTGATTCTCGAACTCTTAGTATAAAATAACCCCCGTCGAATTGACAATACCGTTAAAATCAATCATCAATCAATCATAAAAAAGGTATTGATTTTACAAACTAATAATTTAAACCATCGTCCAGACATCATATCTTCCACAATTTACCTCATGGCATGAAATAACCCTAAATGGATTGACGTGCCCTTAAAACCAATCAAATAATCGACAGAACCATCAAACCTACTGGACTATTGAAAACCATTTTAGCGAGATTCAACCTCCTGTAAATGTATGAAATCCAAGTGCAAAAATATCTGCCCTCCCTCCACACAATTTCTTTTTGAAGAAACAAACATTCCCCTAAGTTTTTTGGTTTGATTTCTTTTGTTTTGGTTCTTTGTTTAATGGCATATTAACCTTTGTGGGTTATTAAAAGCCAAAGCCATCCTTGTAGAAGAACAGTAGTGATCCATTTATCCTATAGCTGAGAAATACGGGTTCATACTTTTCCAAGGGATTAGTCTAAAGTCTTGAAATGAACGTAACATTGGTTCTAAATGACAAGTTCTAAAATGACAGTTATCTTTAGGCTGCAGTTCAATCCTGGTCAAGGGCGACCATAACATAGAATAATTAACAACAGCTTGACACTTGTTTCCCAGTCATGGTTAGCGGAATGAGAACAGTATACCCTCGTGGATCGAATAAAGAGTTAGGTTCAAAGTTCCATGATTGCTCCAGATTACGACAAGAAGGTTTCCGAGTTCAAAAAGGTTCCAGAGTTCGAAGAGAAGGTTCCTGAGTCCAACAAGAAATACCTGAAAAAGGCCGGAGTGCACATCGGCCGAAACGTTGTACAGAATAACAATATAGATGAGGACAATAATCCGAATAATACAAATTCTCAGGTCTTGTCTAAAAAATTCAGAGAAATAGCACGACTGGAGATCGAACTCGCTCACTACGATATCGCACTCAAGTGCGTTAACCACTACGCACGATGACTCCCACTCTTCCAAGTTTTTTTTTGGGGGGAGGGATTTTGTTTTACGGGCATATCAACCTCAGTGGGTCATTTAATGCCGATAAAGTTTTAAAATAAATCAATCTTAATGGATAATACAATTTTTTTATAAAATACATTTTTCTATTTAACCCATAGATGTGACCCTAACAGGTACTACCACTCCGGGTCAGAGTGGACCAGAGAGCAATGGTGATGAGAGGTGCTCCACATTCCCCAAACCTCCAAAACTGGAACCTCACCATCAGATAGAGTTTAACGTCATTCCAGGACATGTAGACCGCAGCCACCGCCTTCTAGCACCCATATGATAAAAAGGGGTTGGGGCTTGCCATAAGGGCAATAGGGTTGGGAAAATCATATAGGTGCTAGGGCTTGATGTGACCAGTCGTCTATCCCAAGATAGGGCCAAAGTGGAGTATTGCATGTCATGAACTGCTCATCCACCTGGGCTCTATCCTTAAGCATCACGGGTCGCCACCCACGGCCAACAGGTGGCCCCATTGGGAGAGTCTTACCCCTCTGCAGAGGTGCAGTCGGTGCATTCTAGCCCCACCGACAGGGCGGCTTCCAAGTTTTGCGCACGTCGATCGGATGTAGTAACGATAAAGTAAAATGCACGTGTTCTTTTGTTGTTCTTATGGGGGGTTGGGAGTTCTTTTTAAAATTTGGCAGTTTTTTACAGGTGCAACCGGGGAAGGTTGAACCGAGTCGTTTTCAGGGAAAATTATCCGCGATCAGATGGCAGCACATGAAAGCCATCAGGAACAACGCCAAACGCAAGGGGAAAAGCCATTCCAATCGTCCATTTTGTTTTTCAAAATTATTTGGGCGGGAATAGATCTATGTATTACTAAAAACAAATACTATCAAGTTTCCTTGTAAGGGTGCGCGTCGCGGGCTTCGTTTGACGTCACATTGCTGTTTAGACATTTTTATGACACAATCGGTAGTTTTTGTTGTATCTTATCACACTTGATCTTGTTTATTTACGTGAAAACATGCAATAGGCGAGCTGTGATCACGAACAGAAAAGAAACATCAACAAACAAAATCCTGTTCGTTTTGCAATCGAGTAGTATTAAGTTTGTTTGCAAAGTAATATCATTTTAGAATATTAAAACATGTTTCTATTTACTTTGTATTGATGCCATGATAAAACAAAAAAGAGATCTTAAATACGCCGCTCTGTCGGTGGGGCGTTAGAATGCACCGACTGCACCTCTGTAGAGGGGTAAGACTCCCCCGATGGGGCCACCTGTTGGCCGTGGGTGGCGACTTGTGATGCTTAAGGATAGAACCCAGGTGGATGAGCAGTTCATGACATGCAATACTCCACTTCGGAGAGGCCCCCTCCGATCAATCGGCTGGTCACGTCAAGCCCTAGCACCTATATGATTGCACCAACCCTATTGCCCTTATGGCAAGCCCCAACCCCTTTTTATCATATGTGTGCTAGAAGGCGGTGCCGGAGGGTCTACATCTCCTGGGAATGACGTTAAACTCTATCTGATGGTGAGGTTCCAGTTTTGGAGGTTTGGGGAATGTGGAGCACCCCTTCAACACCATTGCTCCCTGGTCCACTCTGACCCGGAGTGGTAGTACGTGTTAGGGTCCCATCTATGGGTTGAATAGAAAAATGTATTCATAAAAAAATTGTATTATCCATTAAGAATTGATTTATTTCAAGACTTTATCGGCA
>CM042147.1:123502316-123507316 GCA_023376005.1 Doryteuthis pealeii | reverse complement strand
TCCAACGACGCATATTTTATTGTTTCCAACAACGCATATTATATGATGGGAGACTTCTGCTGGATGCTCTTGCGTGACATCCCGGAGGCAAAATACAGCAGATCATCTAATATTGTGTGACTTATGTCTTCTTTTTTAGTTATTATGCAATAAATGTAAGTGAATGCATTACATTATATATATAGCTATATATCAAGACGGATTTTGGCAGTTAAGCGTAGCCAACACGTCTCAATCAACAGCCAGTAGTGCACTGGCCAGTAGTGCACTAGCAGTCAGCAGATCATCTAAGAAAACACATTTCTAACGGGACTATGAATTGTGTACATTGTGTCATCCAAGTATATTTATTCCGTCAATGTTCTTTATCTATCCTGTTTTATCTGTAATAAGCTGCTGCAACTGATGAAATATGCACGTATATACTCTGTATATACTAAAATGAGACTATTTAAAAGACAGAAAACTAGAGGTGATAGAGCAAAACTGTTTATAAATCTGAAATCAGCACACCCAAATTAGTAAAAAAACATCTATTCACATTCTTGCCTCAGACAAAAAATATTTTTTGTAAACCAGTGTTATTTTCATTTTCGAAACCCGGTCGTATTTATTTACAAATACGTGACATTTTTTTTTTTACTTAGAATAAAATGAAAATATCGAAAATAAATATATTTTTTGAGTTAAGAATGACGTGACATTTTTTTTACTTATTTTAAAGGGGGCGGGGTGTAAAATATTTACATTTTCTTGTCAATAAAAAAAACCTGGGGGTAGCTTACTTTTAACACCTTCAAACCAATAAAAAAAACTGTTATTTGTCGAAAAAAAAACGCCTTTAAACCACCACATAAGTAGCACGGGTCGGATTTTTAGCAGGCACCGTTTAGCGTTTTTTAGGGCAGGAGGCCAGGGCGCATGTACGCGATATGTACCGGATCTCCTTAACGAATCTCCAATGGCTCTTTTCCAGTATAAAGTGTTCATCATGGGACAACTTATAGGGAATTTTGCAGTAACCCCTTTTCTTTTAAGAGTACCCTCAGTTTGTGACATACAACTTCAACTTTATATTGTTATTTACTAAGCTTTGTGGCACAATCCCAGAAGTATTGGGCGCCCAATGAGAATCGAACTCATGAACAATGGTCTGCGAATCTAGCCTTCTAACCATTACACCACATGAGGTACCCAAACAATCATGATATAGAGCATCAGTTAGTCTCCTGTGACTATAGACATGCACTATGGACAACAGTGAATGGAAGATCGACAGTTATCCATGCAGCAAGTCTTCCCTCTTCATGACACCGATGTCTTCCAAAGAAAAACAAGATAATATATATGTATTTTCCAACCCCTTCAAAGTCCGGTCGTCTGTTCAGAATTTGGTGATCCGTTCGTATCTCAAAGTCCTGGAGAATTTTATGCGCTTCATTTTCTCAGAGAGATTCTGATTTGTACATATACCAGAATGGCCAAATTCTTGTCTGTTGCACTATTCCCAGTGGATCCCCTTTTCCACCCAATCAATTACCCGCCTATTCCTTTTTGACCAGTGTGCTGTATTCACGTATTATGTGAGAGCCGCTTCTGGTCAGAAGACGGCCATCTCTGCAATTAAGATTCCTGTAGAGATAGATAGATAGATAGATAGATAGATAGATAGATAGATATGATCAGATAGATATGATCAGACAGATTGACAAATCTCAACAGACATAGATAGATATATAGATAATAATAATAATAATAATCTGATCTTGTACATGATTATCTAAACTCGCCTGAAGATGGTAATTGCTGTTGTTATGGTGACTGGATAGATAGATAGATAAATAGATATATAGATAGGCACACATTGGGAGAGAGAGAGGGAGAAAGCGAGAAAAAGAGGCACACTTAGATAGATAGATACATACATACATAGAGAGAAAGACAGAGAGGGAGTGAGGGAGAGAGAGAAATAGGCATGTACTGTAATAGATAGATAGGTGGATAGATAGGCGCACACTAGGATACACACACACACACACAAATATATATATATATATATATATATATATATATATATATATATATATGAAGTAGAATATAAAGAATGAAAGAACAAAACTCAGACAAAAATGTGTAGTATATTTCGCTGGAGTTTGGAACTCGGCTTCTTCAGCTTTATATTGAATTATTCAGATCATACAAGTGTTTTATAGAAGGGGGAAGTAGGTAGGTGGGTAAGTTTTGTTTGTGAGGAAAAGATTTGATTGGTTATAGGGGACATCTTTGGGAAAGATGAGAAGGAAATAAGATGGGAAGAGAACTGAGGGAGGTAAGTAGAAAAAATGAATGGTGAGAAATACCGGATTAGGGGAGGAGGGAAGCCTTTCTTGGAGAGAGATTTGAATAGAGGAAATAGCAAATGGGAGTAATAACATATATATATATATATATATATATATATATATATATATATATATATTTAGAGAGAGACAGACAGACAGACAGAGATCAACTTTGAAAGATATATAGGTATGAGCTGAAAGAAATAGATAGTTAAATATGAGCTGAAAGATATATATATATATATATATATATATATATATATATATATATAAAGTAAAGTCGTCGGGGCGGCCTAAAGTCGGTATCAGCCAGTCAGCGAGGGAGTTTATCCCCTTTTCAATAGCGCTAGACCAAGGAGATTGTTTTTAGCATCTGAAGCGGATCGCCACACCTACCATCAGCTCCTTACTTTACCGCACAGATTCATGTGCTACTCATACGCTGAGTTTGCGAGGACCGGTATCGAACTAGGAACCTTGCCGAACCTAGCCGAACGCTCTACCGACTGAGCTAACCCGACCCTTTATTTATTTATATATATATATATATATATATATATATATATATATATATATATATATATATATATATATATATATATATATATATATATATATATATATATATATATATATATATATATATATATATATATATATATATATATATATATATATATATATATATATATAATATATATATATATATATATAATATATATATATATATATATATATATATATATATATATATATATATATATAATATATATAATATAAATGAATATATATATATATATATATATATAATATATATATATATAAATGAATATATATATATATATATATGAATATATATATATATATATATATATAGAGAGAGAGAGACAGACAGACAGACAGACAGAGAGATACGCACACAGGAATAGATTGATAGACAGTTAGATAGATAGATAAGGACTCACTGGGATTGGGAGGGGGGATAGGCATGCATATATAGAGAGTGCGTGCACTGAGATAGATAGAGATAGACAGATAGACAGACAGGAGATAAATAGATAGATATGAACACAATAGGAAAGTTGAATAAACTTCGATACAAACAAAAAGTGAATAAGATACGAAGAAATAGAAGGCGAAAGATGGAAACCATGAGGATGAAGAAGAAGAAGAAGAAGAAGAAGAAGAAGAAGAAGAAGAAGAAGAAGAAGAAGAAGAAGAAGAATGTGTGATTAAGATTTAAAACGAGAGACAAGGGAAGATGGAAGAGTTCGAACGTAGCGTTTTACATACAATCCGAGAGAGACGCACTGACGGAACGGGTGAAGGGCGAACGCAGTGGATGGACGCACGGACGCTGGAACACGAAAGGAAAACAGCGCATTGTTATTCTGATAAATAAATCAGGCGGCGAGTAAACGTGTTAATTGCCAGAGTAATTTGGAACGCGCGAAAATTGAGATTGGCGCGAAAGTCGTGAGACGTGGAAGGGTCGGGTAAAAAGAGATGCGGTTGGTATGCTGGAGGGGGGAGGGGGAGCTTAAAAAGAATGAAGCAATTGTTTCAGTATAATGAAGAAAGAGTGAGAAAATCCAAAGGTATCTATCTATCTATCTATCTATCTATCAGTCTATCTATCTATCTATCTATCTGTATCGGTCCGTTCCTAGTATCTATGGCGTTGAGAAGAGTCATTAACATTCAAATGATAATGAACACACACACACACACTCATATATATCATCACCATCATCATCATCATCATCCTTCCACGCCGGCAGCACAGATTACCTGGGCAGTAATATCTCATCAACAGAAAACGATGTTGGTATGCTGGAGGGGAGGGGAGCTTAAAAAGAATGAAGCAATTGTTTCAGTATAATGAAGAAAGAGTGAGAAAATCCAAAGGTATCTATCTATCTGTCTATCTATCTATCTATCTATCTATCAGTCTATCTATCTATCTATCTATCTGTATCGGTCCGTTCCTAGTATCTATGGCGTTGAGAAGAGTCATTAACATTCAAATGTTAATGAACACACACACACTCATATATATCATCATCATCATCACCCCACGCCGGCAGCACAGATTACCTAGGCAGTAATATCTCATCAACAGAAAACGATGTTAATACACGCATAGGAAAAGCATGTTCTGCTATAAACAGATTGTCAGTCATATGGCAGTCCGATCTCGCTGACAAGCAAAGGCGACAATTCTTCCAGGCCGTGGTTGTATCAGTGCTACTGTACGGCTGCACCACCTGGACCCTAACGAAGCGAGTGGAGAATAAACTGGACGGTAGGTGCACAAGAATGCTACGTGCAGTCTTAAACAAGACATGGAAACAACAACCCACGAGAAAACAGCTGTACGGCCACCTGCCCCCTTCTCTCACACAAACTATCCATGTACGACGAACGAGACACACCGGATACTGCTGGAGAACGAAGGACGAACTCATAAGTGACGTTCTTCTGTGGAAGCCATCACATGGGCACGCCAGCAAAGACATACATTTACCAGCTCATATATATATATATATATATATATATATATATATAGAGAGAGAGAGAGAGAGAGAGAGAGAGAGAGAGAGAGACGATTATAAAGATTGGTAGATATTAACTGAGATCGATACTGTCTATGTTCAT
>CM042147.1:123492316-123497316 GCA_023376005.1 Doryteuthis pealeii | reverse complement strand
TGCAAATTAGCCTTCCCGTTCACACTGTAAACCGCTATTCTTGTATATATAAATACAATTGCATGTTATTTGTATGTAGATATGGACAACACTAATAAAAAGGTGAAGCAATTTTATTAATAATTGAGGTTTAAATATAAATAAAATCATGGAGAATGTGATGTAAATAACGAAGGGAATTGTGACTTGAGTAGTAATATAGTTTCGGTTACAGATAGAAAAACACACAATCTCCATTATAATAAGATTATTATTATTATTATATATTTACCAACCCCTCCACACGAGCAGGATGCGACACAAAGTCAATTTCTTAAGCGGAGTTTAACAGGTTTGAATTCAGAGTTTTCCTTCTCTTAGACCGGTTGCCTAACCAAGGTTAAAGTACCCGGTCTGCCCTACTATTTACCCATAGCATTATTATTATTATTATTATTATTATTATTATTATTATTATTATTATTATTGTTGTTGTTGTTGTTGTTGTTGTAATCTGTGTTCTTCTACTTAATTATAATGAACTAACCATCAGTTTTTTTTTTGTACTTTGATAGCCGTGGTGGAAGAGCCGATGTGAGCGGCTTAAAGTAGGCAAAGAGTTATGGTAAAGCCCTATTGTTATTATAATATGAGTTCTTCTGCTCAATTATAATGAACTAATCCACAGTTTTTTGTACTTTGATTGCCGTGGTGGAAGAGCCGATATGAGCGGCTTCAAGTAGGCAAGCAGTTAAAATAAAGTCCCGTTGTTATTGTAATATGAGTTCTTCTGCTCAATTATAATGAACTAACTAACCATCAGATTTTTTTTTATTTTGGATCGCAGTGATGGGAGAGACGCCGTGAGCGGTTTAAGTAGGCAAAGAGTTAAACAAAGAAATGGTCATGGAATCAAAGACTTTTTTACCGCTTATTCAGACCCATGTGTCTGTCTGTGTTTTAAAATTCGAGTGATTAATACTTTAAAATGATTTTTATTGATTGTTCAAAAGACCCCCTCTTTTTATTTTTGCTTTCGCGTCAATCGATTTGATTATTACAGAAGGGTTAAAACTGATGTGAACCGGTAATTATCTGTATTTGAATATTGTCATTGAAACGAAACGAACTGTTATTAATATTTCCTCGTTTCGGTTTTTGTCTTTACCTTGTTTCATTTAACCGCCATTTTTCCTCCTTTTGTTTTCGTTGAAACAACTACAAAAAAATTTAATTTATTTTTTTCTATTTTCAATCTTAAAATTATTCGAACAAAGAAATGCTATTTTCTGAATAAAAAAAAAAAATTCATGCCTTAATAATAAGAAATTAATAATTTCAATTTCTTATTTTGTTTTTTAAGGATAAAATATTCATTTGTTTCTAAGAATGTTTTGTTTTCACTATGAGACATTCTATAACGTTGCGTTTTGCTGTGGGGGTAGGGTTAATACTTGTATTAAAAATACTAGTAATACGAGGTACACAGTGAGGCGCGAATTCCATACATAGTTGTGAATGTCTACTTGACTAACTTGCTAGACCCTCCTTTTAGGCAAGTCGCCTTACATACTCCATGGTGTAACCATTCGTGCGTCCCATCGTGAGTAGGGGTTATTTTCGTATTTGCCTGGGGAGTTGTCTGCACGTTTAATGTCACTGGTTCCCGCTAGGGGCCTCGTGTATTTAAGCGGCTGTTTTGAATTTCTCTCTCTCTTTTCTATCTCTTTCCTCGCTACGAGACCACATGGGTTAGACAATTGTCATTCCCTTCTCGTTGGGGTTTCGGCCTTCAACGCCGGCTACTGGTCACTGTAAGTGATTTATACAGCATGGACTATTCTTAGTCTCATGTCTGTACCTTTATATTATGTGTACTTTTATATTATCTTGTCAGTGACTTTTATGTATGTATGTTTATGTACACTATTCTATCTTCTATTGCTTATGTATCTTGTTTATTCATGTGTTGTATTATATAAAATGTTTTGTCCCAGAAATGTGTCGGAGTTGTATCTTCAATTATCACTTTCAATCGTACAGTGGTATAAAGACGTCACATCGTGGTGTAATGGTTAGCAAGTTAGTCTCGCAGATCTAAAACTACATCACTGCTTACTTAACAGTCATTTCAGGGATTAAGTAAGTTTATTAATGAGTATTTAATTCATAGTCTGTTGCATTACTGCATATTGATAAGTTGATAGTACCGTTTGTTACATATTCTATGCGGTTCCATAAGATTATTGTCAACCCCCTGTAATTCTGAGGGGATGACCCTTTTCATACCATGGCCGGGTCCTTCCATGGAAAATTACAGAAGCCCGCCAAAATACGTGAAGTCACGTGGGACCTGTTCGGTCGCAGGTTTTTCAGTTAGACGTCAGGCAGAGAAGTCGGCCATTTTAGGTCCTGCCTAAAACTGGAACTCACGCGCGCTATGTTAGTCAGATATTTAGTTACATGAAATGTATAGTTAAGGAAATAAAAGTTTGTATAATTAATATGCTCTTGTGGTTGATGAATGTCTTGGTAACAAGACTAAGAAATGAATCGAGGACGACCAGCCAGCAAGAACATAGCAATAGAAAGTCCAGACCTTAGAATATATACCAAAGACGAGACGTTAGAAGCATACCAAGACGACCAAAGAGATAGATGTCCAAGAAATAGAAGCAAGTAAAGAGATATGCAACATTATAATTATTTAGTGCCAGTGAAGAAGGCGCTATGCAACACCGTTGATAAGTTAATAATATCGTCGATCAAGCATTTATATTTAAGTTAGGGTAGCGTAGACATGTATTCAACGGCTCTTGGTTACAGAAAGTTTCTCGCCTATGTGATTTTCAAACCAAGTAATTAATAAGCTATATCTATTAATAATAGAGATGCGTTCTATATTTGTCTGTAAATAAAACTACGTCACTGCTTACCTCATAGTCATTTCAGGAATTAAGTAAGTTTATATATTCATATATATATATATATATATATATATATATATATAGCGTTCGGCTAGAAACCACAAGGTTCCTAGTTCGATACCGGTCCTCGCCAACTCAGCGTATGAGTAGCACAGGAATATGTGCGGTAAAGTAAGGAGCTGATGGTTGGTGTGGTGCTCCACCTCAGATGCTAACACAATCTCCTTGGTCTAGCGCTATTGAAAAGGGGATAGACTCCCTCGCTAACTGACTGATACTGACTTGAGGCCGCCCCGTCGACTCTTTTTTATCAATGAGTATTTAATTCATTGTCTGTAGCATTACTGCATAAGAATATTAGAATTTTATGAGAATTAAAGTTTTCACGAAAACATCATTACTTATTTACCATTAGATGAATTTATGTTTAAAATAGTCTTTTTTCCTGAAATATATTTTTTGGGAAATATTTTTTCACTAGATCGACCCCCCCCCCCTTATTTATTTTATGAAATCCAAACAAAAATGAATTTTACTCGTACGATTTTTACATTTTTCTCTAAAGATAAGAGTCTGAATAATTAAATCAGAAGTTTTTAGAAAAGTTTTGGAGGTCCCTACTGTCGTAAAACAAAACTAATATCTCAGTGGAGTGAAGTGAATATGATGCTCTTTAAGGAAATAAGTAATTTATAAATAAACGTTTTATTTTATTTATTTAATTCTCCTCGCCTCATGCAATATCTTTCAAAAATTTATTTTTACGCCAACTGGCTGGTATTTTTTCCCTAGTATATCCAAGTTAGGATAGCGTGGTTTGAAAATTGCATAGTCGAGAAAATGCCACTAACCAAACGCCGTCGACTTTATGCCCATGCTACCCTGATATATATATATATATATATATATATATATATATATATATATATATATATATGTGTGTGTGTGTGTGTGTGTGTGTCTGACTCTGTATGTCTTTGTATGTCTGTGTGTGTCCGTGTCTGTGAATGTGTCTGTGTGTCTGTGGGTGGTAGTGTGTGAGCTTTTTTTGTGTGAGCCCATGCGCACTTTAGTAGTTAGCGTGTGTTCTTCATTATAGAGAAACAATAGTCCTGGTCCGACCTAACCCGTAGAGCACATGTGCCTCTCATCTAAGAATGGTCAGCGAGGCGGAAGCCTTTTCCTTGCCAATGCCGAAGCAAACATTTCCTTGTCATGTCTACAGTGTAAGACACGCTTCAACTGAATCTACTGGGATTTACAAAAACCCAACACCCACTGACTTCTGGGTCATGGCCCTACGAGCGAGGTGTCAACAACTACCCCCCCCCTTTTTTATATATTTATTTATCTATTTATTTCATTATATTTTTATTTATATTTTTTCACCATTTTCTCGGATGATGTCAGTGTTCGTTTTTTCGGGGTTTGTTTTTTATTTATTTGTTGATTTTTTAATGTGGGTTAGCGCACATGTTTTAGGATGTGTACACACATACGAGGCGTGTAAAAATGTATGGGGTAGTATACGTTCTTAACTACGAGGGAGAGTTAAAAAAAATTATCTGTACTTTCACCATAACATATCTTTACTATTATCTCACTGGGTTCTGTGCATACGTGCTTATAGATGGCACTGTTATGATCACCTGATCAAAGTTTAAGTCTGATCGCGGCATTTTGCTTGCTGTCATTACATTGTAAACATGGCCGCACCACTAGCAGTATGCACCAAGAAAACGACCCGATTTTTCTGGGCGGAAGAAGTGTCAGGAGCTGAAATTCACCAGAGGCTTTTAGCGCAATATGTAAAAAGTGAACTTAGGCAAGTGGTAATGGTAGCTCCATCTAGCTAATACCAGAGATTGGACCTCCGATATTCTAAACTGTCAGCTGTGTGGTACAAGTGAACTTAGGCAAGTGATAATGGTAGCTCCATCTAGCTAATACCAGAGATTGGACCTCCGATATTCTAAACTGTCAGCTGTGTGGTACAAGTGAACTTAGGAAAGTGGTAATGGTAGCTCCACCTAGCTATTGCCTTAACATTTTTCTCAGATACGATCAGTTTGTTTGTTTTGTTTTACAGCATAT
>CM042147.1:123484816-123487316 GCA_023376005.1 Doryteuthis pealeii | reverse complement strand
TGGCGGATACCGAATTTAGGCCACCCGACGACTTTACTTACTTACTTACTTTACTGTTCCAGTGAATGGCATTTCTATATCTAAAAAGGAAGAAAAATGTCATAAAACATTAATGACAGAATTTTGAGTTTTTTCTACACATTCTGTTAAAATTTTAGATCACTTGAACGAGAATTGGTCAAGATTACAGAATTGTATCAATTTTTCTGTAACCAAATGTATCTATTAATAATGGAGATTGGGTGTATTTTTGTCTGTAACCAAAACTACATCACAATATTCTCAATGATTTCAGAAGAGTATCAATGAGTATCTAATTTATAGTCAAAATCGTTAATACATAGAATAAAAACAACCCTGTGTTATATACACTCAAAATTTGAGTAAGCAATTTAAAAAATTGTTTTTTACTCTCGCCTTTTTTTCAGTAACAAGAAGTTAACTAAAAAGTTTACAAATAAATAAATACCTAAAATATTGTGTGTAATTTATGTGTAAAATATTCAAAATATTTATTTAATTAATAATTTACAAATGCATAGAACATTTTATTTGAGGGAGATAGAACTAAGTTTCCATTTCAAATTGTTTTACTTTTTTGTTTTTTACACCTTTAATAAAAGTGATGGTTTTGCTTACTTATGATACAAACCCTCTGACGTCGAATTTTTAACTCCCACCCCACCTCATCAGGCAATATCCTTCAAAAATTAATTTTTACACCGCCCGGAGGTCGTTTTTGGTTTGCTAGTATATATTAAGAAAAATTTGGCAGGGTGACCTATTGTTATTATCAGCCGGAGGGTGAGGAAGTATATCCACTTTTCACAGTCAAAATTCATCAGCTGATTATCAATCAGGGTTGCCAAGCTAAAAAATAAAAATTCCAATCTAATTACTTTGCATTCCTGTTATGAAATGAATGTTAATTTTGTCTTGATTTTCAGTGTACAAAATTTATACTCGTAACTACTTAAACATGTTGAAAAATTACTTTGAAAATTTTGGTGATTAATCAGAAACTAACGTCAGAAAAACTTACCTAACCACACACACACACACACACACACACACACACACACACACACACACACGTATATATATATATTATATATATATATATATATATATATATATATAGATATATATATAGATATAGGAATAAGCACGCTAATACACCACTAAAAGGTGACCCCATAGGTAACCCGAATTTCTGTTTATAAAAAGTTCCATTATATTGGAAAAAACAATTTTTAGTGCAAAATTTGCAAAATTAATTTGTTTACAGGTAATGGAAATTTAGTATATATATATATATATATATATATATTATATAATATATAATATCTTGAAGGCGATTACAATGCGCATATCGCATAAAATTCGATAATTATAGAAGATAATAATGACAAGTGAATTTCGGTAAAGAATTATTCTGTGTGTAGAACATCGTACAGACTGTTTCAACTTTATTAAGTCTCATCAGCGATGTATACTAACGATTTTCCCCCGACAGAAATCGAAACCGGGACTTCAACAGGATAGTCAGAAACTATACTGCTTTGGCCACGATACACCACGGAAAAATTCCTGCGAAATTAACCTGTCAATGATACTGAGACGTCTCTACCATATGAGGCAAGGGGACGCTGAGTGAAGAATAACAAACCCGGGCCTTATTCTCTTCGGCGAAGGAAATAAGATTTTTGGATGTTATATATGTATATACCTTTGAAAGGAAGGAAAAACTCAATAAACCGTCCTTCGGTAATAAATTTATTTCAACCAAAACTTAAAAGGCTTTTAGAAATGTAAATAAATTTCTAAAACTCCCTAGAAGTTCAGTCTCATCGGACAGACGACACAGATAAAAATAAGATGAAAAACCTTAAATAATTTTTTTTACCAGAATCCTTCAAAAGTATGTCAGACAGCAAATATGAGTTTACAAATTCAAGCTAAAAAAAACAAAAACGGGTACAATGTATCCTTCAATTTCCTTTTTAATATCTAAAATAGAATAAAAATAGAATAAAACAAGAATAAAAATTGTCTAGACTATATTTATAAAAAAAAGTTTTAAAATGATTAAGTTGGGGTGTTATTAACTTATTTATAAAAAAGTTATAAAAAATATAAAAAAATATATATGAAATTATAAAAGTAAATAGTAAAATTAATATTATCATTATTATACTAAAGATATATATACATATACATATACATATATATATACACATAGACATATATATATATATATATTCATATATATATATATATATATATATAGATATGTGTGTGTGTGTGTGTGAGAGAGAGAGAGAGAGAGAGAGAGAGAGAGAGAGAGAGATGTACGTGTGTATGCAAGCAATAAAAAGAAAAAAATAATGTCAGAAGTTTAATGAATGAATATTCAGAAAGAAATAAATAAATAAAGAATGAATGAATGAAATAATGAATATTGGGAAAGAAAGAAAAGTTAAGGTAGAAAAACTGACAA
>CM042147.1:123459816-123479816 GCA_023376005.1 Doryteuthis pealeii | reverse complement strand
GTGAAACTCGAGTAGGTTATTTCTGTACACACGACAATAATAAATCTGCTCTACTTATTTACTGAGCACTTTATATTTGCTAAAACGCTGACTTATCCAAGTAACACTTATACCAACCAAATATTTTAGACCAACCCAATATTTTTACCGCTAAGTCATTCCTTTTACGCACACACACACACACACACATATATATATATATATATATATATATATATATATATATATATATACTCGGTTAGGTCAGTCGGTAGAGTGTTCGGCTAGGAATCACAAGGTTCTTGGTTCGATACCGGCCCTCGCCAACTCAGCATATGAGTAGCACAGGGATTTGTGTTGTAAAGTGAGGAGCTGATGGTAGATGTGGCGCTCCATTTCATATGCTAAAATAAATTCCTTGGTCTAGCGCTAGTGAAAAGGGGATAGACTCCCTCGCTGTCTAGCTGATACCGACTTTAGATCGCCCGACGACTTTCATATATATATATATATATATATATATATATATATATATATATATATATATATATATATATATATATATATATATATATATATATATATATATATATATATATATATATATATATATATATATATATATATATATATATATATATATATATATCATCCAACTGCCGCTATTTCATATATATTGTATGTTATACACTTTCTAATGAACACAAGATTTGATTATTTCAGATAATTTATGAAAAGTTTACTAACCAGGTGCTGCCAGGTAACCTTGCTTGCTTCAGACATGATCCATCGATATTGCTTAAGCACGGAGGTTAAACTATAATTAAACTTTAATAAAGCCGCGAAGAAATGGAAACCGCTCACTTCAAAGGAGAAAGCCGTCGTTTAGACAAGTGATGTGATGATAACGACATTCTTTGCTAAGTCCCAAAGATTGGACTGCAAATCACCCAGAACACCCCCCACTCACCTACACACACACTCCACACACGCCCGTCAGGCCAACGTCTTCATCCCTCTTGCACACTGTACACGCAAGGACACGAATATATTAATGAGTAGGAAGTGAAAGTACCATACAATGGACACATTGCAGCGCAAGTAATTACGTTGATGAAAATTCCATGTAAATACGTTAAACAGAAGACGCCATCACACAAGCAAACAGTTGTTAGGATATTTTAAAGAAGAAAATAAATTAGAAATCACTTGAAGAAAAATTGCGGAGAGTGTGGAGTCATTCCCTTTGCTGTCATTACTCACAGATCCACTATGAACTGGAATGGTAGTACCTGATCAGGGTCCTATCTGTGGGTCTAGTGTAACGTAACGACTCGAATTTCGTAATGCAGTGATGTGTGTTTATAGAAATAATCGTCGTATACTTATCTCTGGACTGGTACTACTTTGAGAGGTTCGAATCTGGTTGCTGGGCTGATGCTGAGTTGGCTGGCAATTCCTTGATGTTTGGAGTCTGGTAACCAATTTGGAATACTTGCCTTGTGCCATTTATAGTTTTTTAGGAATAACACAAGCCGATTTGTTTGTTCTCGTGAGATTGTTATTCGCCCCCCCCCTTACCCAAACTGCACTGAGTAAGAGACTACGTTTCACTCTCTCAACGCATTACTCCAACGTGACCCTAACATTCTCACATCTCTCTCTTCCTCTCTCTCTCTCTCACTTAGTCACGTGACACCTCTCGACCAGTAGAAAAAAATGCCATGTAGATTTGTGCTAATTCATCCTAAAAAAAGATCCATACTAACCTGAAGTTGAGTCTTGATCAAAATAAGTTAAAAAAAAAAAAAGGTGGAATCAGTTGATGATTTTCTTACTCTTGTTGTCTGAAGATAAGAAATTTTCATGATTCTACAAATTATCTGGATTAGTATTCTCATTGCTGCTTTTATCAGCTTTTGGTTGATATATTTTTCAATATTCTATAATTGAGTGTCATATTTGTCTATGTTACTACATAATTCTTACCTTTTCAACCGATACACAATTTTTACATAAATCCAAGCAATCAATTTTGCATCAAACTGAATAATGACATATTTTTACCCCCCCCCTTACCCAAACTGCACTGAGTTAGGGACAAAGTTTCACTCTCTCAATGCATTACTCCAACGTGACCCTAACATTCTCACATCTCTCTCTTCCTCTCTCTCTCACTTAGTCACGTGACACCTCTCGACCAGTAGAAAAAAAATGCCATGTAGATTTGTGCTAATTCATCCTTAAAAAAAGATCCATACTAACCTGAAGTTGAGTCTTGATCAAAATAGGTTCAATCCTCGCTGGAAATAATCGTCGTATACTTATCTCTGGACTGGTACTACTTTGAGAGGCTCGAATCTGGTTGCTGGGCTGATGCTGAGTTGGCTGGCAATTCCTTGATGTTTGGAGTCTGGTAACCAATTTGGAATGCTGGCCTTGTGCCATTTATAGTTTTTTAGGAATAACACAGGATTCCCGTGGCGTAGTGATTAGCGTGCTGATCTGCGACATTGTTGTGAACGAGTCTGAACCTCAGTCACGCTATTACGCACATTTTATATCTTACCGGTCCAGAAGCTGAAGCCCTTGGACACAGGGTAAGAAGCTGAGAAAATAAGTAAATAGTAAGAAAAGATATAAGAAGGCTATCCAACAGACGCACAAATGCAAATCTAAAAAAAAAAAAAAAATCTAATCTATTAATAATGGAGATTAGGTCTCAATTTGTCTGTAACCGAAACTGCGTCCCTGCTCACGTCAAATTACCTAAAATCGTCATAACATTGAATAAATACACTCAAAATTTGAGCATGCAACCTTTGAGGACCTATAGTGTTTTTGTTTTTGATTTTTTTAAATAAGTTTTAATAAATACGTGCCCGGTATTATATATTTATATTTAGTTTTTTCTTTTATTTTAACTAGTACAAAATAAGAAACGACCTCCGGGCGATGTAAAAATAGATTTTTGAAACATATTGCCTGAGGGGATGGAAGCTGAAAATTCAATGTCATAGAGTGTGTACCATAAGTATGTAAAATCGTCAAATTTATTAAAGAAGTAAAAAAAAAGAAAGAAAGAAAGAAAGAAAGACAATTTGAAATGGAAACAGTTCCGATAACTTTAAATATTATATTAGAATAAAACAATCTATATATAAATATTTCACGCCGGGCATCTATTTATTGAAACAATGAGGATTGTCTAACGTTGCATGCTCACATTTTGAGTATATTTATTCTATGTTATGACGTTGGATATGTGTTGGGTAATGTGACGTAATCAGTGACGTATTTTTTGTTACAGACAAAAACCGGAAGCGAATCTCCATTATTAATAGATATATATTTAAAGTTATCAGAATAAATTTCCATTTCAAATTGTTTTATTTTTTTACTCCTTCAATAAAAGTGATGATTTTATTTACTTATGATACAAACCCTCTAACATTGAATTTTCAAACCCCCGTCCTCATGCAATATCTTTCAAAAATCAATTTTTTTGCAAGTGACAATAACAATCAATCTTACATTGCGAGTTCAGTTAACTTGCGAGTTTGATCTCCACAAAGAACCCTAAAGTTATGGCCTTGTGCCTGACAGGGCTAAGTTTAGTAAATACGTATCGATTGAAGATATTCTTATAACAGACCGACACACAAGTTCTAAATTCAGCTTTTCAGACAAGTATGAACGAAACAAATCCGGCTTGGTCTACAGCAACCGCATTATGTTGTGGCATGTCCAGTCGACATCTTAATGAATACAGACCACGTGGTCCTAATTGACTTGGACACTATTCAAGGGATACAGGCCTATCAACAGCAGGAGCAGCAGGACAGACGGTGTAGGCTTCGGTTGTCAATGGGCTGGGTAAGGGGCATTGTGAATTTCAAACCTGCAAAACAATTTACCAACTCGAACGGTTAATCAGGTTATCCTATTACTAGATCAAGATCCGTGTGGGGAGTCGATGGGATTCTTGAAGCGGGGGGAGGGAGAGACTGGGGGGAGAGACTGGGGGGAATAGACTGGGGGAGAGACTGGGAGAGACTGGGGGGAGGTGTTTTAAAAAAACTGACCACTCACACTTTGACCGTGCTGACACCAAATTAAGAGACCACGTCTCACTCTCTCAACGCATTGTCCCAAAGTAACCCTAAAATTCTCACATCTCTCTCTCTCTCTCCTCTCTCTCTCTCTCTCTCTCTCTCTCTCTCTCTCTCTCTCTCTCTCTCTCTCACTTCGTCACGTGACACTTTTTGACCAGTAAACAAATGTGCTAATTCATCCAAAAAAATCCATACAAACCTACTCTCTCTCTCTCTCTCTTCTCTCTCTCTCTCTCTCTCTCTCTCTCCTCTCTCTCTCTCTCTCTTTTCCCTGCCTCATCCGGGGTCCAGTGTGCTTCGGCCACTGGACCGGGTTAAAGTACAATTATTAGCGTCGATCCCAGGGGGCTTTCCCCTAGGCAATACTTGCCCCCTTGACTTAAAGGGCAGAGCTGGTTTATTGCCCAGCGCCTGAGGCGCCCCCTTGAGGGGAAATGCCGAGGGATCAACGCAATTTTTGTTCTTTCCCACCCATCAGCTTCGGCTTGTGGGTGGGCTCACGTTAAAACGAGGCCTTGTGCCCAGTCCATACAAGTGGGTATGCGACAAATACACACACACACACACACTCTCTCTCTCTCTCTCTCTCTCTTTCTCTTCTCTCTCTCTCTCTCTCTATCTATCTATCTATCTATCTATCTATGTATCCTTCTCTATCTATCTATGTATCCTTCTCTATCTATCTATCTATCTATCTTCGTCTATCTATCCCTATTAAGTTACGCTAATAGACCTGTTTGAAATTGGTATTAGGAATACTAGAAATTATCATCATCATCATCATCATCAAGTCATTCTAATAGCACGTATTCCAATACCCCCCCCCTCTCTCTCTCCTCTCTCTCTCTCTCTCTCTCTCTCTCTCTCTCTATCTATCTATCTATCTATCCACATCCATTATCTTTTCCTGGAAGTCCACCGCACGGCATCTAATGTCTGTACAGAACTGAATAATCTAAGTTTTTGCTGCTCGGCCAACACTGTTTTGTCCATGCGTAGGTGTCTACTGGAGAAAGTCCCATAAGAGTCCATTCTTATTTTTCAGCAGGGTCCACAATGTTTTTCTTTTCGTCTCACTCTTCACTGTATGAACGTTCTTTTTCTAAGTTACAAGTTGTAACATAAACTGCAGCATTTCCACATCACTAATCAATCGGCTAATCACTTCAAGCCCTAGCATCTATAGGATTGCCCCAACCTTATTGCACTTATAGAAAACCCCACACATTTTTATCATATTTGTGCTAGAAAGTGATGGCCGAGGGTCTTCATGTCCGGGAATGACTTTAAACTCTATCTGATGGTGAAGTTCCAGTTCTGGGGGTCTGGGGAATGTGGAGCACACCTTTATCACCATTGCTCCCAGGTCCATTCTGACCCGGAGTGGTAGTACCTGTTAGGTTCCCATCTCTGGGTTAAATAGAAAAATGTGTTCATAAAAAAAAATGAGAATCTATTAAGAATGTATTTATTTCAAAACTTTGTCGGCATTAAATGACCCACCGAGGTTGAAATGCCATAAAAAAAAATTACTATTTCAATTTTATTTTAGATGAGAAAATTACATTCTCTTATATTGCTATGAGGCACGTTCTATAATGGTTATTATCGAAGGAAATGGACACGGCCATGCGAGTTCAAATCCAGGACGAGGCTGTTTGCATTTCACGTAGCGCTAATGACATTCGGAAAGGTATGAATCCAACCAATGTATTGTCTCTATGGATAAATAGTTAGACAGACTGGGCTCTTTAACTGTGGTTAGGCAACCAGTCTAGGAGAAGGAAAACTCTGAATTAAAACCTGTAAAATTCCGCGTTAGAAATTGACCCTGTGTTACATCCTGTTTGTGTGGACGGGTTAGGTAAATACCGTCGAATGAGTAGGGTTTGGGGAATTTATGTATTTACCCAAACCTTGCTCAAGTGAGGGCTAATGGTAGGTGTGGCACTACGTCTCAGACGCTAAAAAACAATCTCCGTGGTTTAGCGCTAGTAAAAAGAGTATAGATTCCCTCGCTCAGGATTTCATTCGGGTTGGCGAGTTCATTTCCTTTGTTTCAAAAAAGAAAAAGTAAAGTCGGTATCAGCCAGACAGCGAGGGAGTATATCCTCTTTTCATTAGCGCTAGACCAAGGGGATTATTTTAGCGTCTGAGATGGAGCGTCACACCTACCATCAACTCCTCACTTTACCGCACAGATCCCTTTGCTACTCATACGCTGAGTTGCCGAGGGTCGATATCGAAACAGGAGCCGTGATTCCTAGCCGAACGCTTTACCGACTGAGTTAAACCGACCCTTTGTAAAGGGTTATTAATAACGAACCCCTTATGATATTTGGTTATCTTCAAGATACGCACTCCCGAATTTTTGTTGTTTTTCATCAGAATTCTTAAATAATTTTCATTTACAGTAGATTATTCTGGGCGTTTGTCGATAAAGATAATTTATTGTAAAAGAATGTTCATTGAAATATATTTATTGAAAAATCTTTTCTTTTCTTGACAATCATGTTTGATTTATCCCAACAATTTTCGGTAATTTATGAGGAAGTGCGTCCCTGTCCCCTGCCTCAAAAATTAGCTACCCGTTTGCTATTAAATTGTACCCAGATACTATCAAAATAACAACCCAGCTCTTCGTAATTCTTGTTTATTTATTCATAATTTTCGTAATTTTGTTTAGATATGAAGATGGAATATAGTTTGGAATAGACTGAGATAGATAGATAGATAAAAAAACAAAATAATATACATAGATAGAACAAATGGAGATAGATAGATATTTTTTGACAAGTAAATGTATTTGGGGGGGGGGGGGCGGTCGCGTTTTTTTTTGTTCGTAATTCTTGTTTATTTAAACTAAAAACAAACATTAAACAAACATGAATAAAAAAAATCTTAGTATTTAAAGTAATATAGATAAATATGAACCAATTGAGATAATAGATAGATAGATATTGAAGATGGATGTTTTGAATAGACTGATCTGGGTCGTTTATTAATAGTCAACGGGTAGCAATTTGAGGCAGGGACAGGACGCACTCTCATAAATTACCGAAAATTGTTGGGATAAATCAAACATGATTGTCAAGAAAAAGAAAAGATTTTTTCAATAAATATATTTCAATGAACATTCTTTTACAATAAATTATCTTTATCGACAAACGCCCAGAATAATCTACTGTAAATGAAAATTATTTAAGAAATTCTGATGAAAAACAACAAAATTCGGGAGTGCGTATCTTGAAGATAACCAAATATCATAAGGGGTTCGTTATTAATAACCCTTTACAAAGGGTCGGTTAACTCAGTCGGTAAAGCGTTCGGGCTAGGAATCACGCTCCTGTTTCGATATCGACCCTCGGCAAACTCAGCGTATGAGTAGCAAAAGGGATCTGGCGGAAAGTGAGTGAGTTGATGTGGTAGTGTGACGCTCCATCTCAGACGCTAAAATAATCCCTTGGTCTAGCGCTAATGAAAAGAGGATATACTCCCTCGCTGTCTGGCTGATACCGATCTTTACTTTTTCTTTTTTGAAACAAGGAAATGAACTCGCAACCCGAATGAAATCCTGAGCGAGGGAATCTATAAACTCTTTTTACTAGCGCTAAACCACGGAGATTGTTTTTTTAGTATCTGAGACGTAGTGCCACACCTACCATTAGCCCCTCACTTGAGCAAGGTTTTGGGTAAAATACATAAATTCCCCAAACCCTACTCATTCACGTATATTTACCTAACCCGTCCACACAAACAGGATGTAACACAGGCGTCAATTTCTAACGCGAATTTTACAGGTTAATTCAGAGTTTTCCTTCTCCTAGACTGGTTGCCTAACCACAGTTAAAGAGCCCAGTCTGTCTAACTATTTATCCATAAGACAATACATTGGTTGATTCATACCTTTCCGAATGTCATTAGCGCTACGTGAAATGCAAACAGCCTCGTCCTGGATTTGAACTCGCATGCCGTGTCCATTTCCTCGATAATAACATTATAGAACGTGCCTCATAGCAATATAAGAGAATGTAATTTTCTCATCAAAATTAAAATTGAAAATAGTAATTTTTTTATGGATTTCAACCTCGTGGGTCATTTAAATGCCGCAAAAGTTTTGAAAAATACATTCTTAATAGATTTCATTTTTTTTTATGAACACATTTTTCTATTTAACCCAGAGATGGGAACCTAACAGTACTACCACTCCGGGTCAGAATGGACCGGGGAGCAATGGTGATAAATAAAAGGTGTGTGCCACATTCCCCAGACCCCAGAACTGGAACTTCACCATCAGATAGAGTTTAAAGTCATCCCCGGACATGAAGACCCTCGGCCATCACTTTCTTAGCACAAATATGATAAAAAATGTGTGGGTTCTTCTATAAGTGCAATTAAGGTTGGGGCAATCCTATAGATGCTAGGGCTTGAAGTGATTAGCCGATTGATTAGTGATGTGGAAATGCTGCAGTTTATGTTACAACTTGTAACTTAGAAAAAGAACGTTCATACAGTGAAGAGTGAGACGAAAAGAAAAACATTGTGGACCCTGCTGAAAATAAGAATGGACTCTTAGGGACTTTTCCAGTAGACACCTACGCATGGACAAAACAGTGTGGCCGAGCAGCCAACTTAGATTATTCAGTTCTGTACAGACATTAGATGCCGTGCGGTGGAACATTCCAGGAAAAGATAATGGATGTGGATAGATAGATAGATAGATAGGAGAGAGAGCAGAGAGAGAGAGAGAGAGAGAAGAGAGAGAAGAGATGGAGGGGGGGTAATTGGAATACGTGCTATTAGAATTGACTTGATGATGATGATGATGATGATATTTCTAGTATTCCTAATACCAATTTCAACAGGTCTATTAGCGTAACTTAATAGGATAGATAGACGAAGATAATAGATAGATAGATAAGAGAAGGATACATAGATAGATAGAGTAAGATAGATAGATAGATAGATAAAGATAGATAGATAGGAGAGAGAGAGAGAGAAAGAGAGAGAGAGAGAGAGAAGAGAGTGTGTGTGTGTGTGTGTATTTGTCGCATTACCCCACTTGTATGGACTGGGCACAAGCCTCTGTTTTAACGTGAAGCCCACCCACCAGCCGAAGCTGATGGGTGGGAAAGAACAAAAATTGCGTTGATCCCCTCGGCAGTTTCCCCTCAAGGGGCGCCTCAGGCGCGGGCAATAAACCCAGCTCTTGCCCCTTTAATTCAAGGGGGCAAGTATGCCTAGGGGAAAGCCCCCTGGGATCGACGCTAAAATTGTTACTTTACCCGGTCCAGTGGCCGAAGCACACTGGACCCCGGATGAGGCAGGGAAAAGAGAGAGAGAGAGAGAGAGAGAGAGAGGAGAGAGAGAGAGAGAGAGAGAGAGAGAGTAGGTTTGTATGGATTTTTTGGTGAATTAGCACATTTGTTTACTGGTTCAAAAAAAGTGTCACTGTGACGAAGGTGAGAGAGAGAGAGAGAGAGAGAGAGAGAGAGAGATAGAGAGAGAGAGAGGAGAGAGAGAAGAGATGTGAGAATTTAGGGTTACTTGGGACAATGCGTTGAGAGAGTGAGACGTGGTCTCTTAATTGGTGTCAGCACGTCAAAGTGTGAGTGGTCAGTTTTTTAAAACACCTCCCCCCATCTCTCCCCCAGTCTCTCCCCAGTCTATTCCCTCCCCAGTCTCTCCCCCCAGTCTCTCCCCTCCCCCCGCCTTCAAGAATCCCATCGACTCCCCACACGGATCTTGATCTAGTAATAGGATAACCTGATTAACCGTTCGAGTTGGTAAATTTTTTGCAGGTTGAAATTCACAATGCCCCTTACCCAGCCATTGACAACCGAAGCCTACACCGTCTGTCCTGCTGCTCCTGCTGTTGAAGGCCTGTATCCTTAATATGTCCAAGTCAATTAGGACCACGTGGTCTGTATTCATTAAGATGTCGACTGGACATGCCACAACATAATGCGGTTGCTGTAGACCAAGCCGGATTTGTTTCGTTCATACTTGTTTGAAAAGCTGAATTTAGAACTTGTGTGTCGGTCTGTTATAAGAATATCTTCAATCGATACGTATTTACTAAACTTAGCCCTGTCAGGCACAAGGCCATAACTTTAGGGTTCTTTGTGAGATCAAACTCGCAAGTTAACTGAACTCGCAATGTAAGATTGATTGTTATGTCACTTGCAAAAAAATTGATTTTTGAAAGATATTGCATGAGGACGGGGGTTTTTGAAAATTCAATGTTAGAGGGTTTGTATCATAAGTAAATAAAATCATCACTTTTATTGAAGGAGTAAAAAAATAAAAACAATTTGAAATGGAAATTTAATTCTGATAACTTTAAATATATATCTATAATAATGGAGATTCGCTTCCGTTTTTGTCTGTAACAAAAAATACGTCACTGATTAGTCACATTACCCAACACATAATCCAACGTCAAACATAGAATAAATATACTCAAAATGTGAGCATGCAACGTTAGACAATCCTCATTGTTTCAATAAAAGATGCCCGCGTGAAATATTTATATATAGATTGTTTTTATTTCTAATATTATATTTAAAGTTATCGGAACTGTTTCCATTTCAAATTGTTTTACTTTCTTTTCTTTCTTTTTTTACTTCTTTTAATAAATTTGACGATTTTACATACTTATGGTACACACTCTATGACATTGAATTTCAGCTTCCATCCCCTCAGGCAATATGTTTCAAAAATCTATTTTTACATCGCCCGAGGTCGTTTTTTATTTTTACTAGTTAAAATAAAAGAAAAAACTAAAATATAAATATATAATACGGGGCACGTATTTATTAAAACTTATTTTAAAAAAATCAAAAACAAAAACACTATAGTCCTCAAGTTGCATGCTCAAATTTTGAGTGTATTTATTCAATGTTATGACGATTTAGGTAATTTGACGTGAGCAGGGACGCAGTTTCGGTACAGACAAATTGAGACCTAATCTCCATTATTAATAGATTAGTTTTTTTTTTTTTTAGATTGCATTTGTGCCGTCTGTTGGATAGCCTTCTTAATCTTTCTTTACTATTAACTTATTTTCTCAGCTTCTTACCCTGTGTCCAAGGGCTTCAGCTTCTGGACGGGTAAGATATAAAATGTGCGTAATAGCGTGACTGAGGTTCAGACTCGTTCACAACAAGTCGCAGATCAGCACGCTAATCACTACGCCACGGGAATCCTGTGTTATTCCAAAAACTATAAATGGCACAAGGGCCAGCATTCCAAATTGGTTACCAGACTCCAAACATCAAGGAATTGCAGCCAACTCAGCATCAGCCAGCAACCAGATTCGCCTCTCAAGTAGTACCAGTCCAGAGATAAGTATACGACGATTATTTCCAGCGAGGATTGAACCTATTTTTGATCAAGACTCAACTTCAGGTTAGTATGGATCTTTTTTTAGGATAATTAGCACAAATCTACATGGCATTTTTTTTCTACTGGTCGAGAGGTGTCACCGTGACTAAGTGAGAGAGAGAGGAAGAGAGAGATGTGAGAATGTTAGGGTCACGGTTGGAGTAATGCATTGAGAGAGTGAAACTTTGTCCCTAACTCAGTGCAGTTTGGGTAAGGGGGGGTAAAATATGTCATTATTCAGTTGAGCAAAATTGATTGCTTGGATTATGTAAAAAATTGTGTATCGGTTTGAAAAGGTAAGAATTATGTAGTAACATAGACAAATATGACACTCAATTATTAGAATATTGAAAAAATATATCAACCAAAAGCTGATAAAAGCAGCAATGAGAATACTAATCCAGATAATTGTAGAATCATGAAAATTTCTTATCTTCAGACAACAGAGTAAGAAAAATCATCAACTGATTCCACCTTTTTTTTTTTTTAACTTATTTTGATCAAGACTCAACTTCAGTTTTAGTATGGATCTTTTTAGGATGAATTAGCACAAATCTACATGGCATTTTTTTCTACTGGTCGAGAGGTGTCACGTGACTAAGTGAGAGAGAGAGAGAGGAAGAGAGAGATGTGAGAATGTTAGGGTCACGTTGGAGTAATGCGTTGAGAGAGTGAAACGTTAGTCTCTTACTCAGTGCAGTTTGGGTAAGGGGGGGCGAATAACAATCTCACGAGAACAAACAAATCGGCTTGTGTTATTCCTAAAAATCTATAAATGGCACAAGGCCAGCATTCCAAATTGGTTACCAGACTCCAAACATCAAGGAATTGCCAGCCAACTCAGCATCAGCCCAGCAACCAGATTCGAGCCTCTCAAAGTAGTACCAGTCCAGAGATAAGTATACGACGATTATTTCTATCTGACACACAATCACTAAATTACGAAATTCGAGTCGTTACGTTACACTAGACCCACAGATAGGACCCTGATCAGATACTACCATTCCAGTTCATAGTGGATCTGTGAGTAATGACAGCAAAGGGAATGACTCCACACTCTCCGCAATTTTTCTTCAAGTGATTTCTAATTTATTTTCTTCTTTAAAATATCTAACAACTGTTTGCTTGTTGTGGATGGCTGTCTCTGTTTAAGCACGTATTTACCGATGGAATTTCATCAACGTAATTACTGCGCTGCAATGTGTCCATTGTATGGTACTTTCACTTCCTACTCATTAATATATTCGTGTCTTGCGTGTACAGTGTGCAAGAGGGGGATGAAGACGTGGCCTGACGGGCGTGTGGTGGAGTGTGTGTGTAGGTGGAGTGGGGGGGTTCGGGTGATTTGCAGTCAATCTTTGGGACTTATAGCAAAAAGAATGTCGTTATATCACATCACTTGTCTAAACGACGGCTTTCTCCTTTGAAGTGAGCGTTTCCATTTCTTCGCGGCTTTATTAAAGTTTAATTATAGTTTAACCTCCTCGTGCTTAAGTCAATATCTGGATCATGTCTAAGCAAGCAAGGTTACCTGCGCACCTGGTTAGTAAACTTTCATAAAATTATCTGAAATAATCAAATTGTTGTCATTAGAAAGGATAACATACAAATATATATGAATAGCAGGCAGTTTGGATGATATATATATATATATTATATAATATATATATATATATATAGTATTATATTGTAATATATATTATATATATATTACTATAATAGTATATATATATATTATAGTATAATAATGTATATATATATATATATTAGAGTATTATATATAAATACTATAGATATATATATATATATGAAACTCGTCGGGCGATCTAAAGTCCGGTATCAGCCTAGACAGCAGGGAGTCTATCCCCTTTTCACTAGCGCTTAGACCAAGAATTATTTTAGCATATGAAATGAGCGCCACATCTACCATCAGCTCCTTCACTTTACAACCACAAATCCCTGTGCTACTCATATGCTGAGTTTGGCGTATGAAGGGCCGGTTTATCGAACCGAACCCTTGTGATTCCTAGTCCGAAACACTCACCACTGACCTAACCGAGTATATATATATAATATATATATATATATATATATATATATATAAATATGTGATGGTCTTGTGTGTTGGATGGCGTAAAGGAATGACTTAGCGGTATTAAAAATTTGGGATTGGTTCTAAAATATTTGGTGGTATAAGAGCTGTTACTTCGGATTAACAGTTCGCTGTAGCAAATATAAATGCTCAGTTAAATAAGTAGAGCAGATTTATTATTGTCGTGTGTACAAGAAATAACCTAACTCGACGTTTCACCGATGCATGGATCTTCAGGGTGCTAAATCAACTGAATTAATCAAGATATTGATTATATCAATAGATATTGAACAATAAATCGTGATTAATTCATTGGATTTAACCCTGAAGATATTTATTGGGAACTGCGAATTAGATATTTCTCGTACACACTACAATAATGTATATATTATAATATATATATATATATATATATATATATATATATATATATATATTAGTATCCAATTTTCCCGCTTTACTTTCCGTTGCAAGTGGCATAGTAAATTATCCAAAAGTGCTCAATATATCATTAAAACATAGAGCATATAATAATAATAATAATAATAATATAATATAATAATAATATTTAATAATCTAGGTGTTGATTAACAAAAAAGAAAGAACGTTGTCCAATCTGTGGAATTTTGCAGTCCTGCCAGCGGAATCACAGGGTGAGTTAAAGGAACAAATGGAAAAACAAATCTGACAAATATCTGGCACCTTGCCAGAGAACTGAAAAAAGTTATGGAATATTGAAAGTGAGAAGTCTTATACCAATTAGTTGATGCACCTCTGAACAGCCCAAAGGAATTAGAAAAGGCCGTTGGAAGGTTGGATAATCAGAGGAAGGATGACAACCATTCAAAAACTGCACTGCTGCAATCTGCAGAATACTCAGAAGAGTGCCTGGAGAACCTTCGAGGGAGACTTTGCTGTTACACTCATACTCCAGTCGAAAGACCATCAGCTAACATGACGTTGTGAAAAACTCAAATATAATCGGTAGAGGAAAAGATTAAGGGTTGTAACCCATGGTTTACAATCAAATCATTTTCATCGTCACCTCATTATTAGAAAAGAGTTTAGCATAGTTAATCTCCAGGCGTTAGGCGATACTGATCGAAACCCATTTGGATTCGAAACCACTATGGCATTAGACTCGATAACTTCTTCTTTCTGACTCACTATGACTAAATATTCACGGTTACTTCGCCGTGGACTGACTAGTAATATAAGAAACTCTCTACGTTATGTGCGCATGTTAAAGTTTCGTTTTATTCAATCGTCCTAATTATTGTCGTTAAGCTTGACCCTAATAGCTATACTAATTATTATCAGTATCTATACTATACTATAGTATTATATATGCGAGATGATGCGAGAGTAGAGAGAGAGAGAGCAGCATAAATTGCAGACGGCCAGCTGTTCACCACATGTGACTACGGACCGTCATTTACCGGTCCAGTACCGATAATCACGTATACAAGGCTTATACGTACATACTATAGTATATATACCTCTGGCATAATTTTCTGTCCCCCAAGTACTTATTAGCGACCTACAATGAAATATCGAAGAACAGACCTCGTCCGAACGTCAACATTGACATCCTCTGCCTGTATTCTATATCTCCTACATTATATTACTCCGATCGTGTACTTGATCCTAGAACGTTCTTCTTCCACACCGCGGTGAGTACCACTGAAACCACCTAGCGATTAAGACTATGCCGTCTATCAATGATCACTGCGAGCACACATATATCTATTAGTACTAAATATTATACATATCCACAGACTTATACGAATCCTCGAGTAACAATACGCTAATAACGTATCGTATAGATCAGATATTCATCAACTTATTAATATCATCATCGCCGACATTCCCACAAGGACACGTTGCATTTTTCGATTACACCGACGCCTCAAATTTACTTACTCATACAGTTGCGGGACCCTACACTTCTCATGAACCCAACCTTATTTTAGACAACAGTATCCGAACCATGGAATAAAGCCTTATCACAGCCAAAACAGAAATCCTACTTACTCAGCTGTCTTCTCCATAGGTCGCGGCCTGTCTTGTCACAATCATCCCGGTGATCCGAAACACCGACAGTAAACTTCGGTTCTGCTAAAACTAGAATAGTTAGTAGAGTTCATATATATAGTATATAATTATATAGTATATCTATATATATATCTATTCACATATACTATAATGTACTGGATACTAATAATAGTAGCGTATATGACACGCATAGTGTTCTACCTGACGCAACGAATATGGAACTTTTTTAAATCGGATATCACAACCAAGCCCTGTCGTGGTTCCTAACTTCTCGTTCGCGAGCTGTGTGAGTGCAAGTCACTATCGACACGCAAGAGTACTTACTCATTTCTAATGCATGGTATTGCTTTAGCTACGTGACTTCGCGCGACACTCAAAAAAGTAATCGCTCAGTACCAACATGTCCTTGATTCCAAATTCTAGGGCCGTAAGGCAGCCGCGCTGCTCGTAACCTCCACCGAATGTCGTCAGGTAAGCGGCTCGTCTGCGGCGTTGTAATATGAATGACCCGCACTATGCTCGTGCATAAAAGAGCAAGTACAACACAACCGAACTGAAACTGATAAGAGAATTGGGCTGAGGGCAATGGCTCCGGTATACTCCTGTATACCTGCGGTCGTGTTCGCTATCTCAGACAAAAATATCTCGCAGGCAGTTTAATGAGCCACCGAACACGAGCCAGCATACACAGACATCATCACTACTACACCGATAGAGAACAGCGACAGCATATGAATGAAGATCATGTAGCAAAAGCGACTCAAGCAAGCATAGAGCTAGAAACGCGCACTACGTATGAATGCAAGGGTTCCTCCATCCCAAGAAGCACAAGAGGAAAGGAATGCACGCCGTATTACTCGATCCCATCATTCCATCTGCTGCAATAACATCTTCCATCGAGTTCCATCACAAACTATGATGGTCCATCTCTACAGATTGTTATGTAGTCGTCATCCATGAAGAGGAGCGCATAAGGCGTACTCCACGACAGAACGAAAGAAGAAGAAGAAGAAGCGAGACAACGGAACGAAGAATGAACGAAAAAGAAGAAGAAGCAGGAATAAAAAGGAAATGAAAGACACAACAGAGCAGTCCAATAGTAAGACAATGGCAAGTACGATAGAACTGCTGCGGTCGACAAGAAAAATAATAGCCTGATTCCCAATACCAAAAGATCCATAAAATATAAATCAGCAAGGTCCCGCAACCACGAGAATCACTAATGCTCAGACGAGTCAACCTGTCCGACGCTCAAGATTAATCCTTTTACAATCTGCTAAAAACAGAAGAAAAATGACTTCTATACACGAGAAACTTAAAGACAAGCGATCAAAGAAGAAGAAAGGAGAAAGCTAAAGGCAGAAACACGAATGAAGACAACGCACATAGTCCTAGGTACATACACTAATTGACTCCGAACATCCTTTAAGACACAGGATACACAAGGATCAGGAAATACTAAGATAAGGATAAGAGAGTGAAGACGTGACATGATACATTAGACAGAAGAATTAGAAAAAAGAAGAATCACACTGGCGAGAAGCGGTGAACACGTCCTTCGACATAAATCCACAGAAGCAAAACGAAGAAAGAAGACAGAAAGAGATGGAAAGGCTAAGAAGCTAAGAAGCGCAGATGAGAACAGAAGCCGAAGTCACACCGAAAGCGGAAAGAAGTGGATGCAAGTGTTGGGAATAGCGCCAGAATGAACAATATAAGCATCAACGAAGAAGCATCTAAAGCGGAAGACACGCAAGAAGAAAGCGAGGCAAAGAAGTAAAGAAGGAAAGATATCAGAGAAGAAGAGTGAAAAACGAAAGAAGTAGAAAGAAAAATGAAAGCAAGAAGAACAAGGCGTAACAGAAGCTACGAGTAAGAAGCAAAACAAGCAGACAGGAAGAAGCTGAAACGGAAGTCAAGGAGAAAGACCGTCAAAAAGTCATAACGAGATAGCTAGATGCTGCAGCGAAGCCTTCTGTCAACTATAGTGCTCATCTAGCAATAGCAAGCGCGATACACCGTGTTACACATCACCATAAATGAATGAGTTGCAAGTGCAACCAGCCTGAATCGGACCATGCCGCGGCTATGAGTAATCTAATGTGAGCTCTCTGATTCCGCAATGAAGTGACAGCATAAGATCACATGCTCATCTCCGAGAGATCCTGAGTGAGCACTCTAGCTTATCTAGACTCAAGCAACGCCCACGTTCGATCATGCCATGCACCGAACTGATTTAAGTGATCGGAGCGGCTGATATGACCGTCTGCAGCCGGACATTCTGACTGTCAACAGTCTATCACACGCAATACAGGGCAGACTCATGCTTACTATATCGATCATAACATAATGAGAAATACCTCTGTGCCAACAGCACGCCGCATCCCTAACGGAGCCCAGTTCCGAACATCCCCGGATCACGAGGGACCGATTTAACCTCATCTCCTCTCCGTCCGGACGTAGCCTGGTATACCCTCCATAGTCGTACCCCGTATGAGATGCCACCTGCCATATGATTTATACACAGAACGACGCCTAGACGCATCCCCGTATCTCCTCACTCCGCAAGACACACGGTCATCCTACGAACAGGCCGAAGTAAGAAGAAGAAGAAGAAAGACAAGAAGAAAGAAACAACGAAGAAGAAGCGAAGAAGACAGAAGAGAAGAAAGACTAGAAGTAAAGGCGAAAGAAGAAGAAGAAGAAAAGAAAGAAAAAGAAGAAGAAGAAGAAGAAGATCAGAAGTAGAGATCAGACAAGAAGAAGAACGACAGAAAGCATAAGAAGAAAAAAAGGAAAGATATAGAAATAGCACAGAAGACGACTGCAGTATCGGAGCACCGAGGACCAAGTGATATGTACGACGAAGGACCGCAATACCGAAGACAGAGGAATGATGAAGAGAGAGGAGAACGATCGAGTAAGCACGAGCAGTAAATCGAAAAACAGCAAAGCACAGAACATACTCTCCGAACATAAACCGAACAACAACAAGGAAGCGAAAACAGCTCCTCTTAAATGGCGTCATCAAAACGCCGGGTCTGGTGTTTTGATGCTGCTCAGAACGAGGCTCTGTATTTCAGCTTTTTGTTTTCTTCTCTCTTTCAGCCACACTTCTTGTCAATAACCAACATGGATTCCATTTTCATTGCGGCCAGGCGACCGTATGTTTTGGAATTTATCAAAAAGCTTGATATTTTTTAATTACCCACATTCACCTACCTCCTTAATCAAATCATTCAACGCCCGTCCAACAAACTATAACAATGGAACTGTGAAAGAAAAACACACATTCCTATGCAGTTGACACTGAATTTTAAATAATTTTCAGACGGACGCTATCCTTTTATAAACATAACAAGGTAAGGGTGTAATTAAGGTATAAATAAAAGATCACTGATTTGGGTTTATTTTCTTGTATAAGTGATACGAGGTAATTCCCAAAAGGTAAGGTCTCCAAAATATTGATACTGTTAACTCTATCACCTGCAGAACCACCCACCAAAATATCTTCGTGGCGAAAGCCACCAACCTGTAGTTAACATTAAAACGGCGTTATCAAGGGGCCATCTCCCCGCAGGCAAAACTGGCCCTCTTAATTTAAGAGAAAGGGCTGGGTTAGATGGCCCCAGGCCTGAGGCAACTCATTGTGGGAATGCTGATGGGATCATTAATCTTTTGCCACCTACGATCACACTTGAGTCTCAGCTCTGTTCTGAGAAGTTCTTAACATTGACCGGAAACGGTCCGCAAGCCGTTCGAGATCATCTACTCTACTTAACGAGCGTTAACATCCATGTCTTTACAACATCCCTTGTTGTGCGTCTATAACCTTCTCTCCATTCACACACACACACACACACACACAAGATAACGGTATAAATATAAGTATATAATAATGCATACGCTATCTATAGTAATATGATATATTTTTTAGGGCAGACTGCGGCTCTTCAACTCTTGGGTAGGTACCAGTCTAGGGGAGGGTGATTCAACTTCTGAAACCTTCAGCTAAATATTCCTGAGGTCGGCTCGTTGATTGCGGTTGTGGCATTCCTGGATTCCTAATTCTTCCTATCGGGGACAATGCGATGTGCCAGAAAAAATGTGGAATGGTCACTACAACAGCCTTCACCACTAATAAACAAATCACTTGTGTGTTGGTTAGTTCACTAGTATTGAAACCACTCAGCGTCGAAAACTCGACGAGAGAGTCCATTTTTTATATATATATAATATATATATACTATATATATATATATTATGAAGAGACGCGATACGTCGAAACACAGTATCTGTGTGACCATGACTACGCTATATATGCATCTCTCTCTCTCTCCTCTCTCTCTTTTTCTCTCTCTCTCCTCTCTGCC
>CM042147.1:123439910-123459716 GCA_023376005.1 Doryteuthis pealeii | reverse complement strand
TATATTTCCACGTTTAATTCATGAGTTCACAGACTTTTTATATGTTCTTTTCTTCGATTATATCTGTCGTTTAATTCTATTTTTCCTTTCTTTCCTAATTATTTCTTTAATTCTTCTTTTATACTTTCTTTCTTTCTTTCTTTCTTTCATTATTTTCTGTTAATTCCTTTCTTCTTTCTTTTTTCTTTCTTTTCTTCCATTTATTTACTGTAATTTCTTTCTTTTTCTTCTTCTTCATTATGTCTCTCCTTTACTATTCTTTCTTTTCTTATATTTCTTCAACTTTCTTTCTTTATTCAATTTGCACGATTTAAGTTCTTGTAATTCTTTCTTTCTTTTCTTTTCCTTTTCCTTAATTCGGATCTATATTCTTAAGTATTTCTTTCTTTTCTTTCTTTCTTTCTTTCATTATTCTTTCTTTCTTTTCTTCTTTATTTCTCTTTACTTCTTTCTCTTTATTATGCCTTTATTCTCATTATTTACTTCTAATATCTTCCTTTCTTTTCCTTTCTTCATGCTATTCTTAATTCTTTCCGTCTTTTCTCTTTCTCTTCTCTTTCTTTCTTTTCTCTCTATTTCTTGGTAATTGTCACTCTCTTCTTTCTCTTTTCTTTCTTTCTTCTTTCTTCCATCTATTCTCTACATTCTATCCTTCTTTCTCTTTTCGTTCATTATTTCTTTAATCTCTCTTCCTTCATTCTTCGTTCTTTCTTTCTTTGATTATTCCTTTAATTCTTTCTTCCTCTTCTTTCTTTCTCTTCCACTTATTTCTCTTTCTTTCTCATTATTTCTTAATTCTTTCTTTCTTTCTTTCTTTCTTTCTTTCTTTCTTTCTTCATTATTTCTTTCTTCTTTTCTTCATTATTCTTTAATTCTTTCTTTCTTTCTGTCTTTCTCAATCTATTTCTTTAATTCATTCATTCTTTCTTTCTTTCTTTCTTCTTTCTTTTCTTCATTATTTCTTTGATTTCTTTCTTTCTTTTTCTTCATTATTTCTTTAATTCTTTCTTTTTCTTTCCTTTTCTCATTATTTCTTTCGTTTCTTTCTTTCTTTCTTTCTTCATTATTTCTTTAAATTCTCTTTCTTTTCTTTTCTTATCTTATTATTCTCTTCTTTAATTCTTTCTTTCTCTTTCTTTGCTTTCTTTCTTTCTTGTTCCTGATTATTTCGTCTTAATTCTTTCTTCTTTCTTTCTTTTTCTTTCTTTTCTCATTATTTTCTTTCTTTCTCTTCTTTCATCATTATTTCTTTAAAGATTCTCTTCTTCTTTCTTTTTCTTCATTATTTCTTCAATTCTTCTTTCTTTCTTTCTTTCTTTCTTTCGTTTTCATTATTTCCTTAATTCTTTCTTTCTTCTTTTCTTCATTTTTCTTTCTTTCTTTTCTTCATTATTTCTTTAATTCTTCTTTCATTTCCTTTCTTCATTTATTTCTATTTTAATTCTTTCCTCATTCTTTCTTTTCTTCCTTATTTCTTAATTTCTATCCTTTTCTTTCTTTCTTCTTTTCTTCATTATTTTCTTTAATTCTTCCTTTCTGTTTTTTCTTCAATTTCTTTTAATTCTTTTCTTCTTTCTTTTTTTTCTTTCTTCTTTCTTTTTTCATTATTTCTTTAATTCTTGTCTTCTTTCTTTCTTTTTTTCTTCATTATTTGTCTTTATAATTACTTTTCCTTTCTTCTCTTTCTTCTTTTTTTCTTTCTTTATTCATTATTTCTTTAAATTCTTTCTTTCTTTCTTCATCTCCCCCCTTTATTTCTTTGATTCTTTCTTCTTTCCTTTTCTTCATTATTTCTTTAATTCTTTCTGTTCTTCATTCATTTCTTAATTCTTCTTTCTTTCTTTCTTTCTTCATTATTCTTAATAATTGCCTTTTCTTTCTTTTCTTCATTTATTTCTTTAATTCTTTCTTTCTTCTTTCTTTCTTTTTTCTTCATAATTTCTTCTTCTTTTCTTTCTTTCTTTTTCTTCATTATTTCTCTAATCTTTCTTTCTTTCTTTCTTCTATATTTCCTTAATTCTTTCTTTCTTTCTTTCTTCATATTTCTTTAATTCTTTCTTTCTTTCTTTCTTTCTTTTCTTCATTATTCTTTTAATTAATTTCTTCTTTCTTTCTCAATTATTTCTTTAATTCCTTTCTTGTCTTTCTTCTTCATTTATTTCTTTCATTCTTTTTTCTTTCTTTTCTTCATTATTTCCTTTAATTATTTCTTTCTTCTTTTCTTCTACTTATTTCTTTCTTTCTTCTTTTCTTTTCTTTCTTTTCTCATTATTTCTTTAATTCTTTCTTCTTTCTTTCTTCACTATTTCTTTCTTTCTCTTTCTTTCTTCATATATTTCTTAATTCTTTCTTCTTCTTCTTTCTTTCTTTTTCTTCCATTATTTTCTCTTTAATTTCTTCTCTTTCTTTCTTTCTTTTCTTTCTTTATTATTTCTTTAATTTTTTCTTTCTTTCTTTCTTCTTTTCTTCATTATTTCTTATCCTTTCTTTTCTTCATTATTTCTTATTTTTTCTTTCTTTCTTTCTTTCTTTCTTCATTATTTCTTTATTCTTTCTTTCTTCTTTTCCTTCATTATTCTCTTTACTTCTTTCTTTCTTTCTTTCTTTTCTTCATTATTCTTTAATCTTTCCTTTTTCTTCTTTCTTTCTTCATTATTTCTTTAATTCTTTCTTTCTTTCTTTCTTCTTCTTTCTTTCTTCATTTTTCTTTAATTCTTTCTTTCTTTCTTTCTTTTCTTCATTATTCTTTAATCCTTTCTTTCGTTCTTTCTTTCTTTCTTTCTTTTCTTTCATTATTTCTTAATTTCTTTCCTTTCTTTCTTCTTGAAACTTACTTTTCTTAATCTTTCTTTTTTCTTCGACTTTATTATTACTATTTTCTTTCTTTTCTTTTTCGTCAAATGAGTTTTTATTATTTGTCTTGTTTTTTTCTGTTGTTACATTTTCATCAGTTTTGATTCGTACATCTGCTTTCCTTATTATTCATTCGTTCTCATTCATTCTTTCTTTAATTCTTTCTTTTTCATTCTTTCTTTCTTTCTTTCTTCTTTTCCTCTGCCAACTATAGATTTCTTTCTTATTTGTTTTATTCCTTTTTGTTGACCTTTTCTTTCGTTCTCCTTCTTTTCTTCTTTCTTTCTTTTCTTTCTGTTCTTTCTCTTTTAAAAGAAAACTATTTGCCTTTGTTTTTCTTGAACGCGTTGTTTCGCTTTACTATTTTTTGTTTCGTTCATTTATTGCCTAACTTTGTTCCCTTTCTTTCTTTCTTTCTTTCTTTTCCTTTCTTTCTTTCTTTCTTTCTTTCTGTGCAATATAACGTTTCCATTATGATATATATACAATATATCTGACTTAATTCCAGTGGATTTAACCCTGAAGATCCTGTGGTGAAACTCGAGTATGGTTATACGATGTACCTTTAAGATAAATAAATTTGCTCTTACTAACGTATGGAGCACTTTATATTGTTATATCGCTGTTTTATGTCATGGAAACTTGCATCAACTAACCATTTGTGACCCATTCGTTCACCGGTAAGTCACTTTTTCTACATATCTACCTAATATACTATATATATATATATATGATAGTACAGGGTAAATAGAGATAAAGTCAATTGGCCAGGTTTGGAAACCGTCAGTTTCTCGCCTATGCAATTTTCAAACTTGGTTTAACTGATAGCTACCAAGCACCGTTCGACTCATATGTATTACGCTTACCTTAATACTTCATAGTAAATGCGTCTATCACTGACTTTGTCCACTGTTATATTTATTAAATTGTAAACGTATATATATATATCTTATACTATATATATATTATATATAACTTGATTATATTATATTTAATATATATATATATATAACACTTCGGCTATTAGGGCCTTCATCAGCGAGCTATAGACAAGAAGACCTGTGTTTGCATTTCGAACCCTGCTGTAAGCTGACAGGCGGTGGACTCTAACCATTACACCAAGCTGGCCTTCACCCAGCATTTTTCGTTGTATTTAGAGTAGGGTTATATTCCACTAAGACATGATGGTGACTCTTACTTACACGACGTATGAGAAGTAAACAAACAAACAAAGTGTTTTTGATATGCTTTTTTTTAGCCTGACAATTACTTAGGTTTACAGAACGGCCCTACCCTACTTCCATTGAAGTGGTAGATGAAGCATACCAATTAGCCGGTAGCTCATTGGAAAAGATGTTGGATTCTGTCAACTCATCTCTTTTTCGGTTACAGACGAAATGAGAAAAAATGACAATGCTATTAACAAAATAAACTCTTATTTACAGAAAAAAAAAATAAAGCTTCTTAAAAATGAAATTAAAAGTTTATCACTCTCTTCTCTTTCTCCCTTTCTTTCTTTCTTTCTTCTTTCTTTCTCTCTCTCTCTCTCTCTCTCTCTCTCTCTCTCTCTCTCCTCTATATATATTATATATATATATATATATATATATATATATCGGGCAGTTTCAGTGTATGTATCTAAAAAAATATATACATAGAAATAGCATTGAAATTCTAATTCAAAATGCCCGGCGTTTATATATATATATATATTATATATATATTATAATATATATATATATATATATATATATATATATATATATATATGAAGAAAGGTAGACAAACACGAGTTGTTGTACAAAATGGATGTTTATAGTAGGTAGTGATGTCGACCTTATAACGTTTCGGTCTGTTAGACCTTTTTCAGGACGTTGGATTGAGTTCTTGCTTCCAATGGTGAATTGAACTGGTTTAAAATTGTATTTCAGAGAAATAGTATCAACTTCAAAATTCTTTAAAAAATCAAATCAAAACTCTTTTGCAATTAATATTTGTTGCGGGGTTTTAATGGGTCAAATAAGAACAAAACGACGGGTAACAAATGTAGGAAAATGTATTAACAAAAGAGTAGACAATTACAGTACAGAGAAGTGGGAAATACGTCCGACAATAGAGTTATGAGCTGACTCGCATTGGCTTACTCTACAAGCCATAATTGTCCCTGTTACTTATTGTAACAGTCGGCACATTCCATTGGTCTATAGAGTATATCACCTATAACAATATTTCAGATAGTAGACATTGATTTTTTTTATTTTCAAAGTGGTTTCATGTCTGTGTGCATTTTTATCTAAGAAATAATATATTATAATAATTTTCTATTCGAATCGAATAAAACTTGCACCAAACAAACGATAACTATAACTAATAATCCCCCTGAGGATGATTAGTGAAATGGCTGAAAGCACTTAGGTACAAAATATGGGACATTTTCTCTAACACCTGGATTTCAACGCACGGAAAACAAGAAGACTTGAAAATTATACGAAAGAAATATTCTGGGATCTTTACCAAAAACCTATTTAAATAATTACTTGCTGCCTATATATATATATATATATATATATATATATATATATATATATATATATATATATATATATATATGAAAAGAAAATATTTTTTAAAATATAACAACACAGGATGTTACGATCATGAAACAACTTTTAGTGTCAATACTTAAGTATTTCGGTATTTTATACCATCTTCAGGACACTGTTAAGTAATGTTTATGTGAGGGACAAAATGAAAGATGTTAAGTGTATAGTGGTTATGTGAATCTGATGCTGTTAACCGTTAATTTTCATATGCGCGTTTGTTTACGAAAAGCAAATGACGTGATCAATGCATGTGCAAAAATGGAAGGCAAAGAACATATAATGGCGCATGCTTTAACGTGAATAAGCTGAGAACGAAAAATTAATAAAGATATGTCGTATATCATATGGAATATTAATGTTAGAAAAATAAGAACATTAATACAATATAAATACATATATTCCATATATACGCATATATAATAATATATATATATATATATATATATATATATATGTGTGTGTGTGTGTGTGTGTGTGTGTGTGTGTGTAGAAAGTTTGAAGAAAAAAAATGTTAAAAGTTTTGCTGACAGAAATCTGTTTCGACCATATGAAGAGGTCTTTATCAAAGCAACATTGTAAACGGAAAGACGAAATCAATATATCATTAATAACGCATTGAAAATTCCGGTACTGATCAAAAGCGTTCTGTGCCTCGTGATTAATGTTATATTTATTTTGTCTTTCCGTTTACAATATTGCTTTGATAAAGACCACTTCATATGGTCGAAACAGATTTTTTGTCAACAAAACTTTAACCATCTTGTTGTTTTTTCTACAAACCTTCTACACATATTTCGGATTCATATCCATTTACCTTTCATATATATATATATATATATATATATATATATATATATATATAATATTAATCCACTCCCACCGAACAGGAAGGGAGGAGTTAGATACTTATGTATGTATATATATACATGCATATACAAATTCATATTCATATGATTGATCAATGCCTGAAGAAGATATCAGAATATCTGAAACACGTGTCGCAAATGTATGATAAAATAAAAAAAAGATTTTCTAAAAAGATCATCCATTTTGCGGACCTTCTTTTTATAAAATATTTAAATTTTCTCCCGTTGGACCCATAACAACATTTTATATAAATACATACATATATATATATATATATATATATATATATATATATATATATATATAATTAATATACCAAGCGTGTTGGTAGATCCTTGCGGAGAGAAAAAAACCAGCAGAGAGTTTGATTGTAAAAATATACTACCAAACATCAACCAGGGAGAAAAATGTTTTTGAAAAAAAGAAAGGACCAAGACATTCGTACCAACAAAAAAAATAATCTATTGGTATAGTATTTGGCCAAAAGAAAAAAAACAATTTTATATGTTATATAATGTATATAAGATATATATATATTCATATAACCGCTAGGAGAAGCTAATATGTAAAAAAGTGCTCGATACCTAAGTAGAGCCAAGTAATAAAGATAATCTAATGAGTCAGACGAACCTACTATCAGTTTCGCATAAAGCTCTTCAGGGCTAAAATCTGTCAGATTTTAGCCCTGAAGAGCTTTATGCGAAAACTGATAGTAGGTTCGTCTGACTCATTAATCTTTATATATATATATATATAATATATATATATATATATATATATATGTATATATTTAATTGAAATCATTTTAAAATTATAATGAAGACAATTGTAAATGATGCTTTATAAAACCGGTCTTCGTTAGAGCGCATATATTGTCATTCAACAATGTATATGCTCTGATGAAGACCGATTTTATAAGACATCTTTTCCAATTGTCTTTATTTCAATTTTAAAATGATTTCAATTAATATTATATATATATATATATAATTATATATTATATATATATATATATATATATATTATATATGAGAAGTAAATACACAGCGATGTGTTTATAATATGGCTTTTTTAGCCGACAATTTTTGGGAGAATATGTGCTTAATTGAAGTCGTACCTAATTTTGAAAGTTAATTAATTAATAATTAATTAATTAGGCGGGCATACCTATTTACATGTAAGGCTAAACAAATCGAGAAAAATCAATCTCTGTATGTAAATTTCGGCCTATTAGGCCTCATCATCAGAGCTATAGATAGGAAGACCGCCTTGTGCGTGATTCGAAACGCGACTGTCAAGAAAGTCCGGTTGGTGTAGGGGTTAAGATGCTCGCCTGTCAGCTTGACAGTCGGGTTTCGAATCACGCACAAGGCGGTCTTTATATCTATAGCTCTGCTGATGAGGCCTAATAGGCCGAAATGTACATACAGAGATTGATTTTTCTCGATTTGTTTAGCCTTACATCTAAATAGGTATGCCTGCCTAATTAATTAATTATTAATTAATTAACTTTCAAAATTAGGTACGACTTCAATTAAGCACATATTCTCCCAAAAACTTGTATATGTATATATATAGCTTAGTCGGTAGAGCGTTCGGTTAGAAACCACAAGGTTCCTAGTTCGATACCGGCCCACTCACTTTATTCGCCGGGGTTGTTTGTTATGAATATTTTCAATAATTATCGAATTTTATACGATATTCGCATTGTAATTGCCTTCAAATATATATAAATAATAATATACTTTACATAACAATGCTTCAAAAACAAATTATCCAATTCCATTTACACACACACACACACACATATATATATATATTTTTTTTTTGAATTTCCATTCATTTTGAAATTCCATTCTTGTCTCCAACTCAAAAAAATAAAATAACCACTCTGATGAAGGTCGGCAAAATCTGTGTACGGAACATTTTATGCATTTTTCCTATTATTATTATCATCATCATTTCAACTCCATCTGATTATTTTAATAATAATAATAATAACGTAAATCCGTATACATTTTGATAAACAGACCGAAACACATGTGTAAGTGATATCGATTAAAAGTGATATCGATAAAATTCATTTTTATCCATCTACATTTCTTTTCTTTACTCATTTTTTGATCATATATGTGTGTGTGTGTGTGTGTGTGTGTGTGTGTGTGTGTGTGTGTGGTAATCGTTTCTTTTTAAACCGGGGAATTTCCATAGATTTAACCTGTTAACATAATAGCAATAGACTCTTCTCGTCTGGATTGGCCAAGTCTTTAGACTCGACCTAGAATTATTGCCCATAATGCCCCTGTTTCTGATTTGAAGAAATCGTAACTACCACCGACGTTGAATTTGGTATAAAGGCTTGATGGCGTGTTTTTGCGTGAGTATGTGTAATATATCATCAGATTCAGATTTTTCTATGCGACTATAAAATGAGAGTCGTGTCCCTCACGCTCAATGGGGCATGATTATTAGTTAACAACCTTACATCTGATTATATGAGTGGCCAGTTCATAAGGGAGCTGCGCATGCGTCAAACGATTGTGTGCGTAGGTGTGTGCGTAGGTGTGTGCGGGGTTCTGGTTGTGTGTGGGTATTTTCTTTCGCTGTGTGTGTGTACGTGTGTGTACGTGTTTGATTTTTGATTCGTTTACAGTTATGGGCTTCTTCTGTGTCCTCACCCTTCACATCTCCACATACGTACCTCACAAACACACGCATCTTCCCCACACGTACACACACATGTACAACTCCCCCCCACTCACGTAACTGCCCCCCCACACACACTTGCACATACGTTCATACATACGTTTATAGTTGTCGGCTTCATGTTCTCACTCTTTCCACCTCTACATACGTACCTCACATACACACGCACCTCACAAAACGTACACATACACACGCGCAACTCGCTTACACACATACCTCGCTACACGCACGCACCGCCCCTCACGCGCGCATACATACGTACCTCAGCATATATACCTCACAACATGTACCCCACAAATACGCTCACACGCACGCACCCTTTGGACGCCAACAGGCACCCCCTCATGCGTCTGTACAAAACCCCATCATGCTTCACATGGACTCCAGAACGCACCCGACAAGTACACACATACACAATACGCACCTTACCCGACATGCCTATTCACATACATTCACATACGCCCCTCCCCCATATACATACAAACGTGCACGTGCACGCATGTATTTACAAAATGTGCTGCACAGATGTTCGGGGATATTGAACAAGGTGCACCTACCCAATGTAGTACGGACATTTACCATTGAGCAATAGCCTTTCTGAGCAGAAAATGTGCCGACTGAGTTTGGTACAAAACAAATCATAGTTGGATACTATAGAAAATATGCGAGCTTAATCCCAACGCCAATGTTTCCAAAATATTTATAAATAACAGAAATGTTTCTTGTTTATTGTTTATTGTTTATTGCAAAAGATCTTTACATCATTTTAAAGTTTCAACGTGTATCTATTTTTCTACATAACTGCCATTTCAGTCAACGGATTTTGGTATGCGCTGTGGGAGTTTTTGAATGCCTATGTCCTACCATCTCGCAGTCGTGTCTTTGAGAATGTGTTGAACCTTGTCGTCGTTGCAAACTCCCTACAACATTCATGCACGACCCGCCATACACTTCCGTTAATTGGCGATGAATTTCAATGGGTCTTTTGCATTGAACCCCCCGCGGTAACTGCGTGAACTTCACAGGTAGCATCAATCAGGAGCTCCATCAAAAACGACTGCCAAGCCAAGGCTAGTCATGGCATCGAGGCATGTACTGTGGCAGGTGCAGGCACATACACAACAAACACAGCAATGTTGCCAATAGCAGCACACACAGTTTTCCTTCGTCTTCAGTGCTTTGGAGGACTTGTTTGTGGATTATCCTCGTCCATTGAAAGTGTCTATTCCAATTTAAGTGATCGAGAAAAGTAAGTGTTGGGTGTCTCAGTAAATCTTTCCCCTTGACAACGATGTTTTGAATAAAACCAATCCTCAACACCCTCTGCAGAGAGGTACACTCAAATAAAGGTATTCTCAATACCCTCTGCAGAGAGGTACACTCAAACAAAGGTGTCCTCAACGCCCCTGCAGAGAGGTACACTCAAACAAAGGTGTCCTCAACACCCCCTGCAGAGAGGTACACTCAAACAAAGGTGTCCTCAACGCCCCTGTAGAGAGGTACACTCAAACAAAGGTGTCTCAACGCCCCCTGGAGAGGTACACTCAAACAAAGGTGTCCTCAACATCCCCTGCAGAGAGGTACACTCAAACAAAGGTGTCCTCAGCACCCCCTGCAGAGAGGTACACTCAAACAAAGGTGTCCTCAACGCCCCCTGCAGAGAGGTACACTCAAACAAAGGTGTCCTCAACGCCCCCTGCAGAGAGGTACACTCAAACAAAGGTGTCCTCAACACCCCCTGCAGAGAGGTACACTCAAACAACGGTGTCTTATATAGGACATTAAACTACATCCGGTGTTACATTGTTACTTACAATATCCTCTGTTATTTAAATGTTCAACTGTCTGTCTGTCTGTGTGGTAATATTATATATCCACATTGACATCGGGTATATAATTGGTGAGAGTGAGACTTCATAGAGAGTTCTGGAGTGATAGAGAGAGATGTTAGAGAGACAGATTGGAGACTTACTTGGAGAGGAGATGGGCTTCTTTATAACTTGTTTATATGTTGATTTTTCTGCTGCTTCTTCTTAACTAAGGGCTGGTTTCTTCTTCTGTGCTTTACTTGTTTTCAATTAAATGAACTAACAAGACATTTTTTTTGCCTGATCAAGCTTTTTTTTAAATTTAGCCCATGATTCTTATTCGTCGCGCGGAGTGACCAACCTCAGAGCACGTCTAAACGCTTTGACGGCCGGGCTGAATCGGAAAACTAAAAGTAATTACGTGTTTCTCATGGTGCGTTTTCCAGAGATCAGGGGGTTATAACCGTCACTGGTAAATTTCAACTCCCTGATCTCAAAGTTAATGGCTCTTATTCTCGCTATAGGATCTGCCAACTATTTATGACACCCATAAATTATTACAGTATCGAAAATGCTCATCGTTACTTAATTTCGATATTCTAGCGGGAATCGATGCTTTCAACGTGACCTGATCGTAAGTATACTCTCTAGATTAACTCTTTGTCTATCAAATTGCCCCCACGGCTGTACCAAATTTTCTTAGTATTTTTTACTTGTATGATGTATGTCCAAAGTTAATTATCTATTCACCTCAAAACTCATTCTATTTAAATAAAGTGCTATTATCACTACAATCTGAGCCCTTCTACCAAATTATAATGAACCAACCATCAGTTCTTTGTACTTTGATCGCAATGGCGGGAGAGACGCTGTGAGTGGTTTAAAGTAAGCAATATATCTGTTTGAAAATTATTAGTATTATAATGGGATACTTGAAACTATATAACTGAGATGATTATTGCAAACAGCTTCGTCCTGGATTTGAACCCGTGTCACCGATGAGCGTCTCTATTACGTATAAGTATTAAGACTAGTTGTCTGAAGTTATAATTGTTTGCTCCCCCAAAAAGTAAAAGAATGCTGACTTCGGCATCAAATAACCCTACAAGGGTTGACATGTCGTGAAACCAAGCAACCAGCCAACCAACCAACAAAACCGTTCGGTTTAAAAATCTTATTATAATGAATATTGTGTGTTAGTCTGTCTCTAACCGAAACTATAACAGTATCCAAATCTCAATTCCCTTAGTCATTTTTATAACTCCTATTTTATTTAAAAGTTTTACATTTTTTTCAGGTGAGTTAACTTTGAACCACGTATCTTTAAGAATCTGTGTTACGCCTCAAAGATACGTGGTTCAAAGTTAACTGACCTGAAAAAATGTAAAAGTTTTTAAATAAAATAACTGGTGCATTATATCTTTTATTCATTAATATATCAACACTGAAAATTTCATAAGAATTCGGTTAATTCCGTGATTTTTGGTATTTTTTTTCTCTTTCGGCGGGGTGACATACGATGGTGGAATTTAGGTCCGTTAAATTCAATTTAACCGAAAAAATAATTGAGATATTTAACATTTGTTTATGTGTTTCGCTGTCTGAGTTCGAAATCTTGCGTCATCGCAGTCAGCGAGTTCGAACTCCAGTCATTCCCCTACGTTCACTTTCGGACTAATATCATTGGGAAAGGTAGGACACCCCTTCCTTTATCGATTTAGATCAGTCGGTAGAGCACCCCCCCCCCTAGGAACCACAATATTTCAGGTTCGATACCAGCCCTCGCCAATTCAGCACAGTATTAATAGCACTGCTTGGAACTGTGCGGTGAAATGTGGAGCCGAGGTTAGGTGTGGCGCTCCGTCTCAGACACAAAAAGCAATCTCCCTGGTCTAACGCTAGTGAACAGGAGATAGACTCCATTGCTTTTCTACTGTTACAGACAATAGGCTTCTCCGCAGACTCTACTTACAGTTCTTATACAAGGGTGACTTTGGCAGTAAATAACCGACATAAGTTGATATGCCATTAAATAAAGAAACCACCAAAGATCTTGACTTGTTACCCGACGCAGACGGACAGTTCAACTAGTAGGCATATAATTCCCTAAGCTCGGGGTTTACTTCGTTGTTTATATAGATATGTGTCGTCGTATGAGCGGGTGCGTTGACGCATGTTTCGTGATAAAAATGACTTGTTAGACTTTCTCATTGGCGAATATATTTTAACCTCTACACATACGTCTATTAATACGTACGACTGTTTTATCGTTTCGTTAATCATTAACATCGGAATGCCTGCGTCTGTGCGCATGCGTGTGTGTACGTACGTATGTGCGTGTTCATCTATATATGTGCGTGTGTGTGTTTGCCTGTGTGTGTGTGTGTGTTCACGTACACACATATACAAATATAATATATATATATATATATTTATATATATATATGCATGTGTGTGTATATGTGTTTAATTATATAAGCAGTCCACAAAGCGATTAATGTTATCACAGAAACCAATCCGCAATTGTAAAAAGTCTAATACAACGCCATCTGCTGGGGGAAAGCAACCGAATTGGGCATGTCACGTGTTTCCGGTCACTTCTGGGTCAGTGAAGCCAAAACTCGAAAAAAAATTCACAATCTGTTCTTTATTCTATCTCATTATTATTATTATTATTATTATTATTATTATTATTATTATTATTATATGGAGTGGTAATCGTCCTTCATAATGGGGGATAGTAATAGCAAAAAATATCAGCGAATATTTTTATCTCCGCTCTCTGCACTCTGTTCGTCTGCTTCAGTGAAATGATTTTTATCAATTGAGCGGCCATTTTTTTTCCTTCTTCTTTTAGTCGCAATATATTTTACTTTACTCATTTTTTTTTCTTTTTTATTATTGACTTAATTTTTTTTTTTTTTCGTTCGGATTTTCTTTTCGCTTGACACGATATCTATTCAAGTTGAATTTTGAAAAAATCTGTTGGACGAACAAAAAAAAAAGGGGGGGGCGGGAATAAAAAGAAAATGTAAAAGAAAGAGCGAATATTACTGACTCTAAAACAGTGTCGAATCGTTGGCAGACATGAAAGCGTTTACCCGTCCCACTTTTGCATTTCTCGTGAAATGGCAGAAAAAAAAAGAAAAAAAAAAAGAATTATAAGAAAAAAAAAAGAAAAAGGTTTAATTTGTTTTATAATTTTGACTGAACAAAAGAAAAATGGCGTTTAGTTTTCATAAAAATCTTCATAACCGTTTTTTTTTTAAATAATATAACTTCATTGTGATTAGAAAAATACTGATGCTATTTTGGCCACCATTACAATAAGTTGAGTTCCAGTATTAAGAATAATAATTGATATTAAAATGATTTGATTTTTGAGTTTTTTGAGCAAATATTTTATTAGATCGAGTCGAATACTCAGAAGGCTCCTGGAGAGATGTTCTGTAATTCAGACACCACCAGTGAATGGCCACCATAACAATGAATTGGAAAGAATAATAATTCATAAAGATGAATTGGAAAGAATCGAAAAAATTCAGGCAACACCATTGTTAAGATCGGCTAGAATAACCAGAAGAGTCCTGGAGACCTATGGAGACTTGCTGTAATTCAGACACCACCACTGAATGACCACCAGTGAAAAACTAGCAACGATATATAATAATGAATTGGAAATAATTGGAATAATAATTCATAATGACGATCGGAAAGAATAATTCATAATAATGAATTGAAAGAATCGAAGCCATTCAGACAACATTGTTAAGATCGGCTAGAATAATCAGAAGAGTCCTGGAGAACTAAAGAGACTGTACGGAATCGCAAAAGATGTCGAAACAGGATGCAAGTAAGACTGGAGGTGCTTGACGTGTAATGGTTATCGGTGTTATATATAGACACCATGACACGAATTAAAATCCCTGAAGCTAAGTGGTAAATGGTAGGGCAGACTGGGCTGTTTGATATAGGTCTGGCAACCAATCCAGGAAAAGGAAAATACTAAATTCAAACCTGTTAAACTCTGCTTAAGAAATTAACCTTGGTCATGCAGAGAGGTTGGTATATATATATATATATATATATATATATATATATATATGTTGATTGCGTATAAACTTTGTTCTTGTGAACTTGTTTTTGGTGTTATGAAGCATGAAAATGAACAAGTGAACAAAAAACAGAACAAAAACAGAGATTAAATATGCAGCTGTTGTTCTGTCTCTGGTTCGATTTAGTGCGATATTTCGGGTGAACTTTCACCCTTTATTGAGGTATGATGACTGTGTGGAAAAGTGAAATCCAGCAAATGTGAGAAAAAAATTGATGTGAAAGGATTGTATGTGTGTGAGTGTGTGTGTGTATGTGAGAGAGAGAGTATGTGTTTGTGTGTTGCGTGTGTGTGCGCGTGTGTGTGTGCGTGTGTGCGTGTGTGTGTGTGCGCGTTGTGTGTGTTGTCGCATGTTGCTCGTACGAAGGGTTGGTTAAATACATACAAGCAAAGCAGGACATTCCAAAGTAACGAAATAAAATACTACCAACAGATCGATCGAAAAAGTTTAATGACAAATGGACAACCATATTCAAAGGAAACAAAAAAATCTGGTTGGTTGATTGGATTTTACGGCATGTCAACCCTTGGGCTATTTTATGCCAAATACGTTTTTGTTTTATTCATTCTTGTTGGGTTTTCAATTTTTTTAAAACACACTTTTTTAAAACACGGTTTTTAATCAAAGTTGTCCAGGATTTGAACTCGGGCACAGCGAGTATATTGATGAGAAAAAAAGGTTCACTAAGCAACGTTACAAGGTGACCAGAGTAATTAGCAATTGCTAGCCTGAATCCTGTGAATTAAACCTACCTTTCGAATTTTTTAAATACATTATTTATAGGAAAAACAGACGATTCCATTCTCGTTATTTAAATACTGTATGACAATATGTGGTACTAATGCAGAATAGCGGGTTAGAGATAATATCAACAGATTACGTATGAAAAAAGGGTCCGGTTTAGGTCAGTCGGTAGAGCGTTCGGCTAGGAACCGCAAGGTTCCTGGTTCGATACCGGCCCTCGCCAACTCAGCATATGAGTAGCACAGGGATCTGTGTGGTAAAGTAAGGAGCTGAGTGTGGCGCTCCACCTCAAACGCAAAATATTCATTGGTCTAGCGCTAGTGAAAAGGGATAGACTCCCTCGCTGTTAGGTTGATACCGATATTAGGCCGCCCCGACGACTTTACTTTACTTTTTTACGTATAAAAAGCATTTCCTTTCGTTGCATTTCACAGAAATACCCGTAATCTTTGAGACGAGAGTGGACCTGGGAGTAATGGCGATTAAGACGTACTCCACACTCCCTAGAGCTTGGAGATTCAGCACTAGATGCTAGCAATCAAGAGGGGCATCTTCAAGGGACATGGTTTAGTTTAGTTTTATATAATGGCATATCAACCCTCAATGAGTTAAGATAAGTTTTCTGTCGCATCAGTGAAATGCCAGATTTATTTTCCGTTTTTGCATTTTCTTTTCACACGTTTAGCTGCTATAACATAAGAATATGTGTTGGTAAAAAAATTTTTTTTAAAAAACGTATTCGTTACGTCGGGAATCAACAGTTATATGAGACGCAAATGTTCTTATAATAAGTTAGAAGGCTCAAAGTAACCTTCCAACGTGGGTACATATGTGTACAACATAAATTAATCCGACAAAGAAGTTATATGTAATAACAAAGAGAGACTTTGTTCTGTGAGCACGTGAAGAGAAATACATACATGACAGGTATACATATTATCATCATCATTTCGCCAACCTTCCTATTACTCATGGGAGGTCCTCTGTGCAGCATCCAGATCTTCGCATAGTTGGTCAATGTAGGTCCTTAGCGGGTCCTACGTTAGCATGTCCATGTGTTGGCTTCCACAGGAGAACGTCGCTTATGAGCTCGTCCCCGCTTCTCCAGCAGTGTCCTGCAGTCTAGTCCGTCTCACCCGGATGGTTTGTGAGATGGGGGCAGGTGACCATATAGTTGCTTCTTTGTGGGTGCTGCTTCCATGACTTGTTCAGGACTACTCGCAGCATTCTTGTGCAGGTACCATCTAGCTTATTCTCGAGGCGCTTTGTCAGGGTCCAGGTGTGCAGCCATACAGCAGCACTGATATAACCACAGCCTGGAAGAATTGTTGCTTTAGTTTGTCAGTGAGATCGGATCTCCATATTACTGATAGTCTGTTTGTGGCCGCCAGGATAGGAAAGGTATACATATACTCATGACAAAGTACAGTAAAATATAGACAACAGATATATATATATATATAATCCTTTGTTGTGTTCACAATTTACCAGCGAGGAAGCATTAACGAATTAGTTATGTAAGATTTGAATTATCTGACATGATGACACTTCATTACACTGTACGTGAACAAGAATAGAATTTCCATGAATTTAAATTAAATCCTATTTAATGTTTTCTTTCTCTTAAATTTTCTGCATTAAAAAATATTTGGACGTCAGCTTTATGAATAGTAAAGAATGTGATCTGGATAGGAAAACTGAATTTTTAAAAATCGGGACAACGAATTCCCTTCCATCTTAAGGACAGTTTGTGTCCAAATCCAACAGTATAATAATGAACATTTTAAAACTACATAGCTCAGTTGCTCTTGAAAAAGGCATGAATCCATTTGTCCCTCCTCGGTTAGGCAACCAGTCCAGGAGAAGAAAGCTGATTTCGAAATCAGTTCTACTCCGCTTAAAAAGCGACATTGTGCCACATACTCGTGCGTTTCCCGGTGATCTCATTAATGGTTCGTTAATTCAGTAATGTTAATTTGAATTGCATGGTATATATATATATATATATATATATATATATATATATACTGTAGTGAAATCACTAATTATTCTAAATTACTTATTGCAATCACCATTCAATTAATTAGAATTTCGGATGTCACAGACAGACACTTTTAAGAATAAATTCTGGATAGCCATCTTTCTTCGCTTTTTATCATATGTATCTTAACTTATACTAGCAAATATATGCACCCTCCGGGTGCAAGTATTTAAGTTTTAATATATTAAAATTCATATTAAATTAGAAAGGCTAATGAAACTGACTAAGAATGCAGATAAAAAGATCTACAACAGAGGGGGTATAATCGAAAAATAGAACAACTTTGAAACTAACTATTCCATCATTTTCCATTACTCCCTCTTTCATTGGTAAATTTTCCTAATTTAACTATTTAGTTAAAATAGGAAGTAAAGGATAATATTACAGTTATTTCTTCTTGTAAATAAATTTCTTTTAAGATTTATCCACGAGATTTTTGTTCATATTTCTTAAGATAAAACCAAACAATTAGAAATCAATAATACCAAGCACATATTTATTAAAATAAAATTTTAAATATCAATATGCAAATTAGCCTTCTCGTTCAAACTGTAAACCGCTATTTTGTTGTATATATAAATACAATTGCATGTTATTAGCACGTAGATATGGTTAACAGTTTTAATAAGGTATTACAATTTTATCAATAATTGAGGTTTAAATAAAAATTAATTCAGGGTAAATGTGACGTCAATAACTAAGGGAATTGTGACTTGAATAGTGATTTAGTTTCGGTTACAGACAGACAAACACACAATCTCCATTATAATAAGATGCTCGCCCTGCTAGCTGGTACATAAAAATACACCGACTGCACCTCTCCCCAATGGGGCCACCTGTTGGTCGTGGCTGGCGATCCGTGATGCTTAAGGACGAAATCCTGGTGGCTAAGCAGCCAAGACATGCAAAACTCCACTTTGGCTCTTACTTGGGATAGACGGGTGGTCGGAAAGGCGCCCTCCGATCAATCGGCTAGTCACGTCAAGTTCTAGCTGCTATATGATTGTCCCAACCCTATTACCCTTATGGTAATTGCCTAATCCTTGTATTCTGTGCGTGCTAGAAGGCTGTGGAGAGTAGGGAGTGCCCTTTTATCATTATTAACCCAAGTCCACTGTGACCAGGAGTTGTACTGCCCGCCAGGGTTTAGTTTTGAAAAATTGAGTTAAAAAATTGAATACCCATCAAGAATGAACAAAACAATGTCTTTGGCATAAAATAAGCCAACAAGGTTGATATGCCGTAAAATCCAACCAATCAATTCAAATTTACTCTTATGTACATTCTATGTTGCTAGTTTGAGTCTTTGAGACTTATTTATCATACACTATGCATTCTTTTATTCATTTGTTTTCTGATCAGTAGGTACCACCAATTTTCCCTGTGAAATTTACCCCTATATTTAACACAATGAAACTTGCATAAAGCTTAATATTATCTTGAAAGGTTTTTATTTATTCAAGAAAAACATTAAATAAAACTCCTGACGATAGTTTAAAATTTCAGCTTACGAAAATAACGGAAATTATGAATGAAAAACAATGTTTACATTTTTGCACCGTTAAATCAATTGAAATTTAACGTAGCCAAAAACAAGTTATGACTACCGGCTTTTCGAGGATAATTCTAGGAAAAATTAATTATTGATCGATTTTCACGAGAATTTCCATAATTATTTAATTTTAATAAGAATATGTCTGAAATAGTTTTTTTCCTAAAATATGTTAGGGGGAATATTTTTTCACGAGGTCTACACCCCCCATTTTATTTTATGAAATATGAAAAAATGAACCGACAAAAATGATTTTTACTTTTCGTCCATCAAGACATGAGTCTGAATAATTATATCAGAAAATTTGTATAAGTTTCAATGCCAGAGTCTTTTTTAGTAAACGAACCATGAATACATAATTCTGCTAAAAATATATCAATAAAGAAACTGATCTGTTATAATAAAAACGGACTGTTTTACTTATTTTTCAAAATAAAGGTAAGTAATTTTTTCACACTCGGATAATTTGATCTTTGAATTAACTGTTTTCTTTGGTTATTTCTTTTTTTTGTGAAAT
>CM042147.1:123419398-123439810 GCA_023376005.1 Doryteuthis pealeii | reverse complement strand
AACTTCAACTGAAAGAGAAAGAGAATAACATCTCACAAGATGAAACAGTGATATGAAATGGAAAACAAGAAAAGAGATATGACACAACTACAAAAAATGAAAAGAGACATGTGAAATTCAAGAAAGAAAGAGATGAAATTTTAAAATGAAAGAGAATCAAACCTTCAAACAAGTAAGAGAATTAAATCTACAATAATGAAAAACAAGACTATTAAAAATCATAAAAAACAGGGAACAAGAACCGCAAAACAAGTAATTTAACTGAAAAAAAAAAAAAAAAAAAAAAAAGAATAACCTACAAACTCGAAACGACCAACGGATGGCAGCCATGGCCAAAAGACTGTCCGTTTTGGCCAGTGGCGGTCGGCCATCTCCCGGCCATCGGCAATAGCAAAAATATCAACAATGCCGCCCAGCGCCCTGTAATGAATGGAGATATTATCAACAGCATGCTGATAACCAGCGACTCGAGCCATGGTCCAGAGCAGCGTAATACTATGACAACAAAAGAATCAACAAAACCCTTAGTGAAAACACCGTAAACACAACGACACAACAACAATATAATATCAACAAATCCGCTCAAAACGGTGCGCGGTTTACGGAATAAAAGATCATTGGGAGGGGGTTGGAGCAGGGGCTGGGGTGGCGGGGTTTGACCTGCAAGATCCGAGCAGGTAACGTCGGGCGCGGAGACTGGTTGCAATAAGTCTGCCAGTCAGACGAAAGTTTTTCAGGCGGCCGATAGTAGTCAACTAGAAGTTCAGAGAAGTTCTTCAGAGAAGTTTATCAAACCCCTCAAGAACAGTTAAAAGTCAAGAAGCTGAAAGTCAGCACGATAAAAGAAAGTTAAATCAAAATTGTTCCTCCTTCTCTTGAGACAGCCATAATAAAAACAGAAGATGCCGATGCCATGCCAGACCCCAGGGGAGAGAACCAAGACTGTGGTTTTAAAGGATAAGTAATTAACAGGAGGATGGCTTGGTTGTGGCGCGCGAACAGGAACTCCGGAGACGAAAAAGAGGCAGAGTGTCGCTGCCTCGAACCGTGCGGGGCCTACCACCACCAAATAGTTTCAGTAGAGAAGAATGGGTTAGGCGGACACGGGCTTGTGACCTGAGCAGGAAATAACAAGGGTGGAACCCACAGACTGGGCACACGAATGCACGTGCGCTATATATGTTCAGTTTTTGTCGGTTGTGTGTTGTACTTGTTGTTGGTCTGTTTGTCTCTACACCGGTCTAAAATCTCCTCGCAAGTATCTATGGGCACTGGTATACAGCGTGGCGATGACGAATGGAGTGATTGTTTATTAAACTGGAAAAACTAGATGGATACTATGCGACCGGTAGCAGTACCAGCTGCGCATGTCTCTGTTTGATGATAAGATTTAGATGATAGCATAGTAGGATAGATAGTAGAATAGCAGAATAAGATAGTGAGTAGATAAAACAAGATAGATTGTTCTGTTCCATATCACAACTCGTCAGTTAACATTAACTCCATAGATACTTGTGTGACCCCTACACACTTGCTTGAGATATGGCCCCCATCGCAAACTGAGAAGAGAGAGAGAGACGAGAGAGAGAGCGGAATAGTACTATTTATATATTTATAATATTTATATAATTAATATATATATATAGAGAGAAGAGTGATAGAGAGCAGTGAGGAGGAGAAGAAGAAGAGAAGAACAGTTCTAAGATAGATAGAATGAGCAGAAGAGGATATATAGATTAATTGTGTCGTGACACCCTTAGATGAAGATGGTATGATCTTGTAATAGAAGCCAGACGGAGGAAGAGGAGAGGAGAGGAGGTAGATTCGACGTTGAGGGCTACGCGATGAGGATTTTAGGTAAGGAAGAGATCGACGGGAGAAGGGGGAGAGAAGGGAGACGAGAAGACGACAGTCTGAATTAGATAGATGATTAGATAGACAATAGAACCAGATGAGATAGATTTAGTAGTTTTGCATTGTGTGGACACCCTAGAATGCAGATGGCATCCTTGATAATGGAGGGGAGGATGGAGTGAGCGGCGATGATGAGAGGGGAGGATGAGAAAGGAAGGTTCTGAGATAGATAGATAGGATAGATGATATAGAATTTTAGATGTTCGTGTACAGCTAGAATTGTGAAAAAATGACATCGGTGATAGGCAGAGCAGACGAGGAGAAAGACCAGTCTGAGTAGTAGGATAGATTAGTGTTCTGACCAACCTGAATGGAAGAATGGACCATGTGTGTCCGGTTGGGAGAGGAGAGCGAGAGAAGAGACAGACGCTGGAAGGAGAGACCCTGAAGGATAGAAGGCGACGAGAAAGAAGGAGAGGAGGGGAGACAGGGAACAGCTTGATAGATAGATGAGCCAGAAAAGATTAATCTAATAGTTAGATAGATTAGTCAGCTGGAGCGCTAATAAGCATAGCATAAGATAGGCAGATAGATTTAGTAGTAAGATGAGCGAATTGATAAATAGTAGTAGTAACATTTACTCACTATATCTTCCTATTAGCTAGACGAGATCATCATCGGATCTACGAGCTTACATGTGGAAACACCGCTTAGAACTTCTGAAGAAAATCGGCCTCATTCGGTATCGCTGAATCGCGACCGCGGACCCGACCCCGGATATCCACGTGCTCCGCCCGGCCGGCAGGACAATCAGTTCCTGAGAATAAATAGATACGATAGATTAGATAGAATGTAGCATGACGAATGATGATGTATGGATAGGACAGCGAATAGATAGATTGTTTGTGCCCCCTACAATTGAAGAAGACCATCGATGATACGAAAGGAGAAGAGAGCAGGAGAGAGCGAGAGAGATAGAGGGAGAGGAGAGACGGAGGCCGAGAGAGAGAGGGAGAGAGAGCGGAGGGATGAACAGTGTGAGATAGATAGATAATGTAGATAGATGATATGAAAGAGAATGAGATAGATAGGTAGATTGATAGGAACGAGGTGGGTGGAAATACTTAAAAAATTTGAAATGAAAGAAATGTCTGGTGAAAAGAATAATCAAATCTCTCTCTCCCACCATCTCTCCCCGCCCCCTCTCCCTCTCCCTCTCTCCTCTCTATCTCTCTCTCTCTCTCTCTCTGTTATATATACTATATATTATATATATATATATATATATATATCTTTCTCTCTCCTCTCGAATACTTCTAGGAAAAGAGATAGATAGATAGATAGAGACAGAGACAGAGAGAGAGAGAGAGTGAGAGAGAGAGAGAGAAATATTAAAAGAACGAAGATGAAAGGAAGGACTAAAGAGGATAAAGAAAAGAGAGAAAGATATTATATATATATATATATAGAGAGAGAGAGACAGAGACAGAGACAGAGACAGAGAGAGACAGAGAGAGAGAGAGAGAGAGAGAGAGAGAGAGGAGACTGATAGTCGGACAGACGGACAGAACATAAATGAGTTCGAATAGAGAAAGTGAGTAGGAAATATAATATGATATAATAGAGACTGAAAATGGGAAAAGACCGTGTATTTCTATTTTTCTTCTTGCTGGTCTAATGACTTGTACTTAAACATTACAAACTACCTTATGTTCATCAATAATATTCATTTTCTTTAATTATATCTTTTTTTATTTGAATATCAACAAAAACCGCCACATACCAAAAGCAGAGGCTCACAGACTTTTGCTTTCCCTAATAATTTCCTTTACTTTAAACAAACGAAGGCCCTGAGAAAGGTTTGTTAAACAAATCGAAACACTGCAGCGTCGGCTTATTATTCATGGATGTTCGTGGTGTACCGGCTAGAGTAGTAGGAAATGGACTCAACGCGTGTTCAAATCCTAGACGACGCCACAATTCACATAGCGCTAATACTTTTGGGAAAGTTATGAATCCAACTACTCTCCCTCCAGCTATGGGTAAATAGTAGGGCAGACTGGGCTAATTAATCTTGGTTAGGCAACCTGACTAGCAGGAAGAAAACTCTGAATTCAAACCACTTAAATCTCCGCTTGGGGTGGTCACTACTAGAATAGGCTCAGTCCTAATTAGTGATTTATTTCAATTTAAGAAAAAAATTATTTTATTTAAAAAAAACATCACTCGTGAATGAAATTTGTGTTTTTTCATTCTTTATAAAATCACACACACACACACACACACACACACACATATACACATACACAAATATATATTGGATAATTCCCTGATTTTTGGTAATTTTTTTCAATCGAGGGAAGGGGGCGGTAAGTTTATTTTGTAAATACGGCTTTTACGTCATCTTAGGCGGCCATGCTTACGATATATTTGAGCAAAATTGACCAAAAAATAGTTTAAAACGTATTTAAAATAAATTACATGTGTACTATCATTTTTTTTTTTTCTTTTTACTGATGCTCCTTATGTTACAACTTTTCAACTCGGACAAAATTTTGACCTTAAATAATCGTTAATTCGTTTTTAAAATGAAAAGCAGACGACATTTTGGCAGTGCCTATTTTATGTTTATTTCACTGACCCTGTAAATATTTTTATTTTGAATGGAAGTAATGTTAAAAGTAACAACATATTTGACACAAAAGTTTATTTATATACACAGTTCTCCGTACCGGATTAGGTAAGTATATAGCTGTAACAAAAAAAGTACAACCCTCATTTTTGTGTCTATTCTCAATAAAATACAACTTATTTGGACAGTTTGGGAAAACTTTAAATTGACGAAATAATATTATCCTGTGATTTTTTTCAACAATCCAACCTGAGCTCAATGGATGACCCAATGGATCACGTTTTCTTTCTAGTATATATATATATATATATATATATTATATATATATAATATCAGTATTATTTAGCGTTATTCGGACTATTGTCCCCATCTTCATTGTTATTTGTACAACGTTTCGGCCGATATAACCTCCGGCCTTCTTCAGGTATTTCTTGTCGGACTCGGTAACCTTCTCGGACTCGGGAACCTTCTTTTCAAACTCGGGAAAAGAAGGTTCCCGAGTCCGAGAAGGTTCCCGAGTCCGACAAGAATACCTGAAGAAGAAGGCCGGAGGTTATATCGGCCGAACGTTGTACAAATAACAATGAAGATGGGGACAATAGTCCGAATAACGCTAAATATACTAATCTTCAAGCCTCATCTCAAACATTCAGAGGAAATATATATATATATATATATATATATATATATATATATATATTATATATATGAGGAAGAGGATTGGAATAAATCCGACAGAATGTGGTAGAGATATGAGGAATACAAGGATGAAACTCAAACAAATGTATGTTGGATATATTTCGCTAGAGCTTTGAGCTCGGCAGCATCAGTCGTTTTATTGATAAAAACAAATTGATGATGCCGAGCTCAAAGCTCAAGCGAAATATATCCTACATAGATTTCTCTAAGTTTTGTCCTTGTGTTCCTCATATCTCTACCACACACACACACACACACACCCATATATATATATATATACCTACAGCGTTGCTCTACAGCAGGCGCCCCAATGTTTCGCCGTATGTGAATAGCGTTAATCTGTGTAAAGGCGGCATATATGTGTGAGAGTTATGGCGTTGATGCGTGCGTACATATCTGACTGATTATTTAATGCAGCTTATCAACAGGACGGAAATTCGAAACTACGGATGCCGAGGCAAGATGGGAGAAGAAGAAAAAAAATCAGTTAAATCTATCAGAAGCGATTTGGACAACGACGGTAGACAACCGGAAGGGATTCTTTCGCTTTACACCGCTTGACAACAGATGGCGCTGCCTGTACGGACGGCAGACATTTTTCTTCCCTCCGAACCACATTTTTTTTTTTTTTTTTTTTTTTACTTTTTTTTTTTTTTACTTTTTTTTTTTTTACTTTTTTTTTTTTACTTTTTTTTTTTACTTTTTTTTTTTTTCTTTTTTTTTTTACCTACATCCTTTTTTATTTTTCTTTATGAATAATCGGTTTTTCTTTCATTCTTTCTTACATTCTTTCTTTTTTTCCTTCCTTTCTTTTAATTGTATCCTCATTTTACGCTACCTTTGTACAAATTATTTCAGCCGCACGCAACAAATAAAAGAAGCAACAAAACCAAAATGAAACAAAACAAAACCAAAAAATTAACGCATGGGGTGCACAACAACAAGCACAGATAGATTGATAGATAGATGATAGATAGATAGATAGATAGATAGATAGATGAGAATCGATGGAGATAGAGAGATATGTATATTACACATACTTACATATATACATAGATACATACTAAGATAGATATATAGATACGAAAAGTGATAAACAGATGCATACATAGGTACATACGTATATATCACACACACACACACACATATATATATAACATATATATAACGCAGATTAGATAGATACATATATACTGATATATATATATATTATTTATATATATATATATATATATATATATTATATATATAAGGTTTTAGATCCGGAGAACAGGTCTCTGTCTCTGTCTCTGTCTCTGTCTCTCTTCTCTCTCTCTCTCTCTCTCTCTCTCTCTCTCTCTCTCAATATATATATATATATAGCGAGAGAGAGAGAGACAGAAAGAGAGACAGACAGACTCGGCTATTACGAAAACTTGAGTCGGTAGATTTTAATTCTAATTCGATTCTAATCGTTTATTTAGCTGTTTTATATTGAGCAATTTTTAATCAATTTTAGCGTAAAAATCCCGAAGTAAATAAGATTGTACACTTATCTGCTTGGTGGATTTAATGGTAACTGTATATATATATATATATATATATATATATATATATATATATATATATATATATACAACCTCTCCGCATGACCAAGGTCAATTTCTTAAGCAGAGTTTAACAGATTTGAATCTAGTGTTTTCCTTTTCCTCGACTGGTTGCCAGACCTATATAAAATAGCTCAATCTGCCCTATCATTTACCACTTAGCTTCAGGAATTTTAACTTGTGTCATCGTGTCTATATATAACACCGATAACCATTACGCATCAAGCGCCTCCAGTCTTACTTGCATCCTGTTTCGACATCTTTTGCGATTCCGTACAGTCTTCTTAGTTCTCCAGGACTCTTCTGATTATTCTAGCCGATCTTAACAATGTTGTCTGAATGGTTTCGATTCTTTCCAATTCATTATTATGAATTGTTATTCTTTCCGATCGTTATTATGAATTATTATTCCAATTATTTCCAATTCATTATTATATATCGTTGCTAGTTTTTCACTGGTGGTCATTCACTGGTGGTGTCTGAATTACAGCAACTCTCCATAGGTCTCCAGGACTCTTCTGGTTATTCTAGCCGATCTTAACAATGGTGTTGCCTGAATTTTTTCGATTCTTTCCAATTCATTATTATGAATTATTATTCTTTCCAATTCATTGTTATGGTGACCATTCACTGGTGGTGTCTGAATTACAGAACATCTCTCCAGGAGCCTTCTGAGTATTCCAGCCGATCTAATAAATATTTGCTCAAAAAACTCAAAAATCAAATCATTTTAATATCAATTATTATTTTTAATAATGGAACTCAACTTATTGTAATGGTGGCCAAAATAGCATCAGTATTTTTCTAATCACAATGAAGTTATATTATTTTAAAAAAAAACGGTTATGAAGATTTTTATGAAAACTAAACGCCATTTTTTCTTTTGTTCAGTCAAAATTATAAAACAAATTAAACCTTTTTCTTTTTTTTTTTTCTTATAATTCTTTTTTTTTTTTTTTTTTTTTCTGCCATTTCACGAGAAATGCAAAAGTGGGACGGGTAAACGCTTTCATGTCTGCCAACGATTCGACACTGTTTTAGAGTCAGTAATATTCGCTCTTTCTTTTACATTTTCTTTTTATTCCCGCCCCCCCCTTTTTTTGTTCGTCCAACAGATTTTTTCAAAATTCAACTTGAATAGATATCGTGTCAAGCGAAAGAAAATCCGAACGAAAAAAAAAATTAAGTCAATAATAAAAAAGAAAAAAAAATGAGTAAAGTAAAATATCTTGCGACTAAAAGAAGAAGGAAAAAATGGCCGCTCAATTGATAAAAATCATTTCACTGAAGCAGACGAACAGAGTGCAGAGAGCGGAGATAAAATATTCGCTGATTTTTTTGCTATTACTATCCCCCATTATGAAGGACGATTACCACTCCATATAATAATAATAATATAATAATAATAATAATAATAATAATAATAATGAGATAGAATAAAGAACAGATTGTGAATTTTTTTTCGAGTTTTGGCTTCACTGACCCAGAAGTGACCGGAAACACGTGACATGCCCAATTCGGTTGCTTTCCCCCAGCAGATGGCGTTGTATTAGACTTTTTACAATTGCGGATTGGTTTCTGTGATAACATTAATCGCTTTGTGGACTGCTTATATAATTAAACACATATACACACACATGCATATATATATATAAATAAATATATATATATATATTTGTATGTGTGTGTACGTGAACACACACACACAGGCAAACACACACACGCACATATATAGATGAACACACACATACGTACGTACACATACGCATGCGCACAGACGCAGGCATTCCGATGTTAATGATTAACGAAACGATAAAACAGTCGTACGTATTAATAGACGTATGTGTAGAGGTTAAAATATATTCGCCAATGAGAAAGTCTAACAAGTCATTTTATCACGAAAACATGCGTCAACGCACCCGCTCATACGACGACACATATCTATATAAACAACGAAGTAAACCCCGAGCTTAGGGAATTATATGCCTACTAGTTGAACTGTCCGTCTGCGTCGGGTAACAAGTCAAGATCTTTGGTGGTTTCTTTATTTAATGGCATATCAACTTATGTCGGTTATTTACTGCCAAAGTCACCCTTGTATAAGAACTGTAAGTAAAGTCTGCGGAGAAGCCTATTGTCTGTAACAGTAGAAGAGCAATAGAGTCTATCTCCTGTTCACTAGCGTTAGACCAGGGAGATTGCTTTTTGTGTCTGAGACGGAGCGCCACACCTAACCTCGGCTCCACATTTCACCGCACAGTTCCAAGCAGTGCTATTAATACTGTGCTGAATTGGCGAGAGCTGGTATCGAACCTGGAATATTGTGGTTCCTAGGGGGGGGTGCTCTACCGATTGATCTAAATCGATAAACGAAGGGGTGTCCTACCTTTCCCAATGATATTAGTCCGAAAGTGAATGTAGGGTAACGACTGGAGTTCGAACTCGCTGACTGCAATGACACAAGATTTTGAACTCAGACAGCGAAACACATAAACAAATGTCAAATATCTCAATTATTTTTTCGGTTAAATCGAACTTAACGGACCTAAATTCCACCATCGTATGTCACCCCGCCGAAAGAGAAAAAAAATACCAAAAATCACGGAATTAACCGAATTCTTATGAAATTTTCAGTGTTGATATATTAATGAATAAAAGATATAATGCACAAGTCACTTTATTTAAAAACTTTTACATTTTTTCAGTTCAGTTAACTTTGAACCACGTATCTTTGAGGCGTAACACAGATTCTTAAAGATACGTGGTTCAAAGTTAACTCACCTGAAAAAAATGTAAAACTTTTAAATAAAATAGGAGTTATAAAAATAACTAAGGGAATTGAGATTTGGATACTGTTATAGTTTCGGTTAGAGACAGACTAACACACAATATTCATATATTTATCGACCCCTCCGCACGAGCAGGATGTGACACAAGGTCAATTTCTTAAGCGGAGTTTTAACGGGTTTGAATTCAGAGTTTTCCTTCTCCTAGACCGGTTGCCTAACCATGGTTAAAGAGCCCAGTCTGCCCTACTATTTACCCATAGCTGGAGGGAGAGTAGGATTCATACCTTTCCCAAGGGTATTAGCGCCAAGTGAAATGTAATTAGCACGTCCAGGATTTGAACTCGGGTAGACAGGTCCATTTCCCAAGACTTTAACCATTACACCACGAGCTTCCTATTCATTATAATAAGATCTTTAAACCGAACGGTTTTGTTGATTGGTTGGTTGGCTGGTTGCTTGGTTTCACGACATGTCAACTCTTGTAGGGTTATTTGATGCCGAAGTCAGCATTCTTTTACTTTTTGGAGGGGGCAAACAATTATAACTTCAGACAACTAATCTTAATACTTATACGTAATAGAGAAGCTCATGGTGTAATGGTTATCATCGTGTGAAATGGACACGGTGACACGGGTTCAAATCCAGGACGAAGCTGTTTGCAATAATCATTTCAGTTATATAGTTTCAAGTATCCCATTATAATTCTAATAATTTTCAAAGAGATCTATTGCTTACTTTAAACCACTCCCACCATTGCAATCAAAGTACAAAGAACTGATGGTTGGTTCATTATAATTGGGCAGAAGGGCTCAGATTGTAGTGATAATGGGACTTTATTTGAGTTTGAGTTTGAGTTTTGTTTAACGGCATATCAACCTCTGTGGGTCATTTAATGCCAAAAAGGTTATTTTGAATTGCAGACTTTAAAGTAGTGGTTCTATGGAGATAATTGGTTATGTTCTGTTATATTTTGTTGAAAAGGTTGCTTTTTTTTATAAAATTTAAAATGTTTTCAGGGTTTGTATTCTTAAAGATGTCTTTCAGGTTTCTTGCTTGATAGTAATTTGCGCAGATATGTTTAAGTCTGTTACAATTTAGAAGGATATGCTTGGTTGTAAGTTGTACTTTGCATGTTGGGCACACTGGGGCATCCTCCCCTTTTAAGGGACTTTATTTAAATAGAATGAGTTTTGAGGTGAATAGATAATGAACTTTGGATATACGTCATACGAGTAAAAAATACTAAGAAAATTTGGTACAGCCGTGGGGGCAAGTTGATAGACAAAGAGTTAATCTAGAGAGTATGCTTACGATCAGGACATCGATTCACGTTAGAATATCGAAATTAAGTAACGATGAGCCTTTTCGATACAGTAATAATCCATGGGTGTCATAGATAGTTGGCAGACTCTATAGCGAGAATAAGAGCCATTAACTTTGAGATCAGGGAGTGGAAATTTATCAGTGACGGTTATAACCCACTGGTCTCTGGAAAACGCGCCATGAGAAACACGTGATTACTTTTAGTTTTCCGATTCAGCCCGGCCGTCAAAGCGTTTAGACGTGTTCTGAGGTTGGTCACTCCGCGCGGCGAATAAGAATCATGGGCTAAATTTTTAAAAAGCTTGATCAGGCAACAAAAATGTCTTGTTAGTTCATTTAATTGAAAACAAGTAAAGCCCAGAAGAAGAAACCAGCCCTTAGTTAAGAAGAAGAAGAAGAAGAAAAATCAACATATAAACAAGTTATAAAGGAGCCCATCTCCTCTCCAAGTAAGTCTCCAATCTGTCTATCTAATATCTCTCTCTATCGCCGGAGAACTCTCTCTGAAGTCTCACTCTCACCAATTATATACGCGATGTCAATGTGGATATATAATATTACCATACAGACAGACAGTTGAACATTTAAATAACAGAGGATACTGTAAGCAACCTGATATCAAAATGACTTGATTCGACATTAAATAACCCGAAAGAGTTGATATGCCATTAAACAAAATCATAGACCAATCAGGTACTACGGCTCAGGATTTAATCGCAATGTAAGGGTAACTCCACACACTCTAGATATATACCACGTACCCCACCTATACGGGTTCGGCACAGGGCCCTATTAATGTGGGACCACTCATGAGTGGCAGGGGCAAATAATACGTTGATTCTTTCGGCATACCCCTCAAAGGGGGCGCCTTAGGCACTGGGCAATAAACCCAGCCCTGTCCCTTTAAATCGAGGGAGCAGCTGTTGCCTGGGGGGATAGCCCCCTGGGATCAACGATATTAACTTGTAAAGTCCAGGGCCGAAGCCACGGGGCCCGGCTGGGCCGGATCACACTCTAGAGCACCACCGGATGTAGTTTAATGTCCTATATAGGACACCTTTGTTTGAGTGTACCTCTCTGCAAAGGGTGTTGAGGACACCTTTGTTTGAGTGTACCTCTCTGCAGAGCGTGTTGAGGATTGGTTTTATTCAAAACATCGTTGTCAAGGAAAAAGATTTACTGAGACACCCAGCACTTATTTTTCTCGATCACTTAAATTGGAATAGACACTTTCAATGGACGAGGATAATCCACAAACAAGGTCTCCAAAGCACCGAAGACGAAGGAAAACTGTGTGTGCTGCTATTGGCAACACTGCTGTGTTTGTTGTGTATGTGCCTGCACCTGCCACATTACATGCCTCGATGCCATGACCAGCCTTGGCTTGGCAGTCGTTTCTGATGGAGCTCCTGATTGACGCTACCTGTGAAGTTCACGCAGTTATCCGGGGGGGGGGGTTCAATGCAAAAGACCCATTAAAACTCATCGCCAATTAACGGACGTGTATGGCGGGTCGTGCATGAATTTTGCAACGACGACGAGGTTCAACACATCCTCAAAGACATGACTGCGAGATGGTAGGACATAGGCATTCAAAAACTCCCACAGCGCATACCAAAATCCGTTGACTGAAATGGCAGTTATGTAGAAAAATATATACATGTTGAAACTTTAAAATGATGTAAAGATCTTTTGCAATAAACAAGAAACAAGAAACAAGAAACATTTCTGTTATTTCTAAATATTTTGGAGACATTGGCGTTGGGATTAACCTCGCATATTTTCTATACTATCCAACTATGATTTGTTTCGTGCCAAACTCATTCGGCATATTTTCTGCTCAGAAAGGCTATTGCTCAATGGTAAATGTCCGTACTACAATGGGTAGGTGCACCTTGTTCAATATCCCCGAACATCTGTGCAGCACATTTTGTAAATACATGCGTGCACGTGCGTTTGCTTGTATGTATTTGGGGGGAGGGGCGTGTGTGAATGTATGTGAATAGGTGTGTTGGGTAAGGTGCGTATTGTGTATGTGTGTACTTGTCGGGTGCGTTCTGGAGTCCGTGTGAAGCATGATGGGGTTTTGTGCAGACGCATGAGGGGGTGCCTGTTGGCGTCCAAGGGGTGCGTGCGTGTGAGCGTATTTGTGGGGTACATGTTGTGAGGTATATATGCTGAGGTACGTATGTATGCGCGCATTAGCGGGTTGCGTGCGTGTAGCGAGGTATGTGTGTAAGCGAGTTGCGTGTATGCATGTGTACGTTTTGTGGGGTGCGTGTGTATGTGAGGTACGTATGTAGAGGTGTAAAGAGTGAGAACATGAAGCCGACAACTATAAACGTATGTATGAACGTATGTGAGAGTGTGTGTGTGGGGGGAAGTTACGTGAGTGGGGGGTTGTACATGTGTGTGTACGTGTGGGGAAGATGCGTGTGTTTGTGAGGTACGTATATGGAGATGTAAAGGGTGAGGACACAGAAGAAGCCCATAACTGTAAACGAATAAAAAATCAAACACGTATACACACGTACATACATGTACACACACACAGCGAAAGAAAATACCCACACACAACCAGAACCCCGCACACACCTACGCACACACCTACGCACACAATCGTTTGACGCATGCGCAGCTCCCTTATGAACTGGCCACTCATATAATCAGATGTAAGGTTGTTAACTAATAATCATGCCCCATTGAGCGTGAGGGACACGACTCTCATTTTATAGTCGCATAGAAAAATCTGAATCTGATGATATATTACACATACTCACGCAAAAACACGCCATCAAGCCTTTATACCAAATTCAACGTCGGTGGTAGTTACGATTTCTTCAAATCAGAAACAGGGGCATTATGGGCAATAATTCTAGGTCGAGTCTAAAGACTTGGCCAATCCAGACGAGAAGAGTCTATTGCTATTATGTTAACAGGTTAAATCTATGGAAATTCCCCCGGTTTAAAAAGAAACGATTACCACAACACACACACACACACACACACACACACACACACACATATATATATATGATGAAAAAATGAGTAAAGAAAAGAAATGTAGATGAATAAAAATGAATTTTATCGATATCACTTTTAATCGATATCACTTACACATGTGTTTCGGTCTGTTTATCAAAATGTATACGGATTTACGTTATTATTATTATTAAAATAATCAGATGGAGTTGAAATGATGATGATAATAATAATAGGAAAAAATGCATAAAATGTTCCGTACTTCATCAGAGTAGAATATTTATTTTTTTGAGTTGGAGACAAGAATGGAATTTCAAAATGAATGGAAATTCAATATATATATATATATATATATATGTGTGTGTGTGTGTGTGTGTGTGTAAATGGAATTTGATAAATTGCTTTTGAAGCATTGCTATGTAAAGTATATTATTTTTATTTTTTGAAGGCAATTACAATGCGTATATCGTATAAAATTCGATAATTATTGAAAATGATCATAACAAGCAAATCCGGCGAATAAAGTGAGTAGGCCGGTATCGAACTAGGAACCTTGTGGTTTCTAACCGAACGCTCTACCGACTAAGCTATATATATATACATTTACAAGTATATATTAATTGGAAATAATTCCGACAGTATGATGAAAAGAGATAGAAAAACAAATATTAATTATATGCTGACATATATGTTTCTCAACCTGTGGGGTTTGTAAAGTGTAATTTAATTGAAATCATTTTAAAATTGAAATAAAGACAATTGGAAAAGATGCTTTATATATATATATATATATATATATATATATATATATTTGGGAGAATATGTGCTTAATTGAAGTCGCACCTAATTTTGAAAGTTAATTAATTAATAATTAATTAATTAGGCAGGCATACCTATTTAGATGTAAGGCTAAACAAATCGAGAAAAATCAATCTCTGTATGTACATTTCGGCCTATTAAGCCTCATCAGCAGAGCTATAGATAGAAAGACCGCCTTGTGCGTGATTCGAAACCCGACTGTCAAGCTGACAGGCGAGCATCGTAACCCCTACACCAACCGGACTTTCTTGACAGTCGCGTTTCGAATCACGCACAAGGCGGTCTTCCTATCTATAGCTCTGATGATGAGGCCTAATAGGCCGAAATTTACATACAGAGATTGATTTTTCTCGATTTGTTTAGCCTTACATTTAAATAGGTATGCCTGCCTAATTAATTAATTAACTTTCAAAATTAGGTACGACTTCAATTAAGCACATATTCTCCCAAAAATTGTCGGCTAAAAAAAGCCATATCATAAACACATCGCTGTGTATTTACTTCTCATATATATATATATATATATATATATATATATATATATATATAATATTTAATTGAAATCATTTTAAAATTGAAATAAAGACAATTGGAAAAGATGCCTTATAAAATCGGTCTTCATCAGAACACATACATTGTTGAATGACAATATATGCGCTCTAACGAAGATCGGTTTTATAAAGCATCATTTACAATTGTCTTCATTATAATTTTAAAATGATTTCAATTAAATATTATATATATATATATATATATATATAAAGTGTTGTTATGGGTCCAACGGGAGAAAATTAAATATTTTATAAAGAAGAAGGTCCGCAAAATGGATTATGTTTTTAGAAAAATTTATTTTTTTATTTTTATCTTACATTTGCGACACGTATTTCAGATCTTCTGATATCTTCTTCAGGCATTGATCAATCATACGAATATGAATTTGTATATGCATGTATATATATACATAAGTATCTAACTCCTCCCTTCCTGTTCGGTGGGAGTGGATTATATATATATATATATATATATATATATATATATATATATATATATGAAAGGTAAAATGGATATGAATCCGACAATATGTGTAGAAGGGTTGTAGAAAAACAACAAGATGTTAAAAGTTTTGCTGACAGAAATCTGTTTCGACCATATGAAAAGGTCTTTATCAAAGCAACATTGTAAACGGAAAGACGAAATAAATATATCATTAATCACGAAGCCCAGAACGCACTCGATCAGGACCGGAATTTTCAATGCGTTATTAATGATATATTTATTTCGTCTTTCCGTTTACAATGTTGCTTTGATAAAGACCTCTTCATATGGTCGAAACAGATTTCTGTCAGCAAAACTTTAACATTTTTTTCTACAAACTTTCTACACACACACACACACACACACACACACACACACACACACACACACACATATATATATATATATATATATATATATATATATATATATATAGGCAGCAAGTAATTATTTAAACAGATTTTGGGAAGATCCCGGAATATTTCTTTCATATAATTTTCAAGTCTTCTTTTTTTTCCGTACGTTGAGATCCAGGTGTTAAAGAAAATGTCCCATATTTTGTACCTAAGCGCTTTCAGCTATTTCACTGATCATCCTCAAGGGAATTATTAGTTATAGTTATCGTTTGTTTGGTGCAAGTTTTATTCGATTCGAATAGAAAATTATTATAATATATTATTTCTTAGATAAAAATGCACACAGATATGAAACCACTTTGAAAATAAAAAAAATCAATATCTACTATCTGAAATATTGTTATAGGTGATATACTCTATAGACCAATGGAATGTGCCGACTGTTACAATAAGTAACAGGGAAAATTATGGCTTGTAGAGTAAGTCAATGCGAGTCAGCTCATAACTCTATTGTAGGACGTAATTCCCACTTCTCTATACTGTAATTGTCTACTCTTTTGTTAATACATTTTCCTACATTTGTTACCCGTCGTTTTGTTCTTATTTGACCACTTAAAACCCCACAACAAATATTAAATGCAAAAGAGTTTTGATTTGATTTTTTAAAGAATTTTGAATTTGATACTATTTCTCTGAAATACAATTTTAAACCAATTCAATTCACCTTTGGAAGCAAGAACTCAATCCAACGTCCTGAAAAAGGTCTAACAGACCGAAACGTTATAAGGTCGACATCACTACCTACTATAAACATCCATTTTGTACAACAACTCGTGTTTGTCTACCTTTCTTCATATATATATATATATATATATATATATATATATATATATATATATATATATATATGAGAGTAAGTAAACAAACAATGTGTTTATTTGATATGGCTTTTTAGCCGACAATTTTTGGAGGATATGTGCTCAGTTGAAGTCATACCTAATTTTGAAAATTAATTAGTTAATAATTAATGAATTTAGGCGGGCATATATGTTCAAATGTAAGGCTAAACAAATCGAGAAAATGTCAATCCCTAGGTCGAAATGTACATTCTGGGATTGACATTTTCTCGATTTGTTTAGCCTTACATTTGAACATATATGCCCGCCTAAATTCATTAATTATTAACAAATTAATTTTCAAAATTAGGTATGACTTCAATTAAGTACATATCCTAAAAAAATACATATATATATATATATATATATATATATATATATAATATGGCGGGTACTTGATTTTTGTTAAAAAAATGACGAAGATTTGATTTATATTCGGGAATATATCTAAAAATTTAATATATACATAGAAATAGCATTGAAATTCTAATTCAAGATGTTTGTGAACCTCAACCTGTACCCGACCCGATATAATCCGTCAATTTTGAATTTGTTTAAAAGTTAAATATTAAATAGTTGTATTCATTTGGATGTCTGGATGTCCAACAGTAAAACTAAGTGATTATTTCTTAAACTGTCCATGAAAAGTGCAAATTGAAAAGAAAAAAAGACAGATTAAATAAATGATTTTTATCACGTACAATTGTTCAAGTAAACATTTACTACAACTATGAATAAGAACGTAGATTTAATTCAAACTTAATCATTGAATTTTTATCTTTTAACTTCTCACTAATTTCTTTTAATGATTGTTTTGCGCTCCTATATTGATATGAACCTTTGAGGTTCACAAACGTCGGGCATTTTGAATTAGAATTTCAATGCTATTTCTATGTATATATTAATTTTTAGATATATTCACGAATATAAATCAAATCTTCGTAATCTTTGCACAAAAATCAAGTACCCGTCATATTTGAAAAAGTATATGTTTCAAAGAAAGAAAGAAAGAAAGAATTAAAAAAATAATGAAGAAAAGAAAGAAAGAAAGAAAGAAAGAATTAAAGAAATAATGAAGAAAAAGAAAGAAAGAAAGAACGAATCAATAAAGGAAAGAAAGATGTAACGAATCAATGAATGAAAAAAATGTAACAACAAAAACAAGACAATAACAAAAACAAATTAGGAAAAAAAAAAAAAGAAAAATAGTATTAATAAAGTCGAACAAAAAAGAAAGATTAAGAAAAAAGTATACGTTTCAAAGAAAAAAATTAAAGAAATAAAGAAAAAAAGAAGAAAGAAAAGAAAAAATTAAAGAAATAATGAAGAAAGAAAGAAAGAAAGAAATAAAGAAAAAAGAAGAAAGAAAGAAAGAAAAAGAAAAAGAAGAAAAGAAAAAAGAAGAAAGAAAGAAAGAAGAAAAAGAAAAGAAAGAAAGAAATAATGAAGAAAAAAAAAGAGAAAAAAAAAGAAAGAAAGAAAGAAAGAATAAAGAAGAAAGAAAAAGAAAAAGAAGAAATAAGAAGAAAAGAAAAGAAAAAAGAAAAGAAAGAAAGAAAAGAAGAAAAGAAAGAAAAGAAAGAATTAAAGAAATAAGAAAGAAAAAGAAGAAAGAAAGAAGAAGAAAGAAAAAAAAAAAAGAAAGAAAGAAAGAAAAAAGAATTAAAGAAATAATGAAGAAAAGAAGAAAGAAAGAAAGAAAGAAAGAAAAAGAAATAATGAAAGAAAAAAAAAGAAAGAATTAAAGAAATAAAAGAAAAGAAAAGAAAGAAAGAAAGAAAGAAAAGAAGAAAAGAAAAGATTAAAGAAATAATGAAGAAAAAAGAAAAGAAAGAAAGAAAGAAAGAAAGAAAGAATTAAGAAATAAGAAAGAAAAGAAAGAAAAGAAAGAAAGAAAGAAAAAAGAAAGAAATAATAAAAGAAAAGAAAGAAAGAAAGAAAGAAAGAAAGAAAATTAAAGAAAGAAAGAAAGAAAGAAAGAAAAAGAATAAAGAAATAATGAAGAAAAGAAAGAAAGAATAAAGAAATAAATGAAGAAAAAGAAAGAAAAAGAAAGAAAAGAAAGAAAGAATTAAAGAAATAATGAAGAAATAAAAAGAAAGAATTAAAGAAATAATGAAGAAAAGAAAGAAAAAAAGAAGAAAAATGAAGAAAGAAGAAAGAAAGAAAGAATTTAAGAAATAATGAAGAAAAGAAAAAAGAAGAAAAGAAATAATGAAGAAAGAAGAAAGAAAGAATTAAAGAAATAAGAAGAAAAGAAAGAAAAGAGAAATTAAAGAAATAATGAAGAAAAGAAAGAAAGAAAGAAAAGAAAAAGAAAGAAAAAAGAAAAGAAAGAAAGAAAGAATTAAAGAAATAACGAAGAAAATAAAGAAAGAAAGAAATGATGAAGAAAAGAAAGAAAGAAAGTATTAAAGAAAATAATGAAGAAAAGAAAGAAAGAAAGAATTAAAGAAATTATGAAGAAAAGAAAGAAAAGAAAAAGAAAGAATTAAAGAAATAATGAAGAAAAGAAAGAAAGAAAGAAAGAAAAAGAAAGAAAGAAAGAAAGAAATAATATAATGAAGAAAAGAAAGAAAGAAAGAAAGAATCAATGAATGAAAGAAAAACGAGCATGTATCTCTTTTGTGCTTGGGTTGGGGGACTTTTTTCTTTCGAACGAATATGATTTTGTCTAATTAGCAAAAAATTGGGCCTAATTCTTGTGCATTTGTTTGGGATCCTTTTGTCGGAAGCGAACAGCCGGCAAATGAAGCTAGCAGACGACACTGTTATCTCTGAATGATAAGAGCAGACAACACTGCAAAAAGAGTAAAGGCACGCCATCTTGCAAGAGAAGCGGCCATACTAGCTGAGGGAATTATGGCCAAGAAAATATGGAGATCTTCAAAACAGATGTACAATTGAATTACCAGATGTCAGTGGATTATTTAACGTCTTTAACAGACATCGATGATAACTCAAGTAGTTGCGAGCTAATATAAGAATAATTAATTATAACTTTTCTATACATAAATCTGCGCATGAGAGTGTGTCCGCTGATATATAATGGCTGACTGGCTGGCTGGCTGGCTGGTTGGTTGGCTGGTTGGTTATTACGGCATATCAATCCTTGGGTTATTTTATGCTGAAGTAATTTTTGTTTTATTCATTCTGGAGACCATATGACCTTTAGGCACCCCTTTTTGATCTCGATTAAGAAAGGACATGTTTTTCATTTACACCGTCAATATCCGGTTGTTTTAACAGACGATTTGTAGATTTTTTTAAATCATAAAACTAACCCCTAACCCTAACCCCTAACTCTAACCCCTAACAAACAACCGGATATTGACTGTGTAAATGAAAAACATGTCCTTTCTTAATCGAGATCAAAAAAGGGTACCTAAAGGTAACATGGTCCCATTCTTGTTAGGTATTCAATTTTTTAAACTCATTTTC
>CM042147.1:123389398-123414398 GCA_023376005.1 Doryteuthis pealeii | reverse complement strand
TTGACAATAATCTATGCATAGATTATGTAACAACTGTTATTAGATTTTAGTTGTGAGTGGCATATTGTCGGTATCAGCCAGTGAGCGAGGGAGTCAATCCACATTCCACTAGCGTCATTTATATTTATTATTTGAGAGAAAAATAACGTACCGTTCAACCGTTATTATCCGAAAAATATCTTTAATTTAACTAAGGAATTACATCGACTTAGTTAAATGTAGGGTAGGGTCCTGGGAAAATAATTTCAATATGATTGAAACCATGGTAGACCCTTAATTTTTCCTCTAATATTATTATTATTATTAATACACACACACACACACATATATATATATATATATATATATATATATATATATATAATATTTCCGGGTGCGAGTATTTAAGTTTTAATGTAATAAAATATGTATTAAATTAGAAAGGCTAATGAAACTAAATAAGAATACAGATAAAAAGATTTGAAACAGAGGGAGTATAATAAAAAAATGGAACAACTGAAACTTACTCTTCCATCACTCTCGTCTTTCATTGTTATTTTTCTAATTTAAGTATTAGATATAAGAGGAAGTAAATAATAAAATGACAGTTATTTTATCTTGTTAATGGATTTCATTTAAGATTCATTGAAGAGATTTTTGCTTATATTCATTAAAATAAAACCAAACAGTTAGAAATCAATAATACTAAGCACATATTTATTAAATTCGATTTTTAATATTAATATGCAAATTAGCCTTCCCGTTCACACTGTAAACCGCTATTTGTTGTATATAAATATAATTGCATGTTATCAGTACGTAGACATAGTTAACAGTATTAATAATGTAAGACAATTTTATTAATAATTGAGGTTTAGATAAAAATAAAATCATGGAGAATGTGATGTAAATAACTAAGGGAATTATGACTTGAGTAGGAATATAGTTTCGGTTACAGACAGAAAAACACACAATCTCCATTATAATAAGATATATATATATATATATATATATATAGTAAGTAAAGTCGTTGGACTGGCCTAAAGTCGGTATCAGCCAATCAGCGAGGGAGTCTATCCCCTTTTCACTAGTGCTAGACCAATGAGATTGTTTTTGCATCTGAGGTGGAGCGCCACACCTACCATCAGCTCCTTACTTTACCACACAGATCCTTGTGCTACTCATACGCTGACTTGGCGAGGACCGGTATCGAAAAAGGAACCTTCTAGTTTTCTAGCCGAACGCTCTACCGACTGAGCTAACCTGCGGGAGCGTGGGTGGGTGTCCGCGTACATATGTAAAACTAAAATGTGTTCTCAAAGAAAATCTATGATGAAAGGTTTTGACAAGTTTGTAATTGATACAATCAACAAAAAACACTTTAGGACTGAGACAAACAGGGGAGATAACTCAGTAAATCGTCAACCGAAAACATTGGTATGCATATCATTGATACTCGTGATATTCAAAGCTGAACGGTGCACAAAATATGCTATTATAAATCTATTAGCTGAAACCGTAAAAATTCCATTGTATACTTAGAAAAACACCAAGGATTATAAAAAAAACAAGAAAGAGAAACAATACCACATTTTATGCATTGTTTTTTAGTTACACTAGCAAAAAAAAAAAAAAAAAACCACCCTCCGGGCGGTGTAAAGTTTATTTTTGACAAATATTGCCTGAGTGGGGTGGAGTTAAAAACTTCAACGACAGAGATTATTTTTTAACATATAAGCAAAATCATTAAATTTATCAAAGGTGTAAAAATATAAGACAATTTTAAATGAAACTTAGTTCTGTCCCCCTTAAATAGAATATTCCGTGCATCTGATAATTAATAATTAAATAATTATTTTGAATATTTTGCACATGAATTTTGCATGAAATCGTAGGTATTTATTCATTTGTAAATTTTTAGTTAACTTCCTGTTACTGAAAAAAATAGGAAGTTAAGAAATGATTTTTTTTAAATATCACAGTATGATAATTTAATTATTATAACGTTTGATACGTTTACTTAAGAGCTACTGCAAAATACGTTAATATGTAAAAAATATTATAATCTTGATTTAACTCTGTCTCTGTCTCTGTCTGTCTGTCTGTCTGTCTGTCTGTCTCTCTCTCTCTCTCTCTCTCTCTCTCTCTCTCTCTCTCTCTCTCTCTCTCTTTCTTAAAAGTGGGATTGTAAAATATTTACATTTATTTACCGAAAACAAATCCGGGGAGAGGTATATGAAATATCTACATTAATTTGTCGACAAAAGTGACAAAAACACGACTCGGAAAATTCGGCCATAAATTCACCTAACGCTGGTTCGCTTAAACATAGTGTAAATTAAGGCAGGAGGCCGGGATGGCATGAAAGCAAAATTACCGAAATATATTCCGTAATTTACAATTTCAATATTACAAATAAAACAAACATGTAACTTCTTTTTGAAATAAATTTTATTATTTTTTTAAATTTATTTCAATTTTATGTTGGGCATTTAAACGACGCAAGGAAATTTGGAATGTTTTATTTTTAAAAATTGGGTGAAATAAAATGGGACAGATAAGAAATCTGCGATTAAGCGACACGAGATAATCTGCATTTGCGTTTGAACAATTTTGACGGTCTCATTTTTAACCAGAAGGTGTTGCAGGATGATAACGGACAGAATACGGGTATTTTAACTCAATTCTTTTAACACGTTTTTTTTTAAGACATTTTTTTCTATTTAACCCATAGATAGACCTAAAAGGTACTACTACTCTGGTTCAGAGTGGATCTGGGAGTAATGGCGATGAAGGGGTACTTCACATTCCTCAGAGCTCCAGAATTGGAACTTCCCCATCAGATAGATTTTAATGTCATACCCAGGAGACTAAAACCCTCAGCCATGATAAATATGATAATACCCTTGGGAAAGGTATGAATCCTACTCTCCTTCCAGCTATGGAAGACTGGGCTCTTTAACCATGGCTAGGTAACCAGTCTAGGAGAAGGAAAACTCTGAATTCAAACCTGTTAAACACCGCTTAAGAAACTGACCTTGTGTCGCATCCTGCTCGTGCGGAGGGTTGGTAAATATATATATATCATAAAAAGGGTTGGGTATTTGTCATAAGAACAGTTTAAAATCTGGACAATGATATAGGTTATAGCACTTAACCGTATTGATATATATATATATATATATATATATATATATATATATATATATATATGGGTTGCCCGATCGTTGTCTGACACTCACCGGTAACATCCAGAAAAAAAAATGTGGCTGAGTATCCGTCGGGAGAGGCTTTTAACACTTTTTTATCGTTTCTCCACGGTCGTAAATTACATCCTTCTTGTAGACAAAACAACTTTGATGTAGTTCCCGTATTTACATGAACACCGAAAAGCGCTTCACAAAACGATTAACAGATTTACACTTAAATGTGCAATACATATATTTTGATGCTTTTTTCCCCTTTTTCATGGAGGAGGGAGTTGATTACAAAAAAAGAAAAATTTTATAATGTCCGTGGCACCAACTTCTACTCTCTCTCTCTCTCTCTCTCTCTCTCTCTCCATTATCAGCAATCGCTCTTGGTAAGTCTTTTAGGTGGCATCCAGTGTCCGTACAGAGCTAGTTCATGTAAATGTTTGCTGTCATTTTTTATATTAAAATATATTTCCTTGGTTTAAAAAATGGTAGTTTATGAGGAAGTGCGTCCCGGTCTCCTGCCTCAGAAATTGCTACCCGGTGACTATTAAAATAACGTCCCCAGCTATGTCGTCTCAGATCTTCTTTTATTCATGTTTGTTTAATGTCTTGTTTTTAGTTTAAATAAACAAGAAGAATTATGACAAAAAAGAAGCGACACCCCACAAATACATTTACTTGTAGAAAAATATCTATCTCCATTTATTCATATCTATCTATATTATTTTGCTTATCTATCTATCTCAGTCTATTCCAAACTATATATCCATCTTCATATCTAAACAAGAATTACGACAAATTACGATAAATAAACAAGAATTACGACAAATTTCTATAAATGAACAAGAATTACGACAAATTACGATAAATAATTAAGAATTACGCCAAAAAAGAAAAGCCCCCCCCCCTCTAAAATACATTTAACGCCCTAAGTTGGTTGTTTTCTTTCAAGTAACACCGACATAGCTGGGGATGTTATTTTAATAGTCACCGGGTAGCAATTTCTGAGGCAGGAGACCGGGATGCACTTTCTCATAAATTACCATTCCTCTATCTTAGCACCAGGGAATACCTCACCCAGTCGCAGATTCAATTGCCATTCTGACAGCACGGATTCGTATGACACACTCTCACTCTCTCTCTCTCTCTCTCTCTCTCTCTCTCTCTCTCTCTCTCTCTCTCTCTCTCCTCCCATTCTCTTTCTCTCTTTTGTTTTAAAAAGCCGCCCTATAAAGTTAGCTATTGTGGAGGGTTTGGCCCAACAATGTCACTTCAGACATTGAATATATATAAAATTTTATTAAACAAGCACCAATGACTCCCTCAGCCAGTTACATATTCCTTTGAACCCCCCTCTCTCTCTCTCTCTCTCTCTCTCTCTCTGTTTGCCCAACATTTGTCAAAAATGCTTTATTCAAAGAGTATTGAGACTGTTTTTTTTTGTTTTTTGAGGGGAGTAAATACTGACTGGTCATTGAAAGATGAATGGAACACAATCTTCCTACATGTTGTTGTTCTTTGCTTTTCACTCTCTGTTTATTCCCTACCCTATCTCTCTCTCTCTCTCTCTCTCTATATATATATATATATATATATATATATATATATACGTTAATGTATGAGTAGTGGCTTACCGGTGGGTACGAGTACGATCGTTGGAAGCGCACAGTATTCAGGGGTTAAGACCGAGAAAAAACAAATACAATGTAGAGCAAAATTTATTTATAAAATGGATAAAAGTAACCTACTCGAGTTTCATCGCCTGAATCGTCAGGGTTACATCCGCTGAATTATTCGAGTTTTCGATTAATGTCAGTTGGTACCATGTATGACCGTTCTATAAAAAAATAAGACCCATTTCAACGGTCATACATGGTACCAACTGACATTTAATCGAAATGTAACCCTGACGATTCAGGCGATGAAACTCGAGTAGGTTACTTTTATCCATTTTATATATAAATATATATATATATCTAGCTCTCTCTCTCTCTCTCTCTCTCTCTCTATATATATATATATATATATATATATATATATATATATATATAATTTGTAATTTTGATGGGGACGTGCAGTTGAAGTAGGCTTAATGTGAAGTATAATATACATTTTTTTCTTTCCTTCATGTTTCCCCAACATTTACATTGTCTTATCCCCCTCTTTTACCCAATATATATACAGTGTGACTTTTAAACGATCTACCGGTTCTTACTTTTGAAAAGCACCGGTCGAAAGGGTCCTCAAGTTTCTCCTTCTTTCGCTCTCTTTTCTTTTTATTCGTTTAAAATTGCCGATCAATAAAGTATGATACTTTTTAAAATTATATACAAATATACATAAGCACATGGAAGGCTTGTGCCGAAGACTGTGTGACCTGGCGCCTCTTCGTCAAAAAAGGAACGATGGGGAGTGAGAGAGAGAAGAGAGGAAAAAAACCGCCACGGAAAAGAGAGCTAAAGGGAAGGAGAAACAGCAGCACGCCCAACACCTACAGAAATCATCCCTTTTGTTTGCAGCCACTGCACCAGAGACTGCCATTCAAGGATCGGTCTGTTCAGCCACTCACGAAGCTGTAGGTAAAGAAATAAAAAAAATTAAAAAGCCGGACTACGCCATCGTCTTAAATAGACGGAAAAATACAAATTTACTTGTACCAAAAATTTGTTTATATATATATATATATATATATATCATCATCATGTCGCGCAATTTGCACGGATATCCATGACTATCTCTCGCCACCCTTCCCTATCATTCATCGATTCTGGGTGCTTCTCCGCGCAGCAGTCAGCATCCCTACATAGTTAGTCAATGTAGGTCCTGGCTGAGCGGCCCACATTAGTGTGCCCATGTGCTGGCTTCCACAGTAGTACGTCGCTTACGATCTCGTCCTTGCTTCTCCAGCAGTGTCCTGCATGTCTTGTCCGTCTTATTCGTATGGTTTGTGAGATGGGGGGCATGTGACCGAACAGTTGCTTTTTTGTGGAGTGCTACTTCCACGACTTGTTCAGCACAAACTGTCACAGATGTAGACTATGCTGATGACCTCGCACTTCTTGCAAATACACCGGCACAGGCTGAGGCAATTCTACACAGCCTTGAGGAGGCAGCAAAGAACGTCGGCCTTTATGTGAACTCTGACAAAACTGAGTTCATGAGCTTCAAAAAGCAAGGAGACATCTCCACTTGATGGCAAGCCTCTTAAGTCAGTAGAAAAATTCACATACTTAGGCAGTAGTGTCTTATCCACAGAAAGCGATGTTAACACTCGAATAGGAAAGGCATGGCTGGCCACCAACAAATTATCAGTCATATAGAAATCCGATCTCCTCGACAGGCTAAAGAGACGATTCTTCCAGGCTGTGGTTGTATCGGTACTGCTATATGGCTGTACCACCTGGACCCTAACGAAGCGCCTTGAGAATAAGCTAGATGGGAGCTGCACGAGAATGCTGCGAGCGGTCCTGAATATATATATATATATATATATATATATATATATATATATATATTATATATGAATTTAACATTTTGTAAAAACAATTAGTAATTATTATCTGCTGACAGAATCTGTTTCGACACCTTAGTAGAAGGGTCATCATCAACGAGCAAAAAATATGAAAGAAAGAAGGGATAAAAAAAAAACCGTTGGAAGAGAATAGGGGGTACAATTTTTCAAAATGTTAAATTCATTCTGTCGGATTAATTTCCATTTATTTACACATTTGTCTCATGAAAAAACAAAATATATGGATTTTTACACCTCCGAAGATTATTCTACGAACACTACAAAAAAAAAAATTTACCTACACCACAAATTTTTTGAAACTTAACATCTTCTTTCAATTGTGCTGTGGACATGTAAACAACTTAATAGCTGGATTATATGTTGAACATTTTTGATAATCTCTTACACTTTTTTATATATTTACACCAAACTCTTTTTGAGTTTATTTTTGGATTAAAAATGCTTCTGATTTTTAAAAATAAAATTTATTTTATTTTTGAAACAGTATGCGCATTTTAAAAAATTCAAGCATTCCAGCGTGTGTTTGTACCCCCTATTCTCTTCCGACGGTTTTTTTTTATCCCTTCTTTCTTTCATATTTTTTGCTCGTTGATGATGACCCTTCTACTAAGGTGTCGAAACAGATTCTGTCAGCAGATAATAATTACTAATTGTTTTTTCAAAATGTTAAATTCATTCTGTCGGATTAATTTCCATTTATTTACATATATATAATATATATATATATATATATATATATATATATATATATATATATATATATATATATATATATATATATAAGACCTCTGGCCACACTGCCAATAGTTGTTGTAAAGATCAATGAAATACTTTTAGAGTTATTTTGCTATGAAAAGAACAGGTTAAAATCGTTTTGTACCTGCCTCACCATGTCTTCCCAAATGGGCAATTTTGAGAGGTAAAAGATCACCCCGTTCTTTAGCTATGGTACCAGCATACATTCTCTGGCTTTCATCTTCAACATCCATTCTAGAACCATCAAGAAAATTGTGAATAAGTTTGAAAATGTGGAACAGTGGAGAGGAAAACTGGATCAAGTGGTCACAACAGAAATATTGGTTTTCTTACGTAAAACCCCCAAAAAATCAATAATTATTCGAACGGTACTTATTTTCTCGACTCGGTGTTGACGATTTAAAAAAGTGAATTCAAAAATTCAACCAGTTGAATTGCCGGTAATAAAAACTAATGGAGTGTTCCCGTTGAAAGAATTAACTCCCTTTCAACCCTATAAACGTTTCGGCTAATGATCAGCTTTATTACAAAGAAATGAAGTTCAATTCAAGAATACTTTCCGGTTCAGCAAAATAGCACGAATCAAAAATCTGCACAAATTGATCCATAATTTTCAAGTAACCAAAGAAGACGATAAAATGACAGAATTATTTCGAACCAAAGCAATTATCTGAAAAAGGTTTTTTTTAATGAATAAATAAATAACCTCTTCCTTTTAGAATTCAGTCCTTTGGAGAACACAACTCAGCGAAAGAGAACATAACTTTTTTTCAGGAAGAAACAAAGATCTTGAATGAAAAACTAAACAAGAAAAGAAGGAGAAGATGGCAAAAAGGAGGAAAGAAAAGAAGAAAGAAAAAAAAAAAGGAAGAGAAAAAGTAAGAATAAATAAAATAAACTGAAAACTAAAAAAAAATAAACTGAAAACTAAAAATAAAGTAAAAAAGAAATATTAAGTGAAAATAAAACGAAAATCATTGGTTGGTTGGCCGATTGAATTTAACGGCCTATCAACCCATCTGGGGTTATGTCATGCCTAACGGTTAGAAAGTAATATATGTTGTGTATTTATATTTATACCTTTTTAGTAATTGATTTTAACAATGTGTTAGTACTATTGGGAATCATGTTGCATGGTATTGATTAAGTTCATGTTTATATTCCATAGTATAATTATATTCTAAGGTATAATTTTATTTCCCTCCAAAAAGATAGAATGTGCTCCATGTTGACATTTTCAAATAGATCTTTCATGTTGTTTGCATAATGGTTTCTGATGTGAGCAAAAAACCTGCATTCCATGAATAAGTGTTTAACAGTAAAAGGTGTTTGACATGTTTCACACCGTGGTGTGTTGTTCTTGTATATAGTAGTGTTTGACCAATGCGTAATCGGGACACGGTGACTTGTTCCTTTCTAGACTTTCTTAAAGCTGGTCTCCAGTCTCAATCCGGAGCTAAAGGGATCAGTCAGAAGAGATCCAACTCCATAAGAGGCTTGGCAGGGGAGAGAGAGAGAGAGAGAGAGAGATAGAGAGAGAGAGAGAGGGGGGGAGAGAAGTTTTAGCTATGCAATTTCAAAGAACAGAGACAGAAAAGTTGAAAATGTCCACCATTTTCAACTTTCCTGTCTCTGTTCTTTGAAATTGCATAGCCACTCTCTCTCTCTCTCTCTCTCTCTCTCTCTCTCTCTCTCTCTCTCTCTCTCTCTCTCTCTGTGTGTGTGTGTTACAGTTTAGAAGGTAGGAGAGGGCGAAGATCATCTTGACCAATGTGAAACATGATCATAAAGCAGGGTTCATCAATGTACGGTCAGCAGAGTGTTGTATATTGATAATAAACCATAATTTTCGGCGGTTAGTGTAGATATGGAATTCAAAGTCGTTGAAATTCAAAATCGGAGGTGGTTAAATGATTCCGCCGGGAGTCAACTTGATGTTACCGAGTGCCAATCATTTAACCGCGTCCGATTTTAAATTTCAAAAATCACGGGTGGTCAGAGAGTACACCACCGATCAATCGGCTGGTCACATCAAGCCCTAGCACCTATATGATTGTCCCGGCCCTATTGCCCTTATGGTAATCCCCAACTTTTTCCAACATATATATATTTACCAACCCCTCCGCACGAGCAGGATATGACACAGGGTCAATTTCTTAAGCAGAGTTCAACAGGTTTGAATTTAGAGTTTTCCTTCACCTAGACTGGTTGTCTAATCAAGGTTAAAGAGTCCTGTTTGCCCTACTATTTATCCATAGCTGGAGGGAGAGTAAAATTCATATCTTTACCAATGGTATTAGCGATAAGTGAAATGCAACTACCAAGTCGAGGATTTGAACTTGGGGTGACGAGTCCATTTCCCATGACTTTAACCATTACACCACGCGCTTCCATTTTTTCTATCATATATGTGCTAGAATGTGATGGCTATAGGTCTTAGTTTCTTGGGTATGACTTTAAACTATATCTAGGGATGAAGTTCCAATTCTTGTACTCTGTGTAATTTGGAGTTGCCTTTTATCGTCATTACTCTCAGGTCAACCCTGACTTGGAATGGTAGTACCTGTTAGGGTCCCATCTATGGGTTAAACAGATAAATAAATGAGTATTAAAAATGTGTTGTGGGTTTGAAAAAAAATTGGAAACCCAACAAGAAGGAATAAAGCAAAATTTATTTGGTATAACGTAAGCCGACCATGAAGAAGATCCATAGTAACCTGTAACCCCTCAAGAACTTCATTAATAGGACGTGGGTGAAGAACATTGATAAGAAATTAAGAAAGTTTAGGGTGCATCTCGGGAAGAGGGTTGAGGAAGCCATTGCCAAAAGAGATATAACTCTTGATGCCCAAAAGACAGGATTTCAGTATTATTCGGACCATTGTCCTCATCTTCATTGTTATCTGTACAACGTTTCGGCCTATTTGCCCTCCGACCTTCTTCAGGTATTTCTTGTCGGAAACTTTCTCGGGGACGTTCTTTCTGAACTCGGGAACCTTCTATTCAAACTCGGAAAACTTCTTGTCGTAACCGGGAACTTTCTCGTCGTAATCGGGAGCCATCACAGAACTTTGAACCAACCCCTTTATTCAGTCCACGTTATCATTCCGCTAACCATAGGTGTTAAGCTGTGTTAATTATTATTCTATGTTACGATGCCCTGACCAGGATTGAACCTGCAGTCTAAAGATAAGTGTCTCTTAGAACTGTCTTGAGCTAACTCCTTTATCCACTAGGCTATGCGTCCAATTAGACAATTCATTGTGAATTTTGGTAACTTATAAACCTAATATCTTGTTTTGCCTAGAATATCTACCTATTCACTTAGACATGATTTTAAAAAAATCTAATATATCTATCTATTTCTCCCATAGATAGGATTTTGACCAAGATTGTCGCTGACACTGTGAAATAGATATTTAGGTTTCCATTTGAACTTCACTCCTCTATGAACTTCCAATAATCACTTGCTGGAATCGTTGTAAATCAGGGTCTGGATCTCACCAACAAATTTGGGAGTTCTTAAGGGCCGGTTTAGCTCAGTCGGTAGAGTGTTCGGCTAGAAACCACAAGGTCCCTAGTTCGATATCGGGCCCTGCCAACTCAGCGTATGAGTAGCACAGGGAATCTGTGCGGTAAAGTAAGCAGCTGATGGTAGGTGTAGCGCTCCACCCCAGATGCTAAAATAATCTCCTTGGTCTAGTGCTAGTGAAAAGGGGATAGACTCTCTCGCTGTCTGGCTGATACCGACATTAGGCCGCCCCGACCACGACTTACTTAATATACCCCTTTACTCGGGTGTATATAATCGCTGAGAGGGAGACAGATAAACGAAGCAGTAGAGATTATAGTTGATAGACGATAGATGGCGATTCTTACGTTTGAACTCTTTCTGGTTCTTCGCCTGGGTCGTCAAACTCGGCCGCCACGTTCTTCTCTTGTTGATCTGGTGGGCTTCTTGTTAAGGGTTGGTCCTCTTCTTTCTGTTGATTCTTCTTTGTGCTGGGCTGGTCATTGTTTTTAATATTCAATTAACAAACAAGACTTGGTTGTTTCTTAATAAAGCTTTATTTTGCAACCCTGCCCATATTGATTCCGCTGCGGGGAAAGATGGGCCCAGACTGGCGACGTACAGGTACACTCGCTCTGAAATCTGCGTCGCATCTATACTAAAACTAATTCCCACGGGTCTACAATGGCGCATTTTCAAGGGGTCAAATCAAAAGGGTCCATAACTGTTGGTTAATTTTCCACAGGACCCCGTTATTCTAAATCTATCGGACCCTAATCAAAATATTCTAACTACAGGTACGTTCATAATTCATAAGCTGCTTATAAATTATGTAACATAATCAGAACGGTCAGATTGAAGCTTCCGAGCTGCCCTTACTTTGGTAATCACTGTTGGACTCTTTTCAAATTCCCTGCACCGGATTGAAAACAAAAAATACTCGTATTAGAGCTTCCGGCATGTATGCAAAGCAGTAGAGCAAAGTTTTGACGGAACCAGTTGCGTCATGGGGCTGCTTTTTCATAGGCAGTGACTTGAAAGGAACAAGTCATTCCACCGTAATTCCATAATAAATTTATTTCGACCAAAATTGGGGCCTTTATAAAGTTGATTTAATACAGCTCCCCAAAATCCAGTCTCATCGAAATAAATTTATTATGGAATTACGGTGTTGAGTTTTTCCTTCCATTCTAAGATAAATATTGCTCTGTATATAATCTAAAAAGTTTATTATACATTGAGCTCTTTTTAGTGATTTAAAGATTCGCTGTATTTATACATACTGGATCATACAATAATAATATAGTGTATCTTAGAAATAACATATAGAATCACCCCTCACTACCAAGTTTTGGATACCTCTCATCTATATATATATATATATATATATATATATATATATATATATATATTATATATGTAGAGAGAGAGAGAGGGGGGGAGATCATTACCCATGAATAAGTACTCTATAATTAAAAGTTACTTTTTCCTCAAACAAATGATATATTATTATTTCTAGATGAACTTTATCAAACAAAACGGATATTATTATTAAATAGAATTACCAAACTCTACAGCCATGAAACCCTGTAGTCATATCGCCATTTTGGCTGTAGTAGAAGAATACACTGGCTGTTTCTTACAATGCTGTATAGTTTGGTAATAAATAATACCTACTACTATCCGTTTTTATTGTATAATGTTACATGAGACATATTAAAGTCAATTTTCGAATCTTACACACGTTGTACACTGAATAAATTGTTTCCAACGCGTGTCAACTGAGTCCTCAAAACAGCATACAGTGTCCCGCACAAGTAACCGGCAACTTTGTATTATTTGCATTATATACACGATTTTCAAAAAAAATAAATGAAGAAAGAACTCTCGTATTTGAGCGGGAATATAGACGAAGAAGAACGAGAACACTTCGTAAATAAAATGGCTTAGTGTTGTAAGAGTAAGGAATGAGAGAAGAAAATAAAAACAAGGTATTGAGAAATAGGGTTCGTTGGTTGGATTTAACAGCATGTCAACCCTCAGATTATTTTATGCCAAATACGATTTGTTTTAGTATTATTTGGATTATACGGACTATTGTCCTCATCTTTATTGCTATGTGTACAACGTTTCGGCCGATGTGCCCTCCGGCCTTCTTCGATTATTTTTGTCGGATTTGGGAACCTTCTCTTCATTTCAATCCAAATAATATAAATTACCAAGCTTCATCTATAAAAGAATTAAAGAGAAATAGTAACAGGCAACTGTTCAGCCTGCACCCCGACCCACCCCAAATTTGGAACACTGGCGCAATACAATCATCCTTTCTCTGTACAGTTATATACCTGAAAAACCTACAATACCTACATTCTCTCTCTCCTCTCTCTCTCTCTCTCTCTCTCGTCTCTCTCTCTCATCTCTCTCTCTCTCTCTCTGTTTTTCTGTTCCATTTTGTCTATCGAATCTCATTTTTCCTTCCAATTTCCTCCCCGAGCCTCATACGCCCTATTACACCCCATCCCCCCTCCCGACTCTGCCGTCGTTCTTTTGGAGCGAAAAACAAACACACTTTGCCATGTCTGCAATTGTAATTACTTACATCCAAATGCAAGACCCGAATGCCTTTACTAATGGGAATATCGCGTCTAGCCGTCAGATACCAAACAGACCCGACACGGGCACAGAGAGAAAGAGAAAGAGAAAGAAAGAGAGAGAGAGAGAGAGAGAGAAGGTGTTAGCAAAAAGGAAAATTTTCGAAGAGATTCAACAACAGTAGTAGTAGTAGTAGTTGTAGTGTAGTAGTGGTAGTAGTGGTAGTAGTTTTAAATACTTTTGCATGTGTTCTTTTTCCACCATAAGTTAGGCAGATGTATGCCGACGGACGAGTAATGGAGATTAAGGCGGGAAGCAGCAGGAATCAGGGATAGAGAAAGGTAGAGGGGGAATATAGATTGGAAAAGAAAGAAAGTTAGAAACTGACAAGAAAGAAAGAAAGAAATTGAAAAGAAAGAAAGAAAGAAAGAAAGATAGTGAGTAAAAAACGAAAGAAAAAAGAAAAAAGAAAGGAGAGAAAGAAAGTAAATAAATAGATAGAAGGAAAGTCAATGGTTGGAAGAAAGAGAAGAAAGAAAGAAAGAAAGAAACTGAGTTTACAGAAAATGAGTAGAACAAAAGAAACTATGCAAAAAGAAAAAGAGTCGAAAAAAAAAGAAATTAGGAGAGAAAAAAGAAGTGAATAGAAAGAAAGAAGGAAAGAAAGAGAGAAAGAAAGATGTGAGAAGAAAGAATGAAAAAAAGATGTGAGAAAGAAAGAAAGAAAGAAAGAAAGAAAGAAAGAAGAAAGAAGCAGAAAAAGAAAGAAAGAATTGAGTAGAAAGAAAGAAAGAAAGAAAGAATGATGTGAATAGAAAGAGAGAAAGAAAGAATTGAGTAGAAGAAAGAAGATTGAGTAGAAGAAAGAAAGAAAGAAAGAAAGCAAAAAAGAAAGAATTGAGTAAAAGAAAGAAAGAAAGAAAGAAAGAAAAGAAAGAAAGATGTGAGTAGAAAGAAAGAAAGAAAGAAGAAGCAGAAAAGAGATTGAGTAGAAAGAAAAAGAAGAAAGAAAAGAAAGAAAGATGTGAGTAGAAGAAGAAAAAGAAAGAGAAGAGAAAGAAAGATGTGAAGAAAGAAAGAAGAAAGAAAGAGAAGAAGAAAGAAGAAGAGAAAGAAGTAGAAAGAAAGATGTGAGTAGAAAGAAGAAAGGAAGAAAGGAAGAAAGAAGAGAAAGAAAGAAAGATGTGAGTAGAAAGAAAGAAAGAAGAAAGAAGAAAAAAAGAAGCAGAAAAAAAAAAAAAGAATTGAGTCGAAAAAAAGGAAAAGAAAGAATTGAGTAGAAAGAATGAAAGACAGAAAGAAAGCTGTGAGTAGAAAGAAAGAAAGAAAGAAGTAGAAAAATGAAAGAAATAATTGAGTACAAAGAAAGAAAGAAAGAAAGAAAGAAAGAAAGAAGCAGAAAAAAGAAAGATCTCAGTAGAAAGAAAGAAAGAAAGAAAGAAAGAAAGAATTGAAAAGGAAGAAAGTGTATTAAGTGCAAAATAAAAGAATTTCGGAAGTTGGGCCTCCAATTTATTCCCACGGAAACTGCAACGGATACAACTAACCAGTAACAAGTTTCCATAGAGTTAGTTTTCGCCAATAAAAAATATTTTTCCCATAGTCATCATCATTGGTTATGCACTTCCACTAACGATGAACAAGAATCTGCATGCCAAGCCTCAATGTCAGTATCGTTGTCAGAAAATCTTTGTCCATGTAGTCCATCTTTCACCGACAAATAGAATTCTGTAGGCGTCAAATCTAAACTATATTAGCATAAAAACTGGAAGCACCCATTGTGTAATGGTTATCAATGTAGCAAGTGGACTCTGTAATCCGAGTTCAAATCCTGGTCGAGGCTGTTTGCATTTCGAATAACGCTATTACCCATGGAAATGTATGCATTCAGTTATTTTCTTTCCAGCTATGGTTAAATAGTAAGGCGGACAGGGCACTTTAACCTTGGTTAAACAAGCAGTTAAGGAGAAGGAAAAAAATCTGAATCTAAATCTGTTAAACTTAGTTTAAGAAATTGACCATGCTTTACATAGGACCAAAGTCTTGATCAACGAAATATTATACTAAATTAGAAAAGCTAATGAAACTAAATAAGAACTCAGATAAAAGATTTGAAACAGAGGTGGGTATAATCGAAAAATAGAACAACTGAAACTTACTCTTCTTTCACTCCCGTCTTTCATTGCTAAATTTTCCTAATTTAACTATTTGGTTAAAATAGGAAGTAAAGAATAAAATTACAGTTATTTCTTCTTGTTAATGGATTTCTTTTAAGATTTATCCTCGGGATTATTGCTCATGTTTATTAAAACACAAACAAACAATTAGAAATCAATAATACCAAGCACATATTTATTAAAACCATTTTTTTATATCAATATGCAAATTAGCCTTCTTGTTCGCACTGTAAACCGCTATTTTGTTGTATATATTAATACAACTGAAACTTACTCTTCAATCACTCCCGTCTTTCATTGCTAAATTTTCCGAATCTAACTATTTAGTTCTAATAAGGAATTTAGTTGTCTTGTGTTGCTTCGGTCAGTAGGAAAGATAGATTTTTTCTGGTTATATTTACGGCGTGTCATTTGGTATCCTCCCGTCTGCTAAAGACGATGGCGTAGTGTCCAATTTTTAAAACTCCATCAACGTGCGAGTGGCTGAACACGCCAATTTTTGAATGGCAATCTCTGGTGCAATTACTGCAAACAAACAGTGATGCTTGCTGGAGTTGCTGTTGTCTCTCCTTTCTTCTGACTCTCTTTTCTGTGGCGGCTTCTTTCCTCTCTTTTTCTCTCCTTTTCGTCCCTTGTTTGACGAGGAGGCGCCAGCTGGAGTTGCTGTTGTCTATCCTTCCTTCTGGCTCTCTTTTCTGTGGCGGCTTCTTTCCTCTCCTTTTCACTCCTTTTCGTGCCTTCTTTGACAAGGAGGCGACAAGCCGCTCGGTTTTCTGGTGGTGTTGATGTGGCATGTTTTCATGTCCTTCTTGCAGATATCTTTAAAGCGTAGGCATGGTCTCCTTACCGGTCAGGGACCTTCTACTAATTCGCCATACAGAAGGTCTTTGGGGATGCGGTCTTTGTCCATCCTCCTGACTGCATGTCAACCTATATGCTAAAGACGTTTTTGTTTTATTCATTCTTGTCGGTTAATCATTTTTAGCACATTTTTCTTAACATGGTTTTTAAAAAATACATGTTTATCTATTTAACCCATAGATTGGACATTAACAGATACTACCACTGCGGTTCAGAATGAACTGGGAGTAACGACAATGAAAGGGTACTCCACATTCCCAGAGCTCCTAAATTGGAACTTCACCACTATATACAGCTTAACGTTATACTCAGTACACTAAGAGCCGCAGCCAGCGCTTTATAGCACATCTATGATAAAAAAGTGTTGGGGAGGGTCATTGCCATAAGAGCAATACGGTTGTGATAATCATTTAGGTGCTAGGCCTGGTGGGACTACCCGATTGATCGGCAGGGGATTCCTCCGACTGTCCATTAGGCATAGCCAAAGTGGAATGTTGTTTGCCATGGACTGCTCAGCCACAAGAATTCCGTCCTTAAGCATCTGTACAAAATTTCATAATGTGTAAAGTAATTGGTACAGAGGTAGTGTAGATGTAGCAATCTAGTTGATTTATTACCGTCTGAATTCTGAGTGATTGTCGGTTGTTATTGTTATCTATTAATTTTAAGGGCATATCAACCCGTCTGGGGTTATGTCATGCCTAACGGTTAGGAAGTTATACATATCGTGTATTATATATATTTATACTTTTTAGTAATTATGGTTTTAACAATGTGTAGTAGCATTATTGGGGATTATATTGTATGGCATTGATTTTGTTTAATGTCTATATTCTATGGTATAATTTTATTTCCTCAAAAAAGAGAGAATATCTCTATGTTGACATTTTCAAACAGATCTTTCACATTGTTTGCTTTAAAATAATGCTTTCTGATGTGAGCAAAAAAAACATGCATTCCATGATAGTGTTTTACTGTCAAAGGTGTTTGACATGTTCCACATTTGTGGTTGTTGTTCTTGTTTGAGTATATTGGAGTGCGTTAGTCTTGTGTGACCAATGCGTAATCGGGACAAAATGACTTGTTCCTTTCTAGACTTCCTTAAAGTTGGTCTCCAGCCTCCCAAAGTGGGTTTGATTAGGAAGAGTTTATTGTGGATGTTGTTATTCCAGTGTTGTTGCCATTTTGTATGAAGGAATCTATTCAATTTTAGGTTTCAAATCAGTATATGGTATCTTGAAATTGTCGGGGATCAAATCTAGAGCCGATTTAGCTGCGGAGTCTGCTCTTTCATCCTCCTCACTCCTATATGACTTGGGATCCAGCATATCCTAATCTCCTTAGAGTTGGGGCTAAAAGATAAAATATTATATCCCCAAGATAGCGAGTCTTTTAAGTTTTTCTGGTCAAGAAGTATTACAGTTTTAGTGGCCATCCTTTAGGCTTCAAGTAAGAACGCTTGTCCAGCGGAGATCCCCTATGTATAAGCAGAGTGTGATCCTTTGTAATGAATCCTTTGGTTGTTCCTTGGTGCTCCTCAGTCTTGCAGGTCCTTCGTCAATCATTGCAAATGGACGACTCTCAGTATCAGTGATTAAGTAGTCAACCAGTCCCTGCATTCGGGCTGTTGATTGGCTGAGGTTTAAACCTCGTGACCTCGCTTAGTCTATAAATTTAAGTGGTGTATTGTAGCACAACTTATATACCAAAATAATCCAACAAGAAGTTTAAGAGTGAATCTAGAATTGGGGAATACAAGACAGACCTGGGCAGCACAAGAATACTGGGTGCAGTTAGACGTGACGCAGGAATGGTACCCCTTCCCTACCGACAAGAATGGTAATTGTGCCACAGAAAGAGGGTTATGATATCAAGTCGCATCCCAATAAAGCACAGTTTCCACTGAAACCAGTAGTCATAGTTCCACACCTATCCCTAATAAAGTGTTTTTTCTAGATATGGCTCAAAACTCTATTTATGTAGAGCTTCCATACTTTATTGATCTTCAGAACATCCGAAAAAAAAGGTTTTAGGGTAATTCTATGTCAAATAATTCAGACAAAAGTAAAACTGTCATCCACTCCCTTCAATTTCTCTGAAACTTTGTATAGGTGTGGATTATGTTAAAGTTAGACAATCCCCCAATTTTGAGCTTCCAATTCCAAAAATTGGCCGAGTTATGTCGATTTTAAACTCGGAAAATTTGAGGGGGGTGAGAAAGATGGCGACATTTTGTAATCTATTTTTGTCTAGAAAATGAGTTCTAGAGCTTCTCTACTCCTGAAAATTTGTTTATAGAAGCTTTTTGACCTGCTGGATCTAAACGTGTTATCAAAATAGGCATACCCATTTTTAAGTTAATAATTATTTCTGATTTTTTCATAGCAAGATAAATAAGTGGAAAAATCGAAATGGTACTGCATATAAAAATCCTTTTAACATTATTATTCTACATATATTGAACATTATTTGTACCAAAAATAGAGTTTGGTTTTTGCTCACAAGTAAAATTTCAATATCAGTTGAAATGTTGCACTTTTACGTTTTGAGTGTTTCCGGTCAGCCATTGCATAAGCTCTATATGGAGGAAAGTATCTGTCAGAGTTCGATAGAAATTATCAGGATTATGTTGGTGGTTGGATATATTTAAAATAATATACAAACAATATATTTCCCTTGTATCTATTATATTACGCAATAATTACTATAACCAACAACGGTATATCTTTAATATTATCTAGTGAGTAAAGAAAAAGGCAACTGAAATCCAGAATGTTGCATTAAAAAATTTACAGCACAATGTTTTTGCCTTGCTTCCGGAAAACATTTTATTGTCAGTGTCAAAGTCCGATGAATTGGAGGTGAGGGAAGAGGCCATAAAAAGATTTTTCTCATTAGGTAAATAAGCATTTATTCATACTTAATTAGTTATGGAAGTAAGATGAGGAAATTAATCCGACAGTATGTGGAGAAATTTTTAAAGAAAACAAACACAGGATGTAATGAACGATGGAAATTCTTTATGTCGATACTTAAGTATTTCGGTTTTTTAAATAAAACCTTCTTCAGGACATTGAGAATTTGTATGAGTAAAAGATGAAAGATGTTCAGTGTTTGTTGAATGTGTGATAAAATGTTATTTACCGTTATTTACTTGGCGTTTATAGATGAAAACCGATGACGCGATCATTGCATATGAAAGAGATGTTATCTCAATTTACAAGAATAATTATAAGTTTTCGCATTACATCGCAAAAATATAATTAAGTATGGGTAAATTTTCCAATAGTTTTTTTTTTCAAAACGTAGCAAACTACCAATGAAAGATTAAAATAATTTACTTCAATCAATTTTAAAGCCACGCATTGGTCAACTTTGACCTCTCACAAAGTGGGGGTTTGTGAACTTGCACTTGTAGAATGTTTTTCAAGGAATGAATAAACTAGAATGTCTACTGAATGGAATAGAATTTAAATTTCCAAATTGACCTGCCCACTCACACAGTATGGAAAGAGGCTTTAAATTAATAATGGAAATTTCACAGATTGTGTATGGACAGGAAGCAATGCACAAGCACATTATAACCAAATCATAGGGCCACCAAATAAGACCTACGTTTTCATCGAAAGGAAAATACAGTGAATAATTTCATTCTATTGTTACATAATCTTATATAGTGCAGGTAGTTTTAGTACAATGTTCAATGAACAATGCAAATTTAAAACATTAAATATATTTTCCATTCATTGTATCTAATGAAGAATATAAATTCTATCTGGATTTAATAAATTTGAATAATGAAATTTTGAATCGGTTTGTCATCAAATCCTGCGGTAATGAGGTATTTGTTTATATTTTTGCTGACGATCTTTAAAATTAAATGCTCAAATGAGTTTTAAAGTTAGGAATCTAATTTTTATGTCAGTTCTTATAACACCAAACCCTGTCTTTCGCCACCAAAGTTATATTGAATCCCCCCCAAAAAAAAAAAGTGACAAATCAACCTTCCCTAGTGTGCCAGCAGCTACTGGTTACAGCTTTGCAGCAGCATTTAATCATTTGCTGAATCCGGTAGCATCAAAGGCATGTACGACGGCATAAAAAAGTGCTTGGACCTTATCAATATCAATTTATATATAATACTTTATATATATACACTAGAAGCGACTACACAGCGAAGCCCGGGTAGAGGAAAAATAATTATAGAATAAACGTGGTGTAATGGTTAGCAAGTTAGACTTGCAGAGCAATTACTACTGAATTAGCAAGTTCGATCTTCGCAGGATGCCCCATAAAAATCCCCACGTAAAAAGACTTCTGTTAATCCGGCCTGGTCGGTGAGTGGGGGGCGGGCATTTTTGTTTTTGTCAGGGTAGAAGAAATGACATCACATATAACAATATAGTAAGAAATTTTAATTCAATAATCAACTATATTTAAAAAAAAAAAAAGATATAAATGAGGCGATTTGTTAAACTGATATTAAGAAAAGAAATTGCCCATACTTTCCTAATTGAATAAACAAAAAATCCAAATGAATAAAACATGCACCAAATAAACACTGTTACTAAGAATCTCCTGAGGACGACCAGCGATATGGTTGAAAGTGCTTGGGGAAAAAGTATGGGACATCTTCTTACCATCTGGATCCCGATCTACGTAAAACAACTAGAAGACTTGAACGTCTACATCTGAAAGTCATAAAGAAGGAATATCCCCTGGTCTATACCTGCCTAAATAATAACTTGCTGCCAAAAGACACACACACTATATATATATCATCATCATCATCATCATGTCGCGCTATTAGCACGGATATCCATGACAATCTCTCGCCAACCTTTCCTATCATTCATTTTCCCAGGGAGGTCCTCTGCGCAGCAACCTGCATCTTTGCTTAGTTGGTCAATGTAGGTCCTTAATGGGCGGCCCACACTAGCATGTCCGTGTGTTGGCTTCCACAGGAGAACGTCACTTATGAGCTCATCCTTGCTTCTCCAGCAGTGCCCGGCATGTCTTGTCCGTCTCACTCGAATGGTTTGTGAGATGGGGGGCAGGTGGCCATATAGCTGTTTCGTCGTGGGGTGCTGCTTCCACGATTTATTCAGGACTGCACGCAGCATTCTTGTGCAGCTCCATCCGGCTTATTCTCAAGGCGCCTCGTTAGGGTCCATGTGGTGCATCCGTACAGCAACACTGATACAACCACCGCCTGGAAGAATTGTCGCTTTAGCTTGTCAGTGAGATCGGATTTCCATATTACTGATAATTTGTTTGTGGCCGACCACGCTTTTCCTATTCGTGTATTTACATCGCTTTCTGTGGACAGGAATTTACCACCTAGGTATATGTGAATTGTTCTACTGGGCTTACCGTTGAGTGTGGTTATGTCTCCTTTCCTTTTGAAACATATGTACTCTGTTTTATCGGAGTTTACATGAAGGCCAATATTATTTGCTGCCTTCTCTAGGCTATGCAGTAGTGACTCGGCCTGTGGTGGTGTATCTGCAAGGAGTGCAAGGTCATCAGCGTAGTCCGCATCTGTGATTTTCTGTGCGGGATATCGCCTTCTTCTTGCCTTTTTTAGTGTGAAGCCTTCTTCTTTTATGGTATCTAATGATGTTCGGAGTACATAGTCTAAGCATATGATAAATATATAGGTGCTAGTGTATCTCCTTGTAGGACTCCAGTTCCGATGTCGAAGAAATCTGTGTCGCCATCGGGTGAGCGTACCATATATATAATATATATATTATATATATATATATATATATATCAAATAAGTGTTTTTGGCAGCATTTTTTCTTTTATACAAGTTTTGTTGAACTGTACAGACAATTCCTGTCGGACAAGTTTTTCGTTGATCCGTTCCAGTTTTCTGGCCATCTTTTCTGGTGTCGGGAGTGTAACTGGTATAAACAGTCCCAAAGGTTTCAAAACGAGCGCTTTCGGCAATACAATTTGCCATCCTCAGGTAGGAAACCGATGGTATGATTTTCGTGTCTCGTTTTTAACGAGAACGAGTAGTAGCACGGAATTAGAAGAGTGAGGTAATAACAATTTGGTAGTAGGAGGTTGTAGGATATATATATATATATATATATATATATATATATATAATATATATATATATAGCCAGGCAATACGCATTGAGCGTTAGAGCGATTTCATATTGCACCTTAACAAAAATATTTCAAACTAGCGGCAACACAGGAAATAGTGCATCTACCGGAACTGCTTATTGTGATTGTAGTAAATAATTGAATGGTGATTTTTTTTGCTGTCACGTGGCATACATCGACCCCAAGGATTGGATTAGTGCTACATATTCTACCTTGTAATCAGCATATTGTTTTTTGTTGGTTTGTTTTGTTTTACGGCATATCAACCTCAGTGGGTCATTTAATGTCGATAAAGTGTTGAAATAAATCAATTCTTAATGGATAATACAATTTTTTTATAAATACATTTTTCTATTTAACCCATAAATGGGACCCTAACAGGTACTACCACTCCGGGACAGAGTGGACCAGGGAGCAATGGTGATGAAGGGGTGCTCCACATTCCCCAAACTTCCAAAACTGGAACCTCACCATCAGATAGATTTTAACGTCATTCCCAGGACATGTAGACCCGCAGCCACCACCTTCTAGCACCCATATGATAAAAAGGGGTTGGGGCTTGCCATAAGGGCAATAGGGTTGGGAAATCAGCATATTGGTATGCTTTTGAAATCAACCTAAGAACGATATCTTTGATCTTCGGCTGTCGACTCCCATTGTAGTCTTTTCAACGCAACGACCACATTTCATTTACCCGCCTTTTCTCTTGTATTTCCTCCTTTATTTATTCATCATTATTTCGCGCCATTTTTACAAGGCTTCCATCATCTTTTTGGCAGGAAAGGTTTTTTTTTTATCTCTAGGGTTAAATAGTATGTAAATGTAAGCAAAGGGAAATCTAATGAATGAATAGGAGTTCTTCATCATTTTACTCTATTTTTATTTTTCTATTTTACTTTCTAACTTCTTTTTTTTGTTTTGTTTGTTTCTTTCTTTTTTATATATCCTCTCTCTCTTTCCTTTTCTTTTCTTTCTTTTTTTTTCTTTTTTTGTTTCACTATCTATTTATTTATTTATTTATTTATGTTATCCTCCCTACCCTTATTTATTTCCTTTTCTTTCCTTTTCTTTTATTCATTTCTTCTTATATAATCTCTTTCTCTGTCTTTCTTTCTTTCTTTCTTTCTTTCTTTCTTTGTTCTTTCTTTCTTTCAATTCAGTTTATTTCCTTCTTTCTATTAAGTTTCTTTCTTTTTCTCTTTCTTTCAACTCATTTACTTTTCTTCTATTTATTTACTTTCTTTCTTTCTCTCTTATATTATTTCTCGTTTTCTTTCTTTCTTTCTTTCTTTCTTTCTTTCAATTCAGATTATTTCCTTCTTTCTATTAAGTTTCTTTCTTTTTTTCTTTCTTTCAACCCATTTACTTTCCTTCTGTTTATTTACTTTTTTTCTCCTATATTATTTCTCGTTTTCTTTCTTTCTTTCTTTCTTTCTTCTATTCTCTTTCCTTTTTATACTCTCTTTCTTTCTTTCTTTCTTTCTTTCTTTCAATTCAGTTTATTTCCTTCTTTCTATTAAGTTTCTTTCTTTTTTCTTTCTTTCAACTCATTTACTTTCCTTCTATTTATTTACTTTCTTTCTCTCCTATATTATTTCTCGTTTTCTTTCTTTCTTTCTTTCTTTTTTCTATTCCCTTTCCTTTTTATTCTTTCTTTCTTTCTTTCTTTCTTTCAATTCATTTATTTCCTTCTTTCCATTAAGTTTCTTTCTTTCTTTTTTTCTTTCTTTCAACTCATTTACTTTTCTTCTATTTATTTACTTTCTTTCTCTCCTATATTATTTCTCGTTTTCTTTCTTTCTTTCTTTCTTTTTTCTATTTGCTTTCCTTTTCTATTTGCTTTCCTTTTCTACTTTCTTTCTTTCTTTCTTTCTTTCAATTCAGTTTATTTCCTTCTTTCTATTAAGTTTCTTTCTTTTTTCTTTCTTTCAACTCATTTACTTTCCTTCTATTTATTTACTTTCTTTTCTCTCTCTATCTACTTTCTTCTTTTTTCTATTCTCTTTCCTTTTTTACTTTTCTTTCTTTCTTTCTTTTCTTTTCAATTCAGATTATTTTCCTTTTCTATTAGTCTTTCGTTTTTCTTTCTTTCAACTCATTTACTTTTCTTCTATTCTATTTACTTTCTTTCTTTCTCTCCTATATTATTTCTCGTTTTCCTTTCTTTCTTTCTTTTTTCTATTTACTTTCCTTTTCTACTTTCTTTCTTTCTTTCTTTCGTTCTTTCTTTCGTTCTTTCTTTCATTTATTATTTTATCCCATTACCTTTATTA
>CM042147.1:123374398-123384398 GCA_023376005.1 Doryteuthis pealeii | reverse complement strand
CGTTCATACGGTCTCTTTTACTTTCTTGAATTTATGTTATATGTGCATCTTCTTCTTTCTGTCGTCTCTCCTTATTATCTATCACTCGATCTGAATCAATTGTTCATATCTATCTATCTATCTATCTATCTATCCCAGTCAATTCTTTATATATCTACCCATCTATCACAGTATGTCTCTATCTATCAATAAACCTATCTATCAATCTATTAAAATATAATATATATATGTGTGTGTGTGTGTGTGTGTGCATGCGTGTGTGTGTGTGTGTGTGTGTGTGTGTGTGTGCATGTGCGTGTGTGTGTGTGTGTGTGTGTTTTGAAAATAGATGAAAATTGCGGAAAAACAACACAACTAAATTTTAAAATTATTATTTAAATTGTTGTCTTGTTGCTTTATACGCATTTTCCCTCTATTTTCAACCACATTTTGTCAGATTTACCAAATCCTGTACTCCTCATATATATTTACACACACACACACACACACACACATATATATATATATATATATATATATATACATACAGAAACACACACACACAAACACACAAACACACACATATATATAATAATATATTATATTATAAAATGGGTACAAGAGATAACCTACTCGAGTTTCACCATAAGGATCTTCAGGGTTAAATCCACTGAATATATATATATATATATATATATATATATATATATATGGTTGGTTGGCCACCTTCCGTCTATTTTAGACGATAGCGTAGTGTCCATTTTTGTTTATCTGCAGCTCGTGAGTGGCTGAACAGACCGATCCTTGAGTGGCAGTCTCTGGTGCAGTGGCTGCAAACAAAAGGTGATGCTTTCTGCAGGTGTTGGGGGTGCTGCTGTTTCTCCTTTCTTTTAGCTCTCTTTTCTGTGGCAGCTTCTTTCCTCTCTTTTTCATTTCTTTTTGTTCCTTGTTTGACGAGGAGGGCCAGGTAGCACGGTCTTCTGCACAAGCCTCCCAGTATCTTTATTTTTAATATATATATATATATATATATATATATATATATATATATATATATATATATATATTAAAAATAGAGATACTGTTTTTTCAAGCATGGATATGTGAGTTTATTTGTTCAAACTAGACTAATGTTTAAAAAATTCAATTGACTTACCAGAATTTTTTCAGACTAACTTTTAACGTAAAATCAAATCTTAGGGTTATATATATATATATATATATATATATATATATATATATATATATATATATTATATATATATTAAATGTAAATAATAAATGATAAAACGAGTTGTTTTGTAATTAATACTGATGGTAAAAAAAGTCTTAATTTTTTAGAGAACTAATGGAAACGTGTTAAAACAATATGTTTTAAAAATACTATCTTGCGTTTAAGCAAAAATAGATATTGCAATACGATAATTCAGCTTACGGAAATAATGAAAATTATGAACGAAAACAATCTTTACTGTTTACATTTTTGTACCGTTAAATCAAGTGAATTCCGGTTTTTGCAACAAATTCTATGAAAAATGAAAATATGTTTGAAATAGTTTTTTTTTTTTTTTCTTAAAATATTTTAGGGGAAATATTTTTGCGATTATTATATTTTATGAAATTTGAAAAAAAAATAAACTGATAAAAAACGATTTTTTTTCTATAAAGATAATAGTCTGAATAATTATATCAGAAGATTTTTATAAGGGATTTTTTTTTTTTTAGTAAAAATTAGAATTGATATAGTAAGCAATATTGAACAATAGGAAGATTAATAGTAATTGTTATATTTCCGGTTAAGGAGGATGTCATTATGTCTTGTTTAGTTTTTGTTTTGTTATTTATATATATGAGATTTTATATTTCAACTCAGAGTAAATTAGATAATTCTTGAATTGTGGCAAATGGAGAATGAATATGAAAAGTGTTTGCATATAAAGTTGCTCAATGCTAATTTAGCAGAGCAGATTTTAAAATCTCAAATAAGATATTGTGGGATTAATTCTGGGTTACTATATGTTCCTGTGTATTAGGCAATCCTCAGACGGTTAAATATTGAAAAAGTGGCTTTTTCAGAGTTCATAATAACGTAAAGCGTGCTCATATATATATATATATATATATATATATATATATATATATATATATATATATACTAGCAAATATATGCACCCTTCGGGTGCAAGTATTTAGGTTTTGATGTTATAAAATATTGTATCAAATTAGAAACTATTTAGATAAACTGAGGGAGTATAATAAAAAAAATAGAATAGCATTAAATCTAACTCTTCCATCATTTTCCATCACTCCCGTCTTTCATTTTTCCTAATTTATCTATTTAGTTAGATTATGAAGTATTTGATAAAAATTATAGTTCTTTCGTCTTGTTTATGGATTTCTTTTAAGATTTATCCCAGAGATTTTTTATCAGATTCGTTAAGAGAAAACCAAACAATTAGAAATCAATAATACTAAGCAGATATTTATTAAAATCAAATTCTTAATATCAATATGCAAATTAGCCTTCTCGTTCACACTGTAAACCACTATGTTGTTGAATATATAAATATACTTGCATGTTATTAGTATGTAGAGTAATCCAACAGTATAATAAGGTATAACAATTTTATCAATAATTGAGGTTTAAATAAAAATAAATTCATTGTGTGAATGTGACGTCAATAACTAAGGGAATTGTGACTTGAGTAATGATTTAGTTTCGGTTACAGACAAACAAACACACAATCTCCATTATAATAATAGATATAGATATATATTTTTTTAATTTTTTTTTGATGAAACAAAGAAATCACAGTGCTCAACCACAAATTTGTAGAGGCTTTATTTATTTATTTGTGGAATTTTTAAAAAATATAATCCCAATTATGAATTTAAAATAATCCCAATTAAGAACAAATTTTCAAAGGATTAAAGAGAGATAACTTTATGAGCATGTTTTAATAAAATGCAGGAATTAAAAAATTCAAAAAATATAATCGAAAACATAAAGAGCATCCACAATAATCAACCGACGTAATTTGCGGTCCAAAAACATAACAGCAAGAAATGTCTTCAAATAAACACCAGAAGATTTAGCAGCCTGACGATGGTGAAATAACCTGAAACCTGGGTAGTTGCTTATGAAAAACATTTATATTTAAAAAATTCAACAAATATATATATATATATATATATCAGTTGTTCATATCTATCGATCTATCTATCTTTCTATCCAATTCTTAATCTATCTATCTCTCTACCTATTTCAATCAGTTGTTCATATCTATCTATCTTAATATAATCTATACATATATAAAGGGCAGTTGTGTGTATCTGTATGTCCGGGGGAAACTTCGAAAATAAAACAATTAACAACAAAGTATATATATATACTCATGAAATATCACCAGGGCTTGGTTTTTGAGCAAAAATAATAGATTTATATTCGTGAAGATAATTAAAAAATAGAATTTAAATGATAACAGCATGGATTTTTTTTTCCATTTAATATTTTAGATAGTAGACATTAACATTTCTTTTCAGGGTAGCTGGATCAATGCAAGGTTTATATTTTACATAGGGATATAAAGGGGCATCCTACGAGGATTCAACTCATGATTCAGTAATAATGGATCTGCGGGACTAACATTAAAAAATCACCCTCTACCCAGGCGACGCCGGGTAGCGGCTGCTAGTTATATGATAAATGGAACTGAATCCGACAGTATGATAGGAATTAGATAGAGAAAAAAAATTATAATAGTGGTACGTTGACAGATATCTGTTTCGACCTTTTATAAAAACGGTCTTCTTTAAGAGCAATTAAATTTATGAAAGAAAGAAAGAGGGAATAGTTACCCGTTAGGCACGGAGCGGCTCCAACAACGCTCACGTTCTGGGCCGGAATGTCTTTTAAGATTTATATAAAAATGCGTATTTTGGATTAAAAATAAAATAAATTTTATATTATTATTTATATTTTTGCTTGAAGGCAATTACAATCCGTATATCGTATAAAATTCGATAATTATAGAAAATAACTATGACAAGTGAATTTGGCAAACGATTATGCGATGCAAGAACATCTGTTTCAACTTTATTACGTCTCATACGCATTGTAATTGCCTTCAATCAAAAATATAAATAATAATATATACTTTATTCAACAATGCTTCTAAAAACAAACATCCAAAAATCTTATTTCCTTCACCGGGGCATGGGTCTAGTTTGTTATTATTCACTCAATGTCCGCGTACCTCATATGGTAGAGACATGCTATTATCTTTGACAGGTTAGTTTCGCAGGGATTGTACTATGCGGACTGTTGGCCGAACGGTAAAGCCACAGACTTTGCCTGCTGGACTACCGGTTTCGATTTATGTCGGAGGGAAATCGTTAGTATACATCGCTGATGAGACTTAATAAAGTTGAAACAGACTGTACGATGTTCTAGCATCGCATAATCGTTTGACAAATTCACTTGTCATGGTTATTTTTTATAATTATCGAATTTTATACGATATACGCATTGTAATTGCCTTCAAGCAAAAATATAAATAATAATATATACTTTATTCAACAATGCTTCTAAAAACAAACATCCAAAAATTTTTATGAAATAATTTTTTTTTTTAACTAAAAGTCACATCATCATTGAGAATAACTCAATAAAGTTTGAAGTAAAAATGTAATAGAAGATAAAAAGTGTTGAGGATGAAATCCAGCCACGAAAACGAGTTTATCTGTCTATCTATCTATCTATCTAAGTCAATTGTTTACATCTAGCTATCTGTATATCTATATATCTTTTAAGATAAAGCTCTGTAGGTATGGCTATCTGTTTGCTGAGTTCTTTTGTCAGTCAGTTTGTCTCAGTTCATTTATTTATTTATTTTTGTCTATCAATCAATCTATCTATTTCAGTCCATTCAAATCTCAGCTTCTTTATATATGTGTCTGTTCACTATTTATCTGTTTGGTCAGTTATCTATCTCTCTATCAATCTATTTATTTATATTTCCGGACCATCTGACCTTAAGGTACACCTTGTGCGATTTCGATTCGTGGGGACATTTTTTCCATTTACACCGTCAAAATCCAGTTAATTGTCTACAGACGATTTTTAGAGTTTTTTTTTTAATTATAAAACTAACCCCTAAACCTAACCCCTAACCCTAACCCTAACCCCTAACAAACAACCGGGTTTTTACGGTGTAAATGAGAAAAGTGTCCCCACGAATCGGGATCGCAGAAGGGGTGCCTTAAGATCATATGGTCCATCTTTTCAATTGAACACATAGCCTAGTGGATAAAGGAGCTTGGTTAAGACAGTTCTAAGTGACAGTTATCTCTCGACTGCAATAACATAGAATAATAATTAACACAGCTTACGACCTGTACTCCAGCAATGGTTAACGGAATGAGAACAGGGTACCCCCGTGGACTGAATAAAGGGTTAGGTTCAATGTTCCTTGATGGCTCCCGATTATGACAAGAAGGCTCCTGAGTCCGAATAGAAGTTTGCCGAGCCTGATAAAGTTCTCGAGTCCGACAAGAAATAGATGAAGAAGGCCGGAGGGCACATCGGCCGAAACGTTGTACAGATTACAATGAAGATGAGGACAATAGTCCAAATAATCCAAATAATACTAATTATCAAGCCTCATCTAAAAAATTCCGAGAAATAATCTCTCTTTCCGTTTATCTGCCTGTCCGTCACTCTGTACTTATCTATTTATTTCAACGTATTGGTTTCTACCTATCAATCAATCAATCTATCTATCGATCTATTTCAACGTAGTCTATAAATCTACATGTCCATTTTGAGAGTGCTTCTCGAAAAACAAATTAAAAATTAATACCTACATTGGCCTCACTACAAAAATAGTCTCCCGTCGCCTTATATACCATCTTTCTCCTGGGGACGACCTTCGAAATGGTTGAAAGTGCTTGGGTAAAAAGTTAACTAACTGCGTATTCGACTTGTTGATTGGCTGGGTTTAATTCCCGTAACCACGCCGAGTCTACAAGTTTAAATGGTAGTTTCCAGCACACCTTATATACCACAATATTCCAACAATTTATGTTAACCTGTCTTGTATTATATTTCTTCTTACTTTAGATAGTTTGGTCTGGTAGATTCTGGCTGGCTTCTTAGGATTTGTCTGAGACGCCCGTGTTGTCATTTGCTTTTATTAACAACACAAGACATTACTTTGGTGAATTAACCTTTTTATTAAATATTGGATCCAAATCACTCAACAGCGTGTGATAATCTAATCGATTGAACGAGAGCTGCTATTGTGTCATCATCGTTCCACGGTTAACTAGCAACTGATTATCTAAAAACTCATTCCCACGGTCCAAACTCACGAATGGAAGAGGAGTTCGAAAACGGTTAAGATATGTCACTCAGAAATCCCGATAACCGTTGTATTTTTCCGTTAACTTAAATTCAAATAAATATACTATATTAGCCGTGCACAATTAATAGGATACCTATGCAACATCATGACATGAAGGCTCTCGAGATTGACAAGAAGGTTCCCTAGTTCGAAGAGAAATTCCAATTTCGAGAGGGTTCCCGAGTTCGACAAGAAAACCTGACAGAAGGCCGAAAAGCGCATCGCCTAAAACGTTGTGTATAGAACAATATAGATGAGAACAACAGTCTGAAAAATCCAAATAATACAAGACAGGTGAATATGTCGTGACATTAGTGGACTATGTTGTGATATAAAGAGTTTAGAATGAAAAATGCTGTGACAAGAGCTAAGGTTCCCGAGTTTGACTAGAAAACCCCCAAAAAGGCCGAAGAGCACATCGACCGAAACGTTGTGTATATAACAATATAGATGGGGACAACAGTCCGAAAAATCCAAATAATACAAGACAGGTGATATTGGAGGAGTATGTTGTGACGTAAAGAGTTTAGAATGAAAAAATGCAGTGACAAGGGAAAACAATATTCGAGGAAAATCCCCTCCAAGTATAAATCGGCGTTACTTTTGATATTGATACTAATGGCTTTCTCGTCGCATCTGTTACTGATACAAGTACTATTAAAGAAATCTAGATCACCATTACAAATGACAGAGGTCGTCTCAGAAAAGAAGAAGAAGAAGAAGAAGAAGAAGAAGAAGAAGAAGAAGAAGAAGAAGAAGAAGAAGAAGAAGAAGAAGAAGAATGAAAAAAAGGATGGTGAGTGGATGCTGAAGAAGGCAAAGAGCGGCGTGCACGTATCATTGCTAATAATTTGTGTGTTTTAAGTTGCGCTTTCAACACCGAGTAGACGATTACAAGAAGGCTATCATTGACAAAAGCCAGAGAGTTGATCAGCAGGCATGACCAAAACAAACTGGCCTCAAAAGATGAAATTTTGAACACTAGCAGAAATAATATGAGAAGATTTGCAATCTTATCATTACAAAGCTGTATCGAGCTCTATGTGGCACACCTGGTATCATGGCGTACGGCGTGCATAATTTTGGTGCCTTTGATGGTGTGACCAGGAATCAGTCGCCCGAAAACTGAAGAGGTTAATTAAACTGATATGCTCCCGTAACCAGGTAGAGCTCTTTAGGAAAGACTTTAATAGACTTTCACCGCCAACATAACGCAATGACCATCTGTTTACAGAATTGATCTCTCTGGTGATCGTAACATATATACACAGATGTATGTATTTAAAACAGTTAAAACACAGCTCCTTAATGGCAGCTGGCGATGGTATAGAGGTTAACGGATCGGGTGGACGTAAAGTCAGTCGGGTTTCACTCCTGGCTGGAGTTAGTGTCTAGCCACACTGATGAGACATGAAACTTCAAAACACGGTGTCTGTGGATGGCTTATATATATATATATATATATATATATATATATATATATATATATTATATTGGACAATTTGTGTTTGTCTGTAACTGAAACTTTGTCGCCACCAACGTCACATTTCCCTTAAATATTTACGTTATATTCGCAAGGGTTATTAGATAACCATTATTCAATCTTAAATTAGCATCTGATTTATTAACAGTATCTCTACTAACGTCTATCTGATATACATTTACCTCAAAACAGCCCATATTATTAATGTGTTTGAAATCCTCGGATGTCTATTATATATCATTAAGAAATAAATGTTTACATACTATATGGTGTGAATAATTTGCACATCGGTTTTAATAAAACCGTGTTTAATAAATAATTCCTCGGTGTTATTGATTTCTAATATTATTGTTCTATTCTCTAACGTATGAACTGAAACTTTAACTGTGTGTGTGTCTGTCTGTAACTGAAACTTCGTCGCCACCAACGTCACATTTCCCTTAAATATTTACGTTATATTTGCAAGGGTTATTAAATAACCATTATTCAATCTTAAATTAGCATCTTATTTATTAACAGTATCTCTACTAACGTAGAATTTTAAATTGAAATCGTTTAGAATAAAGTAAAAATAATTGTAATATCTTTTTTATATTCGTATTTAATTTCATTAGTCTTTCTAATTCAATAAGATATTTGATTAAATTAAAATTTGAATACTTGTGCCCGGAGGGTGCATTTTTTGCTAATATATATATAATCTCAAATAAAATATTATGGTAGTAATTTACCATTACTATAGTTTCATGCGTATTATGCAACCTTTAGACGATTAGATATACAAAAAGTGTCTTGTTCACCGTTGAGTATAACACGAAGCGTGTTCACGCGATAGAATGTTATTACGCAATACTTATATTTAAAACATAAACATGCTTAGGTCTTAATGCACGCAGTGTCCAGATGTATAATAAAAAAAATCAAATTAATAGAGGGGTATACAATATGGGATTAATTAGGGTCAGGTAGATTATATATATATATATATATATATATATATATATATATATATATATATATATATACCAAGCGTGTTGGTAGATCCTCGCGGAGAGAAAAAACCCAGCAGAAAGTTTGATTGTAAAAATATACTACCAAACATCAACCAGGAAGAAAAAAATCTTTGAAAAAAAGAAAGGGCCAAGATATTCGTACCAACAAAAAATAATCTATTGGTACAGTATTTGGCCAAAAGAAAAAACAATTTATATGTATATATATGTATATAAGATATATATATTCATATAACCGCTAGGAGAAAGCTAATAAATAAAAAGTGCTCGATACCTAAGTAGAGCCAATAATAAAGATAATCTAATGAGTCAGACGAACCTACTATTAGTTTCGCATAAAGCTCTTCAGGGCTAAAATCTGAGTTCAGAAGTCAGATTTTAGCCCTGAAGAGCTTTATGCGAAACTAATAGTAGGTTCGTCTGACTCATTAGATTATCTTTATATATATATATATATATTATATATAATATATATATATAATCCAGAAATCCGAAGAAAAAATCTTCCTGACATAGAAGTGTTTTTTTGAAATGTCGTAGTTTGCAGAGCTCAATACGTGCTCTTATTGTCAGTCACAGACAAAATCATATAAGTAAAAACAAATATAACAGAAGATTTAGATTTTTAGCGTTATAGCCTATTTCAGGAAGCCTAGAGCAAATTTCTAGTCTTTCCAATCATCAAATTCGCGTATATATATATATATATATATATATATATAATAAATAATCCATAGACACGTGTTTCGAGGTTTACTTCTCATCAGTGTGGCTACACATTAACAGCTACCTCTGGCCGGGTTTGAGACCTGAATGAATTTTCGTTCGCCAAGTCCCTTAACGATGCGGCCTGTAGCGGCTGTCAAATATAAGAGAATATTTAACTGATACATTTCTAAGCAGAAATGAATTCACTAGAGTCCTCGAACTTTGTAAACAAAGTGAGGGTTAGCTACATGCCATATATATATAGGTTCGTGGTATTGTGTTTCCTTGATAGTATTCAACCAAAATTGAGAACTCAAATGTGTATGTAAAGATCTGAGCATATTTTTTTTACATATACGGAGTATTATAAATAAATGATTAGATTAATACTTTAGTTGAGATATAAATTTAAA
>CM042147.1:123359398-123369398 GCA_023376005.1 Doryteuthis pealeii | reverse complement strand
TTAAAGAGCCCAAGTCTGTCCTGCATGTTGCCCATAGCTGGAGAGAGAATTGGATTCATACCTTTCCCAAGGGTATTAGCGCCATGTGAAATGCAAACTGTTTCGTCCAGGAATTGAACTCGGGTTGACGAGTCCATTTCCTATTACTCTAACCATTAGACCACGCACCTCCATTTTTATCATATATGTGGTTGAAGGTGGGGGGCTGAGATTCTTAATCTCTTGGTTATAATACTACACTGCATTTAGTGGTGAGGCTCCTATCCTGGAGCTCTGTGGGTGTAGTACCCCTTCAATGCCATTAGTTCTTAATCCATTAACCCGGGGTGGTAGTATCTGTTAGGGTCCAATCTATGGGGCTAATACATAAAAATGTGTTTTTAAAAGTTGAATACCTAATAAGAATGAATAAAAAAGACGACTAAAATTTCCCTGGGAGCCACCAAGGCCCATGTAGACGACAGTTGGGAACTACTGCTCAAAACTTAATTCATATACACATAAAACAACTAAGCTCTTAATATATATATATATATATATATATATATATATATATATATATATATATTATATATATATATATATCAAAAACACCAGAAAGATCGCCAGATGACTGGAAAAGACACGGATCCAAATAATGAAGAAAAAGTACTCCGTGTTATTCAATAACATCTGCCTGAAAAATATATTGCTGCAAAAATACAATATATATATATATATATATATATATATATATATATATATATATTATATATATACACTTAGGGCAAATGCATCAGCCAATTTTCGCCAGATATTATTAGAACAATCCAGCAATATGAAAGGACAAAGACAAAAAATGGCTGCATTGTTCAATAATATATTTACACACACACACACATACACACACACACACATACACATACACACACACACACACAATATATATATATCATTAAATACTACACTATTATAAAGTTTTTGTTATCATTGATTTGGATGGTAACAAACGCTTTTTGATTGTATAGTATATATAAGTAAAGTAAGTAAAGTCGACGAGGGAGTCTATCCCCTTTTCAATAGCGCTAGACCAAGGAGATTGTTGTAGCATCTGAGGTGGAGCACCCCACCTACCATCAGCTCCTTACTTTACCGCACAGATCCCTGTGCTACTCATACGCTGAGTTGGCGGGGATCGGTATCGAACTAGGAACCTTGTGGTTTCTAGCCGAACGCTCTACAGACTGAGCTTATATATACTATCAAATATATGCACCCTCCGGGTGCAAGTATTTAAGTTTTAATGTAATAAAATATTGTATTAAATTAGAAAGGCTAATGAAACTAAATAAGAATACAGATAAAAAAGATTTGAAACAGAGGGAGTGGGGGGTATAATAAAAGATTTGAAACAGAGGGAGTATAATAAAAAATGGAACAACTGAAACTTACTCTTCCATCACTCTCGTCTTTCATTGTTATTTTTCTAATTTAAGTATTTAGTTATAAGTGGAAGTAAAGAATAAAATGACAGTTATTTATCTTGTTAATGGATTTCATTTAAGATTCATTGAAGAGATTTTTGCTTATATTCATTAAAATAAGACCAAACAGTTAGAAATCAATAATACTAAGCACATATTTATTAAATTCGATTTTTTAATATTAATATGCAAATTAGCCTTCCCGTTCACATTGTAAACCGCTATTTTGTTGTATATATAAATATAATTGCATGTTGTCAGTATGTAGACATAGTTAACAGTATTAATAATGTAAGACAATTTTATTAATAATTGAGGTTTAGATAAAAATAAAATCATGGAGAATATGATGTCAATAACTAAGAGAATTGTGACTTGAGTAGGAATATAGTTTCGGTTACAGACAGAAAAACACACAATCTCCATTATAATAAGATATATATATATATATATATATATTATATATATATATATAGAGAGAGAGAGAGAGAAAAGAGAAAGAGAAAGAAAATTACATTATCATACCGTCTTCTTCGAAAATGCAACATAGCTCTTATATTCTAAGTGATAAATAAGAAAGTAGCAAACGAAATATAGTACTAATGTATTTTAAACGGTAATAAGAAACGAGATTGATGTCAGTAAATGATATTAGCTTGAAGCCGATTGGTTAGCTGTCTTGGTGTCTGCTTCAAAGGAAAACGAAGCCTTTCTAAATGCAACCGCCCTAACAACACAAAGGCATTTGCCGATAGAAACGGCCATTTATTAACAGAGCACACTCGTACTATTAAAAAGTTAAGCAAAGACAAATTAAGCACAAGATCGTAATCTCGGGTTGGTTGGTTGGATGGTTGGTTGTTCGGTTTGTTGTATTTTACGGTATATCAACCTTTGTTGGGTTATTTTATGCTGAAGACGTTTTTCGTTTATTCATTCTTGTTGGGTATTTAATTTTTTCAAAGCTCTTCTTTTTTTTAATGAGTTAATTACCTTCCGTGTCCCCTAACGTTAAATGGGGGAATCGTGGCAAGCATGGAATATAATATCTACGGTCGTAACGAAATGCAGTTCAGACAGAAGAACGATGGAAGACGTAGAGCAAAATGTAGACTTGGTTGGATTTTACGGCATGTCAACCCTTGCGATATTTTTATGATGAAGACACACAACACTCAATATATATATATATATATATATATATATATATATATATAGAGAGAGAGAGAGAGAGAGAGAGAGAGAGAGAGAGAAGAAAGAGAGAGAGAAGAAAGAGAGAGAAAGTTTTTCATGTTATATGAGCTTTGTTATCTATTTCTATCTATTGATAATGGAGATTCGCTTCCGGTTTTTGTCTGTAACAAAAACTACGTCACTGCTTACGTCACATTAACCAAAATTGTCATAACAATAAATACACTCAAAATTTGAACATGCAACATTAGACAGTCCTCATTGGGTTTTTTTAACAAGTTTTAATAAATACATTACTGGTATTATATATCTATATGTAGTTTGTTTTATTTTAATATATATTTAAAATTTACATTTCAAATTGTTTTATTTTTTAATCCTCTAATGAATTTGATGATTTTACTTACTTACTTACTTAGGGTACACACTCGCTGACATTAAATTTTTAACTGCCACCCCTCAGGCAATATGTTTCAAAAATATATTTTTACATCACCCGGAGGGTGTTTTTTATTTTGCTAGTTATTATAATATAGTTTGCTATATTTATAAGTAAAGAGCGGTCAATATCATTGATAGAGCATGTATATTTAAGTTATGGTAGCGATGCCATGAAGTCAACGGCGATTGGTAACTGACAGTTTCTAGCCTATGCAATATTCAAACCAAGTTTCTTGTTACTGTTTGAAAATCGCATAAGCGAGAAATTGTAAGTTAGCAATCGCCATTGACTTTACACTTTCGCTCCCTATCTTACATATACAGGGCCAGGCAAACTGATCTGACACATTTGTAGGTTAAATAAAAGGCAAATAAAGTAAAGAAACAAAAAAGTGTTTTTATTTTCGAAAAGTACATATAATGCCATTTGGTTTTGTTTCTTTATAATGCCATTATTTTTCGTTTCTTTTTCAGTTGCTGCCATGAATTGGACTGGTGAGCATCGTTGTGGAAACGTTTATCAACATCATTTTGTATGGATGCATTTGAAGATCATTGTGAAGAATTCTTCGCAAACTTCTTTCGGAAAGTCTAAGAGCCTGGGTGCGTTTAAATGTGGAACGGAGTGGAGACTGTTGAACTGAAGCTCTTCCCGCTGCCACATTTTCTGGAGTTCTGGCGGTGCGAGGTCGGCCGGTTGATTTTCGTTCCAATGCAGATCCAGTAGCTCTGAAGTTGGTAACCCATAACAATATCGTGTTTCGAGCTGGTACGGGATCATGTCTACCAAGATTAAAGTGCAAACGGAACGCTCTTTGTGTTGCAGTTACAGATTCGTTTGTTTTGATAAACGTTTCCACAATGAAAGCGCGATGCTCACCAGTCCAATTCATGGCAGCAACTGAAAAAGAAACGAAAAACAATGGCATTATAAAGAAACAAAACAAAATGGCATTATATGAAAAAAATGGCATTATATGTACTTTTCGAAAATAAAAACACTTTTTTGTTTCTTTACTTTATTTGCATTTTATTTAACCTACAAATGTGTCAGATCATTTTGCCTGACCCTGTATATATTATTATAAAAACATTTTTCTTAAATTAGAAAAGTGCTCAAATACTGACCAGCAGAGCAGGATGAAACCTAAATTAAATGAATGTTTACTCAACTTCTCTTGATAGTCTCATGATTATTAGTTTATTATTTAAAACATAATACTTGTTAATAACACTTCTGGTGGGGGGATAAAATGATTCGTCTGTATCTCAATATCACAGAGAATTTTATCCGAGACCGGATTTCTGTTTGTGGATATACCAGTTGCACAATTCGCAAAGTATTACTCTTCCTGCCCAGTCGTGTCTAGCTTTGTACTCTCAGTATCATTATTTCACTCCCAGCGAGTTTTTAACACCATCTAACGCTAGTGGTCTTTTGGTGGGAGTTTGAAAGAAAACAAGTATCCTCAGCTCTCCAGGACTCTTCCGAGTATTCTAGCCGGTTTTAACAATGCTGTTGTCTGGATGGTCTAGATTCTTCCCCAGATTTACAATTCCTCAATCTTGGGAACCGTTCGAAAAGCACCAACTACAATCGGCATTACCTTCACCCTTATATTCTACAATTTTTTCATTTTTTTCTTCTTCAATGTTTTTTGTTTGTTTTTTCTTTTTCATTCTTTTTCTTGCTCAAACTGTTGTTGTTCTCTCTTTCTTTCTTTCTTCTTTCTTCTTTCTTTCTTTTTCCTTCTGTCGTCTTTCTTTTTTCTTTCTGTCTTTCTTTCTTTCATTTTTCTTTTTTCTTTCTCCTTTTCTTTCTTCTTTCTTTCTTTCTTATTTCCTTCTTTCTTTCTTCTGTCTTCTTTCTTTCCTTTTTCTTTCCTTCCTTCTTTCTTTCTTTCATTTTTTCTTTTTTCTTTCTCTTCTTTTCTTTCATTCTTTCTTCTTTCTTTTTTATTCATTTCTTTCTTTCATTTCTTCTTTTTCTTTCTTCTTTTTCTTCATTTCTGGACTTTCTTTTTTATTTCTTCTTCTTTCTTTCTTTTTCTTTCTTTTTTTTCTTTCTTTTTTTTTCTTTTTTTCTTCTTTCTTTCCTTCTTTTCTTTTTTTCTTCTTTCTTTCTTTTTCATTTTTTTTCTTTTTTCTTTCTTCTTTTACTTTCATCTTTCTTTCTTTCTTTCTTTTCTTTCTTCTTTTTCTTTCTTTTTTTTTTTCTTTCAGTTGTTTTCTTTTTTTTTTTTCTTTTTTTTTTTCTCTCTGCGTTTCGCGCGAAACGCACTTCGCCATTTTGTATTTTGGGGTAAAAAGCGCGGGAAGGTGTGTTGGGGGTGTTAGTGGAGAATTTTCAGTGCTGACATTCATCGTTCGCATCTATTTGAAGAAAGGCCGTAGTGGTCGTGGTAACAGCGAGGGTGGCCGTGGTGGCGAACTCGGCGTGCATTTACGTGTGTTTGGGGGAGGGGGTGAAGGGGGGGGCGTTGGTAATTGTGTGAGGCCAGCGGCTAACAGCTGCAAAGTGGACGACGCTTTCACAAGAATAATCGTCGCAATAATATCCCTGCCAAAATTCTTACATTTTCTCATAATAACAGTCGCCATCTTATTCTCTGCCATCTTTCTTCTTCTTCTTCTTCTTCTTCTCTTTTCTTCCTTCTTTTTTTCTTCTTCTTCTTTTCGTTCTTTTTTTTTGTTTTGACGTCGTCGCCATCATCGTTTTTGTCACTAAAGTCATTTTAACGATTTTCTCCACCATTTTGTCTTTTCACTATTAAAACTGAATACCCCCCCCCTCTTTCCTTCATTTGTACTTTTTTTAGAATTTTCATTCATTCATATTTTTCGTTTCTTTTCTTCGTTGTTCTTTTTGCTCAAGTTATCTTTCTCTTACTTGACCTCAATTTCATTCATTTTACTTCTCCTTAATTTTCATTCATCTGCCTTTTTATTCATTCCTTCATTTATATTATTTCTCAATTTTCTTCATTCCTTTTTTTCTCATTGTCCCTGATTTAACCTTTCATCAACCTCGATTATCCTTCATTTTTCATTTCTTCAAATCTCCTTCATTTATGTTATTCCTCAAATTTTCTTCATTTATCTTTTCTTCAATTTTCTTTTAATTATCTTTTTACTTAATGTCTCTGTATTTACCATTTGTCTTCGTTGTTCTTCTTTCATCTTATTCTCCCGTATACTTTCATTTACCCATTGCCTCGATTTTCCTTCTTGAACCTTTTTCCTTAATTTCCTTTCATTTTACTCTTTTCCTCAATTTCCTTCATTTATTTTATTCCCAATCTTCTTTCATTTACCCATTTCTTCGATATTCCTTCATTAACCTTTTCCTTAATTTTCTTTCAACTACCCATTAACTCAATTTTCTTTTCATTTATTTTATTCCCCAATCTTCTTTCATTTACCCATTTCTTCCGATTTTCCGTCCATTAACCTTTTTCATTAATTTTCTTTTAACTACCATTTCTCATTGCTTTCATTTTTTATTTCCCCAATCTTCTTTCATTTACCATTTCCTCGATTTTCCTCATTAACCCCTTCCTTCATTTTCTTTCTTTTACTCTTTTCCTCAATTTTTCAATAAAAAAGCCACGTTAAGTCCAAGTCGTCGGAGCTTGGTCTAGAGTCGGTAAACGGCCCAGACAGCGAGGGAGTCTATCCTTTTTCGCTAGCGCTAGACCACGGAGATTGTTTTTTAGTTTCTGACTGGGCGCCACACCTAACCCATCACCCTCATCTTTACCGGCACATATTCCTATGCAATCATACGCTGAGTTGGCGAGGGCCGGATCGCAGAACTTGAGATTTCTAGAGCCGGAAACTCTACTGGGATGGTGTATTGTAGCAACCGGTTTTATATCACCCAAAATAATCCCAACATTTATTGTCAATGGTGTTATATCATTTTAGAGTTCAACATCTATCTTTTTTTCTGCCTAAATCGCCATTTCGGACGGTGCATGTGGTAGTTTTTATACGCTATGTTATATCAGCTCACCGCCATGGTCCTTCGGAAGTGTAAGCCTCAACATCGTTGCAGAACATCCTATATCAGTTGCATACTTTTTGAGATCCATGCACAACTCGCAATACTTTCCGTTAATGCTGATAAATTTCAATTTTTTTAAAATTACTAATTTTGCATTGAAAAGGCTAAATAACTACACGAACTTCCCACTCGGCAGTAGCGTCAATGTGGGCACTTTCTTGTTTAATTCTAATTTAGGTTCAAAAAAGTGTGTAATAATGTATACCCTATAGACTAATGGAATCACCGACGATTACTATAAGTAACCAGGACAATTATGGCTTGTAGAGAAGTCAATGCGAGTCAGCTCATACTCTATTGTCGGACGTAATTCCCACTTCTCTCTACTGTATTTGTCTACTCTTTTGTTAATACATTTTCCTAACTTTGTTACTTCCATCGTTTTGTTCTTAATTTGACCCCCTTAAAACTCGCCACAAGACAAAAAGTGAATACTGTGCGATGTCACACTTGGCAGTGGCGTCAAATCGGCACCATCTTGTGGCAGTTTTTGTACGCCTATCTCATAATCAAGTTCGCCACCATATCGTTGAGGAAGCGTTAAGGCCTCATCGTCGTTGGCAAACTCCCTATATCATTGCCAGACGTTTTTCGAGACCCATGCGGGCACTAGCTATACTCGGTAAAGTGAATGAATTTCCATCGGTTTATTCCTTATTTTGCAATTTTTTTAAAAAGCGAATAACTGTGCGAACTTCGCAATCGGAAGTAGTGTCTCGGGGCTCTATCAGAATGATTGCCAGCCAAGACTGAGCCGGGCAGTGAGTCGCGCACAGGGACAGGTGCATGCAAAACAAACACAACAATGTTGCCAATACTGACGCTAGTTTCCTTGCGTCCCTAGATCTTACTTTGGGATTTACTTTCGTTCAAACCCACTTTTGGGAGGCTGGTGACCAACTTTAAGGAAGCTAGAAAGGAACAAGTCATTGGTGTTCCCGATTCCGCACTTGGTCATACAAGACTAAGCTATATACTCAAACAAGAACAAACAACCACAATGTGGAACTTCAACACCTTTGACCAGTTAAACAACTTATTCAATTGGAATGCATTGCTTTTTTTTTTCCTCACATCAGGAAGCGTTTATTTTAAAGCAACAATATGGAAGATTGTTAAAATGTCAACATGAGGATATTCTCCATCTTTTTTAAGGAAGATAAATTATACCATAGAATATAGACCAAATTGGGGGGAAAAACATCAATACCATACCAACATAATCCACAATAATACTAACCACATTTTTAAAACCATTACCAGAAAGTATAAATATATACAAACGATATGTTAACTCCTCGTAGACATGACATAACCCCAGACGGAGTTGATTGCCGTTAAAAAAATCAAATAAACAAACAAACTACAAAGATGGCGTTGAGAATTTTTCAGCAGTGTAAAACGAATGGGATTATTTTGAAATTTGAGACTTTCTTCATTTTTTTGTGTACATGGGTTTGTTTTTCTTTTACAAAAAAAAAGAAAGAAGAAAGAAATAACAGCATTTTTTATTAACTTTAATAAACGAAAACAAAATAAACGTGAGGTGTGCGTTAAAGTTTTTTACAACTTGAAAAAGTGAAGTGACTCTGTCCAGCCGATGGACAAAACCAGCCACATTGTTTCATCTGTTATGATAAAAATAAGCGGCTTTGATTTTTTTATATCAATTTCAGTACAAGAGTTTTTTTTCAAAACAGACAACGATGGTCGAAAACCTTTGCAATAAATGCAGGGGAAAAGATAACTGTAAAAAGTAATCTATGTTCGAGGGAACAGATTTTTTTACTCTCTCTCTCTCTCTCTCTCTCTCTCTCTCTCGGTCACACACACACACTTTTCTTCTCTCTCTCTCTCTCAATACGCTCCCCTCTGTCTGTCTCTCTGTCCTTCTTTCTCTGTCATATCCCTGTCTGTCTGTCTGTCTCTCTCATCTTGTCGGAAATATATCAAGTTTCAAACCCACGCCATATTAAGCTAGCCAACTGAGCAGACGGGCTCTTAAAGCACCAATGATGGCACTTATGCATTGATTACAATATAACAGCTTTATTAACCAACTAGCACATTTAACCACAACCTACATATTCTTTGCCCTCCTCCCGCCATATCTCTCCTCTCCTCAATCCTCTCCACTCTCTCTCTCTCTCCTCTCTCTCTCTCTTCCTCTCTCATACTCTTTCTCCTCTCTCAGTCAACCCTGTGTCTGTTAACTCTGTAAAACCTGTCTGTCTGGTCTCTCCCTCTCAATACGTGTCGGAAATATATACTAGTTTAAAGCGTCCTTTAAAAGCTACTGAGAATGAGGGTTCTTATTAGGACCTTTGGCCCCAACATATCACTTCATGCTTGAATTAGATATAAAACTTTATTAAACTCACCAATGAAACCTTGATTCCACCTCTCTCACATGCTCCCTCTCTATCTCGTCATCTCCTCTCTCTCTCTCTCTTCTCTTTCACTCCCTCAACTCTCAAAATCTCGTGTCGGAATTTTACTAGTTTAAAGCCAGCCATATTAAAGAACAATATGCAACTGAGATGGTTCTTATTAAAGGCCTTAAGGCAAATATGAAGCACTTTCATGCATTACAACATACAACTTTATTAAACTAGCACTATGAATACCTTAAGCCAGTGCAATACCCCCACACCTCTCTATCACATCTCTCTAATCTCTCACTCCATCTCTCAAATCTCATCTCTCTCTTGTCGGTGGGTTTTGTAGACGGAAAGGCTCTTCAGTTAGCCTTTGGCCATGATGCACTTCATGGCAATATTATATATAACTTAAAAAACAACTAGCACCAACAAATATTAACCAGCTTACATATTCT
>CM042147.1:123344633-123359298 GCA_023376005.1 Doryteuthis pealeii | reverse complement strand
GAGAGGAGAGAGAGAGAGATGAACAAGGAAAATGGGAGAGACCAGATGAAGTATAAATGAAGAATATTTTTCTATGAATAAATAATGAAATCAAAGTAAATCACGTGTTTTATAAGACGACACACACACACAACACAACCACACACACAATCTATATAATATAATTTAGTACGTATATTGTTTAAAGTATAGTATTACGATATATCATTATAATACACCATATATACGTATCGAATATAGTAATATATATTGTATATATATTGAATGTATAATCATATATATTGTATTCAATATATTGTGATAGTATATACATGTATATTGCCTCTATCTTATATATATTTCCAACGTCTCTCCTCACGAGCAGGATACGTTACACAGAGGTCAATTTCTTAAGCGGGCTCAACAGTTTGAATTCAAGAGTTTTCCTTCCCTAGACTGGTTACCCTAGCTATGGTTCAGAACCCAGTCTGTCTGCTGATTTACGCCATACTGGAGGAGAATAGGATAATCATGCCTTTCCGCAAGGGTCTAGGGCAAAGTGAAATGCAAATTGACCCGACGTCCAGGTATGAGGACGTTTTGTTGGTTTCCGGTCTTGTAAAGAGAAAGTCAGTAAGACAGGAAAACGTCACAGTCAAGTAAGCACCGGATATGAACTCTTTTCAAATTAATTAAATGAAAGAGCCGAAAATGCCGAAGCTATTAAATTCATATCCTCAACAAAGTTTAAATCTAATCATTTATTTATAATACTTACCGTATATTATGTTAATAAAGAAAATATTATGCTCGATCTTTACATACACATTTTGAGTTCTCAAATTTTGGTTTAAATCATCCATCAAAGGAACACACATCACCACGAAACCTAATATAATATATATGGCATGCTCAGGTACACTCACTTTGTTTACAAGGGGGTTTTTTCGAGACTCTACGTGAATTCATTTCCGCTAGAAAGTGTATCAGTTAAATATCTCCTATATTTGAACAGCCGCTACTAGACCGCATCGGTTAATAAAGACCCTTGGCGAACGAACAAATTCATATCAGGTCTCATACCCAGGCGCCAGAGGTAGCATTGTAATCGTGTAGCACACCACTGAATGAAGAGGTAAAAACCTCGAAACACGTCGTCTATGGAAATTTATTATATATATAACGGGAATTGATTGATCGGATTGGAAAGATGCTAGAAATTTGTGGGCTCTATGGCATTTCCTGAAAGAATGCTATAAGCTAAAACATTCGTAAATCTTTCTGTTAATATTTTTTTTATTATATGAATGTTGGTCTGTGACCTGACAATAAGGCACGCGATTGAGCTCTGCAAACTACGACATTTAAAAAAAAAGCACTTCTATGTAAGAGATTTTTCTCCGATTTCTTGATTATATATATATTAGTATTATAATATATACCCTATAATTAATGAGTCCAGACGAACCTAACTATTAGTTTCGCATAAAGCTCTTCAGGGCTAAAAATCTGACTCAGTCAGATTTTAAGCCCTGAAAGCTTTAATGCGAAACTAATAGCAGGTTCGATCTGACTCATTAGATTATCTTTAATTATGTGGCTCCTTTAGGTATCCGAGCCATTTTTTTTTACTTATTAGCATGTTCCTCCTAGCGGTTATAAAATGAATATATAAATATCTTATATACATATATACATATAAAATTGTTTTTTCTGTATTGGCCAATAATCCTTACCAATAGATTAGTTTTTGTTGGACGAATATCCTGGGTCCTTTCTTTTTTCAAAGATTTTTTTTTCCTTCCTGGTTCGATTGTTTGGGTAGTATATTATTTACAATCAACTTTCTGCTGGGTTTTTCTCTCAATGACTATCAACGAACGCCCTTGGTATTTATTATATAATATATATATATATATATATATATATAATATCTATATATATATACATTACACTGACCTAATTATCCCATATTGTTACCCTCTAATTAATTGATTTTTTTTTTATTATACATCTGCAGGACTGCGTGGCATTAGAGACTAAAAGCTCTTTATTGTTTTAAATATGAAGTTTGCGTAATAAATTCTATCGCGTGAACACGCTTCGTGTGTATACACAACAAAGGTGAACAGAGACATTGTTTGTATCAATCGTCTAGGTTCATAATAGCATGACTATAGTAACAGTAAATTAGTACCAATATATTATGCTGTTATTTGGATTATAAATACTATATTTAGCAAAAATGCAGCCTTCCGGGCCCAACAGTATTCAAAATTTTAATTAATCAAATTAAATATTGATTAGCACGACAATGAAATTAATACGAATGTAAAAAATAATTAGACCTTCATTTTTTACTTTATTCAAAAGAATTTCAATTTAAATCTACGTTTTAGTTGAGATACTGTTAATAAATAAGATGCTGAATGTTAAGATTGAATAATGGTTATTTAGATAACCCTTGGCAAAATATAAGTAATATCTAAGGAAATGTGACGTTGGTGGCGACGAAGTTTCAAGTTACAGACAGACAACATCACAGCAGTTAAAGTTTCGGTTCATACAGTTAGAGGATAGAACATAATATTAGAGGATCTGAAATAACGCTACTACTTCATGCCGAGCAGGACAGATTAGTTTATTAAAACACGGTTTTATTAAAACCGATGTGCAAATTATTCAACCATATAGTTATGTAAACATTTATTCTTACATGATATATAATAGACACTCCGAGATTTCAAACACATTAATAATATGGCTGGATTTTGAGGTAAAGTAACAGATACGACGTTAGTAGAGATAACTGTTATAGAATAGATGCTAATTTAAAGGATTGATAATGGTTATCTAAATACCTTGGCGAATAAACGTAAATATTTAAGGGAAATGTGCACGCTTGGTGGGCGAAATAAGTTTTCAAGTTACACGCACAGGGACAGCACACAAATTGTTCCATTATAATATTAGTATATAATACTTATAGTATTATAATATATATATAAGTACAGGCCGATCCACAGACATCGTGTTTCGAAGTTGTCACGTATACCGAAGCGTGGCTAGAAACTAACTCCTGAACCACCCGCGATGATACCGACTGATTTTACGTCAACCCGATCCGCTACCTCTTACCAATCGCCAGCTGCCATTAAGGACTGTGTTTTAACTGTTTTAAATACATACATCGGTGTAATAATGACTTTACCGATCACCAAGAGATCAAAGATCTGTAACAGATGGTCATTGCGTTATGTTGGCGGTGAAGAGTCTATTCAAAGTCTTTCCTACAGATGCTCTACCTGGTTACGGGGAGCATATCCAGTTTAATTTAACCTCTCCAAGGTTTTTCGGGCTATGACTGATTCCTGGCACACCATCAAAGGCACCCCAAAATTATGCACGCCGTTACCCCCATATACCAGGTGTGCCACAATAGAGCTCGATGACACGCTTTGTAATGATAGAGATGCAATTCTCTCATATTATTGTCTGCTAGTGCTTCAAAATCGTCATCTTTTGAGGCCAGTGTTTGGTCATGCGCTGCCTGATCAACTCTCGGTTGTGTCAATGATAGCCTCTTGGTAATCGTCTACTCGGTGTGAAGCGCAACTCTAACACACGGTCAAATTATTGGCAAGTACGATAGCACCGCCAACTTCTTTGCCTTCATTCAGCATAGCCATCCTCACCATGGCCTGTTTTTATTTCATTCTCTTTCTTCTTCTCATCTTTTTCTGAAGACGACTCTGCTCATTTGTTTAATGGTGATCTAGATTTCTTTAATGTACGTTTGTATCAGTAACAGATGCGACGAGAGCCTTAGTAATCAATACTCAAAAGTAACAGCCGATTTATTACTTGTGGGGGATTTTCCTCGAATATTGTTTTCCTTGGCTCACTTGCATTTTTTCAATTCCTAATACTCTTATCGTCAACAACATTACTCCTCCCTATCACCTGTCTTGTATCATTTGGATCTTTCGGACTGTTTGTCCTCATCTATATTGTTATAGCTACACAACGTTTTCGGTCGATGTGCTCTTCGGCTTTTTGGGGGTTTTCTAGTCAATAGCTTCGTGAACCTTAGCCTCTTGGTCACGCATTTTCTTCTAAACTTTTACGCTCACCAAATACTCCTCCAAATAGTCCACGGAACGTATTCATCACTCTGTCTTGTATTATTTGGATTTTTCAGAACTGTTGGTCCTCATCTATATTTTCTATAACACAACATTTCGGACGATTACACTTTTCGGCCTTCTGTAAGATTTTCTTAAATCGAACTCGGAGAAACCTTCTCGGAAATTGGAACTTCTCTTTCGAACAGGAACTTCTTTGTCGATCCCGAGATGCCCGTCATGGTCATAAATGTTGCATGGGTATCCCTATAATTGTGCACGGCTAATATAGTATATTTATTTGAATTTAAGTTAACGGAAATAATCAATGGTTGCCGGGATTTCTGAAGTGGACATAGTCTTAACACGTTTTCGAACTCCTCTTCATTCGTGCGTTTGGACGCGTGGGAAATGAGTTTTTAGATAATCAGTTGCTAGTTAACCGTGGAACGTAATGATTACACAATAGGCAGCTCTCGTCAATCGATTTACAATTCTCACACGCTGTGGTGATCTGCGATCCAAGATTTAATTAAAAAAGGAAATTCACCAAAAGTATGTCTTGTGTTGATTATAAAAAAACAAATGACAATGACGGCATCTCAGACAAATCCTAAGAAAAGCCACCGAATCTACCGACAATATCAAAGTAGAAGAAATAATAATACAAGACAGGTTTAACATAAGTGGAATATTGGTGGTATATTTAAGGTGTGCTGGAAAACTACGATTTTAAACGTATGTATGACCTTCGGCGTGGTTACAGGTGAATAAACCCAGCCCAATAACAAGTCGAGATACGGAGTTAGTTATTTTTAACCAACGAAGCACTGTTCAACTCTTTGAAGGTTCGTCACCCCCAGGAGAGATGGTATAGGTAAGCGAACGGGAGACTAAATTGTTTGTAGTGAGCCAATGTACGGTATTAATTTTTAATTTGTTCTCGGAGAGGCCCTCAAAATGACATGTAGATTTTATAGACTACGTTGAATAGATAGATCGATAGATAGTTGGATTGATTGATAGGTAGAACACAATTACGTTGAAGATAAATAAGATAGGTCACAGAGTAACGGACAGGCAGATAAACGGAAAAGAGAGATTATTCCGGAATTTTAAGATGAGGCTTGATACTTACTATTTTTGGATTTTTGGGACTATTGTACTCATCTTAATCTAGTAAAATCTGTACAACGTTTCGGCCGATGTTGCCCTCCGGCCTTTTCTTCTCGTATTCTTCGACGGACGTCGAGAAACTTTATCAGTCTGGAAACTTCTATTCGGAACTCAGGAACCTTCTATTGTCTCCCTTTCCAAAGGACTCGGGACTTCTTGTCATAATCGGGAACTATTCTTGTCATAAACGGGAGCTATCAAGGAACATTGAAACCTAACCCTTTATTCAGTCCAACGAGGTACCCTGTGTCTCATTCCGTTAACCATTACCGGGGTAATCAGGTCGTAAGCTGTGTAATTATTAATTCTATGTCTACTTGAGTCGAGGAGTATTTGTCATTTAGAACTGTCTTAACCAAAGGCTACCTTTCCACTAGGCTATGGTGTTCAATTGAAAGATGGACCAATGACCTTAAGGCACCCCTTCTGCGATCCCCGATTCGTTGGGTACACTTTATTCACTTTACAATACGGGTGAAAAAATCCCGGTGGTTTGTTAGGGTTAGGGTAGGGTTAGGAATTAGGGAGTATGACGTCGGGTTAGGGTTTGGGGTTAGTTTTTATAATTAAAAAAAACTCTAAAATATCGTCCTGTAACAATAACTAACTGGATTTGTACGGTGTGGATGGAGAAAAATTGTCCCCCAACGAATCGAATTCGCACAGAAAGGTGGGTGCCTTAAGGTCATATGTCCGGAAATATAAATTATATAGAATTGATAGTAGATAGATAACTGACAAACAGATAAATAGTGAACAGACTATTATAAAGAACAAGAGAATTTGAATGGAGTGAAAATAATAAATTGGATCGATGAGACAAAAATAAAACAAACAAATGAACTGAGGGACAAAACTGACTGAACAAAAGAAGTCAGCAAAAACAGAAGTCTACCCCTACGCAGGAAGCTGTTATCTTAAAGGTATACAGGTATACAGATAGCTAGATGTAAACAATGACTAGGAAGAATAAATAGATAGCACAGATAAACTCGTTTACTCTAGCATCTGTAGTACCTGTATATCTATTTTAGCATAAAGCTTGTAAGTATGACTATCTGTTTGCTGAGCTTCTTTTGTCAGTCAGTTTGTCTCAGTTCATTTGTTGATTTATTTTTGTCTATCGATCAATTTATCTATTTCAGTCCATTCAAATCTCTGTTTCTTTATATATATGTCTGTTCACTATTTATCTGTTTGGTCAGTTATCTATCTATCTATCAATCTATTTATTTATATTTCCGGACCATATGACCTTAAGGCACACCTTGTGCGATTTCGATTCGTGGGGACAATTTTTCCATATACACCGTCAAAATCCAGTTAATTGTCTACAGACGATTTTTAGAGTTTTTTTTTAATTATAAAACTAACCCCTAAACCTAACCCCTAACCCTAATCCTAACCCCTAACCCTAACCCCTAACAAACAACCGGATTTTTACGGTGTAAATGAGAAAAGTGTCCCAACGAATCGGGATCGCAGAAGGGGTGCCTTAAGGTCATATGGTCCATCTTTTCAATTGAACACATAGCCTAGTGGATAAAGGAGCTTGGTTAAGACAGTTCTAAATGACAATTATCTCTCGACTGCAGTAACATAGAATAATAATTAACACAGCTTACGACCTGTACCCCAGTAATGGTTAACGGAATGAGAACAGGGTACCTCCGTGGACTGAATAAAGGGTTAGGTTCAATGTTCCGTGATAGCTCCCGATTATGACAAGAAAGTTCCCGATTATGACAAGAAGGTTCCCGAGTCTGAATAGAAGGTTCCTGAGTCCGAATAGAAGTTTCCTGAGACTGATAAAGTTCTCGAGTCCGACAAGAAATACATGAAGAAGGCCGGAGGGCACATCGGCCGAAACGTTGTACAGATTACAGATTGAAGATGAGTACAATAGTCCAAATAATCCAAATAATACTAATTATCAAGCCTCATCTAAAAAATTCCGAGAAATAATCTCTCTTTCCGTTTATCTGCCTGTCCGTTACTCTGTACTTATCTATTTATTTCAACGTATTGGTTTCTACCTATCAATCAATCAATCTATCTATCGATCTATCTATTTCAACGTAGTCTATAAATCTACATGTCCATTTTGAGAGTGCCTCTCGAGAAACAAATTAAAAATTAATACCTACATTGGCCTCACTACAAAAATAGTCTCCCGTCGCCTTATATACCATCTTTCTCCTGGGGACGACCTTCGAAATGGTTGAAAGTGCTTGGGTAAAAAGTTAACTAACTCCGTATTCGACTTGTTGATTGGCTGGGTTTAATTCACGTAACCACGCCGAGTCTACAAGTTTAAATGGTAGTTTCCAGCACACCTTATATACCACAATATTCCAACAATTTATGTTAACCTGTCTTGTATTATATTTCTTCTTACTTTAGATAGTTTGGTCTGGTAGATTCTGGCTGGCTTCTTAGGATTTGTCTGAGATGTCCGTATTGTCATTTGTTTTTATTAACAACACAAGACATTACTTTGGTGAATTTACCTTTTATTAAATCTTGGATCCAGATCACTCAACAGCGTGTGAGAATCTAATCGATTGAACGAGAGCTGCTATTGTGTCATCATCGTTCCACGGTTAACTAGCAACTGATTATCTAAAAACTCATTCCCACGGTCCAAACGCACGAATGGAAGAGGAGTTCGAAAACGGTTAAGATATGTCACTCAGAAATCCCGGCAACCATTGTATTTTTCCGTTAACTTAAATTCAAATAAATATACTATATTAGCCGTGCACAATTAATAGGATACCCATGCAACATTATGACATGACGGCTCTCGGGATCGACAAGAAGGTTCCTTAGTTCGAAGAGAAGTTCCAATTTCGAGAAGGTTCCCGAGTTCGATAAGAAAATCTTACAGAAGGCCGAAAAGTGTATCGTCCGAAATGTTGTGTATAGAAAAATATAGATGAGGACAACAGTCTGAAAAATCCAAATAATACAAGACAGGTGAATACGTTGTGATATTGGAGGAGTATTTTGTGACGTAAAGAGTTTAGAATGAAAAATGCAGTGACAAGAGCTAAGGTTCCCGAGTTTGACTAGAAAACCCCCAAAAAGGCCGAAGAGCACATCGACCGAAACGTTGTGTATATAACAATATAGATGAGGACAACAGTCCGAAAAATCCAAATGATACAAGACAGGTGATATTGGAGGAGTATGTTGTGACGTAAAGAGTTTAGAATGAAAAAATGCAGTGACAAGGGAAAACAATATTCGAGGAAAATCCCCTCCAAGTATAAATCGGCGTTACTTTTGATATTGATACTAATGGCTTTCTCGTCGCATCTGTTACTGATACAAGTACTATTAAAGAAATCTAGATCACCATTACAAATGACAGAGGTCGTCTCAGAAAAGATGAAGAAGAAGAAGAAGAATGAAAAAAAAGGATGGTGAGTGGATGCTGAAGAAGGCAAAGAGTGGCGTGCACGTATCATTGCTAATAATTTGTGTGTTTTAAGTTGCGCTTTCAACACCGAGTAGACGATTACAAGAAGGCTATCATTGACAAAAGCCAGAGAGTTGATCAGCAGGCATGACCAAAAAAAACTGGCCTCAAAAGATGAAATTTTGAACACTAGCAGAAATAATATGAGAAGATTTGCAATCTTATCATTACAAAGCTGTATCGAGGCTATGTGGCACACTGGTATCATGGCGTACGGCGTGCATAATTTTGGTGCCTTTGATGGTGTGACCAGGAATCAGTAGCCCGAAAACTGAAGAGGTTAATTAAACTGATATGCTCCCGTAACCAGGTAGAGCTCTTTAGGAAAGACTTTAATAGACTTTCACCGCCAACATAACGCAATGACCATCTGTTTACAGATTTGATCTCTCTGGTGATCGTAAAGTATATACACAGATGTATGTATTTAAAACAGTTAAAACACAGCTCCTTAATGGCAGCTGGCGATGGTATAGAGGTTAACGGATCGGGTGAACGTAAAATCAGTCGGGTATCACTCCTGGTCAGAGTTAGTTTCTAGCCACGCTGGTGATACGTGAAACTTCGAAACACGATGTCTGTGGATGGCTTATATATATATATATATATATATATATATATATATATATATTATAATGGACAATTTGTGTGTGTCTGTCTGTAACTGAAACTTTGTCGCCACCAACGTCACATTTCCCTTAAATATTTACGTTGTATTCGCAAGGGTTATTAGATAACCATTATTCAATCTTAAATTAGCATCTTATTTATTAACAGTATCTCTACTAACGTCTATCTGATATACATTTACCTCAAAACAGCCCATATTATTAATGTGTTTGAAATCCTCGGATGTCTATTATATATCATTAAGAAATAAATGTTTACATACTATATGGTGTGAATAATTTGCACATCGGTTTTAATAAAACCGTGTTTAATAAATAATTCCTCAGTGTTATTGATTTCTAATATTATTGTTCTATCCTCTAACGTATGAACTGAAACTTTAACTGTGTGTGTGTCTGTCTGTAACTGAAACTTCGTCGCCACCAACGTCACATTTCCCTTAGATATTTACGTTATATTTGCAAGGGTTATTAAATAACCATTATTCAATCTTAAATTAGCATCTTATTTATTAACAGTATCTCAACTAACGTAGAATTTTAAATTGAAATCTTTTAGAATAAAGTAAAAATAAGTGTAATATTTTTTATATTCGTATTTAATTTCATTAGTCTGTCTAATTCAATATAATATTTGATTAAATTAAAATTTGAATACTTGTGCCCGGAGGGTGCATTTTTTGCTAATATATATATAATCTCAAATAAAATATTATGGTACTAATTTACTGTTACTATAGTTTCATGCGTATTATGCAACCTTTAGACGATTAGATATTCAAAAAGTGTCTTGTTCACCGTTGTGTATAACACGAAGCGTGTTCACGCGATAGAATGTTATTACGCAATACTTATATTTAAAACATAAAGATGCTTAGGTCTTAATGCACGCAGTCTGCAGATGTATAATAAAAAAAAATCAAATTAATAGAGGGGTATACAATATGGGATTAATTAGGGTCAGGTAGATTATATATATATATATATATATATATATATATATATATATATATATATATATATATATAATATACCCCGTTGATAGATTTGAGAGAAAAAACCCAGCAGAAAGTTTGATTGTAAAAATATACTACCAAACATCAACCAGGAAGAAAAAAATCTTTGAAAAAAGAAAGGACCAGGATATTCGTACCAACAAAAAATAATCTATTGGTACAGTATTTGGCCAAAAGAAAAAACAATTTATATGTATATATATGTATATAAGATATATATATATTCATATAACCGCTAGGAGAAAGCTAATAAGTAAAAAATGCTCGATACCTAAGTAGAGCCAATAATAAAGATAATCTAATGAGTCAGACGAACCTGCTATTAGTTTCGCATAAAGCTCTTCAGGGCTAAAATCTGACTGAAGTCAGATTTTAGCCCTGAAGAGCTTTATGCGAAACTAATAGTAGGTTCGTCTGACTCATTAGATTATATATATATATATATATATATATATATATAATCAAGAAATTCGGAGAAAAAATCTTCCTTACATAGAAGTGCTTTTTTTTTTTAAATGTCGTAGTTTGCAGAGCTCAATGCGTGCTCTTATTGTCAGTCACAGACAAAATCATATAAGTAAAAAAAATATAACAGAAGATTTAGATTTTTAGCGTTATAGCCTATTTCAGGAAGCCTAGAGCAAATTTCTAGTCTTTCCAATCATCAAATTCGCGTATATATATAATAAATTATCCATAGACACGTGTTTCGAGGTTTACCTCTCATCAGTGTGGCTACACATTAACAGCTACCTCTGGCCGGGTTTGAGACCTGAATGAATTTTCGTTCGCCAAGTCTTTTAACGATGCGGTCAGTAGCGGCTGTCAAATATAGGAGAATATTTAACTGATACATTTCTAAGCGGAAATGAATTCACTAGAGTCCTCGAACTTTGTAAACAAAGTGAGGGTTACCTACATGCCATATATATATATAGGTTCGTGGTATTGTGTTTCCTTGATGGTATTCAACCAAAATTGAGAACTCAAATGTGTATGTAAAGATCTGAGCATATATTTTTTTTTACATATACGGAGTATTATAAATAAATGATTAGATTAAACTTTAGTTGAGATATGAATTTAAATTTATTTCGGCATTTTCGGCTCTTTCATTTAATAATTTGAAGAGTTCATATCCGGTCTTATTGATATGATTTTCCTGTCTTACTGATTTTCTCTCAAGACCGGATAACCAAAAACGTCCTCAATACCTGGACGTGGTAATTGCATTTCACTTTGCCCTAGTACCCTTGGGAAAGGCATGAATCCTATTCTCCCTCCAGCTATGGGTAAATAGCAGGACAGACTGGGTTCTTGAACCATAGCTAGGTAACCAGTCTAGGAGAAGGAAAACTCTGAATTCAAACCTGTTGAGCTCCGCTTAAGAAATTGACCTTGTGTCGTATCCTGCTCGTGAGGAGGAGTTGGTAAATATATATAAGTAGAGCAATATACAATTATATATATCACAATATATGAATACAATATATATGATATACATTCAATATATATACAATATATATTATATATGATACTATATATGTGTATTATAAATGATATATGTAATATATATTTATATACATATACGTATAAATTATATATATATAGATGTGTGTGTGTGTGTGTGTGTGTGTGTGTGTTTATAAAACGTGTATTACTTTGATTTTCATTATTTATTTCATGAAAATATTTCTTTCTATTTATACTTTTCTGTCTCTCCCATTTTCTTGTTCATCTCTCTCTCTCTCTCTCTCTCTCTCTCTCTCTCTCTCTCTCTCTCTCTCTCTCTCTCTTTATATATATATATATATATATGAGAAATGGGGGGCTTTGGAGTGAATCCGGCCGAATGAGGTAAAATTCTAAGGAATGAAAGAACAAAATTTGGACAAAAATGTGTAGTATATTTTGATGGAAATATACTACACATTTTTGTCTGAGTTTTGTTCTTTCATTCCTTATATATTTACCTTATATATATATGTATGTATATATATAATATATATTTCTATATATATATATGTGTGAAATAAATATTTAGAAAAAACAAACACATGATGTAAAATTCGCTGACAGAATTCTGTTTCGACCCTTTATTGAAGTGGTCTTCATCAAGAGCGAGTTGTGTATAATAGAGAAAACGGTGAAAGTGGACCGTTATGAGACGAAAGTGGTGCAGATGAAACGTTCAATATTATGGCCGGAATTTTTTTTTTTAATTTAAAATTCTTTTTTTAAATTTAGAAAATGCGTATTCTGTTATGAAAATAAAATTTTCTGAATATTTATTTCACACTGTCGGATTTACTTCCCTCTTCTGATGAGCCTATTTCAGTTGTAAACATCGTTTGTTTTTTCATTATATATATATATCCTGGCTGACAACCTTACGCCTTACTTATACTTCCATCCTTCTTTCCTTTCTGAATATCATTTTCGCTTCTCCAACTGCTACCGTCCTTACTCTCCAACGACCATATAAAAAGCACTTCTGATCTCGTCAAGGAAATATGGCCAGGGGGGACATCCATAGATGTTCTTGGCAATAATTACCAAATCACCCGCTGTCAACAACAACAACAACAACAACAACAGCAACAACAAAACACACAAACAGAGCAACACCAAGAAAGTCGTGTTCAGCCGTAAACCAACAAAAGAAGTTCCAATTGCAATTTTAATCGCAACTGACAAACAAGCGTATCGCTAACATCTTGACTGCTCTTCACGGAAACATCGCTCTGAATCATGGGACGACTACAAGCTAGATCGTCAGCGTGCGAAACGCAAGGTTCATTTTCTCTGTTTGCGTCTATCTATCTAACTATCTATCTATCTGTTCCCATCTATATATCAATCAATATATCTAATTAATCTATCTACCTATCTGTTCCTATCTATCTGTTCCTATCTATCTATCAATCAATATATCTAATTAATCTATCTACCTATCTATCTATCTATCTATCTATCTGTCTGTCTGTTCCTATCTATGTATCTATCTATCAATCAATCAATATATCTAATTAATCCATCTATCTATCTATCTATCTATCTATCTATTTGTTCATATCTATCTATCTATCTATCTATCAATCAATATATCTAATTAATCTATCTATCTATCTATCTATCTATCTATCTGTTCCTATCTATCTATCAATCAATATATCTAATTAATCTATCTACCTACTTATCTATCTATCTAACTATCTATCTATCTATCTCATATATTTTTTTATCTTACCTTTGTCAGTTTCTATCTCTTATAATATGTTCTTCGGTGTATATGTATAATTTTATATAAGTAGTTATATATATATATATATATATATATATATATATATATATATATATATATATTGAACTCCGCTTAAGAAATTGACCTTGTGTCGCATTCTGCTCGTGCGGAGGGGTTGGTAAATATATATATGTGTTTATCCCAACCGTATTCCTCAATTATTCTTATAGCCCTCGCCCGATCCTTTTTATCATATATGTGCTAGAAGTCGGTAGTCTTAGTGTCCTGTGTATGACACTAAACATCATCAAGTGGTGAGGTTTCAATTCTGGAGCTCTGGTGAATGTGGAGTACCCTTTCATTACACTTATTCCTAGGTCCACTCTGACCAGGAGTGGTATTACCTATCAGAGTCCGAGAAACCTAGGAATAAGTGTAATGAAAGGGTACTATGGTTAGAGTCATAGGAAATGGACTCGTCAACCAGAGTTCAATTCCTGGTCGAAGCAGTTTGCATTTCACATGGCGCTAATGCGAAAGGTATGAATCCAATTCTCCCTCCAGCTATGGGCAAAATGCAGGACAGACCTGGGTTAAATAGATAAAAACGAGTTTTAAAAATGTTAAATACCTTACAATAATGAATTAAAGAAACGTCTTCGACATGAAAAAAATCCAAGAATTGACTTGCCTTAAAAACGAACAAGCCAACCATTTTATTATATATATATTTACTAACCCCTCCGCACGAACAGGATGTGACACAAGGTCAATTTCCTAAATTTAAGTTTGAGTTTAAAAGGTTTGAATACAAAGTTTTCCTTCTCCTAGACTGGTTACCAAGCCATAGTTAAAGAGCCCAGATCTGTCCTGCATTTTGCCCATAGCTGTAGGGAGAATTGGATTCATACCTTTCCCAAGGGTATTAGCGCCATGTGAAATGCAAACTGCTTCGTCCAGGAATTGAACTCGGGTTGACGAGTCCATTTCCTATGACTCTAACCATTTGACCA
>CM042147.1:123334633-123342133 GCA_023376005.1 Doryteuthis pealeii | reverse complement strand
TTTTTAATCCTCTAATGAATTTGATGATTTTACTTACTTACTTAGGGTACAAACTCGCTGACATTAAATTTTTTACTCGCACCCCTCTTTTTTATTTTGCTAGTTATTATAATATAGTTTGCTATATTTATAAGTAAAGAGCGGTCAATATCATTGATAGAGCATGTATATTCAAGTTATGGTAGCGATGACATGAAGTCAACGGCGATTGGTAACTGCAAGTTTCTAGCCTCTGTAATATTCAAATCAAGTTTCTTGTTACCGTTTGAAAATCGCATAAGCGAGAAACTGTAAGTTACCAAGCGCCATTGACTTTACATTTTCGCTCCCTATCTTACATATACAGGGTCAGGCAAAATGATCTGACACATTTGTAGGTTAAATAAAAGGCAAATAAAGTAAAGAAACAAAAAAGTGTTTTTATTTTCGAAAAGTACATATAATGCCATTTTTATTCATATAATGCCATTTTGTTTTGTTTCTTTATAATGCCATTATTTTTCGTTTCTTTTTCAGTTGCTGCCATGAATTGGACTGGTGAGCATCGTTGTGGAAACGTTTATCAACATCATTTTGTATGGATGCATTTGAAGATCATTGTGAAGAATTCTTCGCAAACTTCTTTCGGAAAGTCTAAGAGCCTCGGCGCGTTTAAATGTGGAACGGAGTGGAGACTGTTGAACTGAAGCTCTTACCGCTGCCACATTTTCTGGAGTTCTGGTGGTGCGAGGTCGGCCGGTTGATTTTCGTTCCAATGCAGATCCAGTAGCTCTGAAGTTGGTAACCCATAACAAGATCGTGTTTCGAGCTGGTACGGGATCATGTCTACCAAGATTAAAGTGCAAACGGAACCCTCTTTGTGTTGCAGTTACATATTCGTTTGTTTTGATAAACGTTTCCACAATGAAAGCGCGATGCTCACCAATCCAATTCATGGCAGCAACTGAAAAGAAACTAAAAACAATGGCATTATAAAGAAACAAAACAAAATGGCATTATATGAAAAAAATGGCATTATATGTACTTTTCTAAAATAAAAACACTTTTTTGTTTCTTTACTTTATTTGCATTTTATTTAACCTACAAATGTGTCAGATCATTTTGCCTGACTCTGTATATATTATTATAAAAACATTTTTCTTAAATTAGAAAAGTGCTCAAATACTGACCAGTAGAGCAGGATAAAACCTAAAATAAATGAATGTTTACTCAACTTCTCATGATAGTCTCATGATTATTAGTTTATTATTTAAAACATAATACTTGCTAATAACACTTCTGGGGGGGGGGGAAATGATTCGACTGTATCTCAATATCACAGAGAATTTTATCCCAGACCGGATTTCTGTTTGTGCATATACCAATTGCACAATTCTCAAGTATTACTCTTCCTACCCAGTCGTGACTAGCTTTGTACTCTCAGTATCATTATTTCACTCCCAGCGAGTTTTTAACACCAGCTAACGCTGGTGGTCTTTGGGTGGGAGTTTGAAAGAAAACAAGTATCCTCAGGTCTCCAGGACTTTTCTGAGTATTCTAGCTGGTCTTAACAATGCTGTTGTCTGGGTGGTCTAGATTCTTCCTCAGATTTACAATTCTTCCAGTCTCTTTTCTAAAATCTTGGGAACCGTTCGTAAAGCACCAACTACAATCTGCATTACATTTACCCTTATATTCTACAATTTTTTTCATTTTTTTCTTCTTCAATGTTTTTTGTTTGTTTTTTCTTTTTCATTCTTTTTCTTGGTCAAACTGTTGTTGTTCTCTCTTTCTTTCTTCTTTCTCCTTTCTTTCTTTTTCCTTCTGCCTTTCTTTCTTTTTTCTTTCTTTTTTCTTTCTTTCATTTTTCTTTTTTCTTTCTTCTTTTTCTTTCATTCTTTCTTTCTTTTTTTTCCTTCTTTCTTTCTTCTTTCTTTTTTCTTTCTTTTTTCTTTCTTTCTTCTTTCTTTCCTTCCTTCTTTTTTCTTTCATTTTTTTCTTTCTTCTTTTTCTTTCATTCATTCTTTCTTTCTTTTTTATTCATTTCTTTCTTTCATTTCTCTTTCTTTCTTTTTCTTTCATTCTTTCTGTCTTTTTATTTCCTTCTTTCTTTCATTTCTCTTTTTCTTTCGTTTTTCTTTCTTTCTTTCTTTCTTTCTTTCATTTTCTTTTTCTTTCTTTTCTTTCATTTCTTTCTTTTTATTCATTTCTTTCTTTCATTTCTCTTTTTTCTTTCTTCTTTTTCTTTCATTGTTTCTTTCTTTTTTATTTCCTTCTTTCTTTCTGTCTTCCTTCTTTTTTCTTTCTTTTTTTCTTTCTTTCTTCTTTCTTTCCTTCCTTCTTTCTTTCTTTCATTTTCTTTTTTCCTTCTTTCTTTCTTTCATTTTTCTTTTTTCTTTCTTTCTTTCTTTCTTCTTTCTTTCTTTCTTCTTTCAGTTGTTCTTTTTTTCTCTCTTGCGTTTCGCGCGAAACGCACTTCGCCATTTTGTATTTTGGGGTAAAAAGCGCGGGAAGGTGTGTGTGGGGTGTTAGTGGAGAATTTTCAGTGCTGACAATTCATCGTTCGCATCTATTTGAAGAACAGCCGTAGTGGTCGTGGTAACAGCGAGGGTGGCCGTGGTGGCGAACTCGGCGTGCATTACGTGTGTTTGGGGGGAGGGGGTGAAGGGGGTGAAGGGGGGCGTTGGTAATTGTGTGAGGCCAGCGGCTAACAGCTGCAAAGTGGACGACGCTTTCACAAGAATAATCGTCGCAATAATATCCCTGCAGCAAAATTCTTACATTTTCTCATAATAACAGTCGCCATCTTATTCTCTGCCATCTTTCTTCTTCTTCTTCTTCTTCTTCTTCTTCTTCTTCTTCTTCTTCTTCTTCTTTCGTTCTTTTTTTTTGTTTTGACGTCGTCGCCATCATCGTTTTTGTCACTAAAGTCATTTTAACGATTTTTCTCCACCATTTTTTGTCTTTTCACTATTAAAACTGAATACCCCCCCTCTTTTTCCTTCATTTGTACTTTTTTTAGAATTTTCATTCATTCATATTTTTTCGTTTCTTTTCCTTCGTTTGTCTTTTTGCTCAAGTTATCTTTCTCTTAAACTTGACCTCAATTTTCATTCATTTTACTTCTCCTTAATTTTCATTCATCTGCCCTTTTTATTCATTCCCTTTCATTTATATTATTTCCCAATTTTCTTCATTCACCTTTTTTCTCAATTGTCCCTGATTTAATCTTTTCATCAACCTCGATTATCCTTCATTTTTCATTTCCTCAAATCTCCTTCATTTATGTCATTCCTCAAATGTTCTTCATTTACCTTATTCCTTAAATTTCCTTCATTTATCTTTTCTTCAATTTTCTTTTATCTTTTTACTTAATGTCTCTGTATATACCATTTGTCTTCGTTGTTCTTCTTTCATCTTATTTTCCCGTATTCTTTCATTTACTCATTTCCTCGATTTTCTTTCATTTATTTTATTCCCCAATCTTCTTTCATTTACACATTTCCTCGGTTTTCCTTCATTATCCTTTTTCCTTAATTTTCTTTCATCTACCCATTTCCTCAATTTTCTTTCATTTATTTTATTCCCCAATCTTCTTTCATTTACACATTTCCTCGGTTTTCCTTCATTATCCTTTTTCCTTAATTTTCTTTCATCTACCCATTTCCTCAATTTTCTTTCATTTATTTTATTCCCCAATCTTCTTTCATTTACACATTTCCTCGATTTTCCTTCATTAACCTTTTTTCTTAATTTTCTTTCATCTACCCATTTCCTCAATTTTCTTTCATTTATTTTATTCCCCAATCTTCTTCATTTACACATTTCCTCGATTTCCTTCATTAACCTTTTTTCTTAATTTCTTTCATCTACCCATTTCCTCAATTTTCTTTCATTTATTTTATTCCCCAATCTTCTTTCATTTACACATTTCCTCGATTTTCCTTCATTAACCTTTTTTCTTAATTTTCTTTCATCTACCCATTTCCTCAATTTTCTTTCATTTATTTTATTCCCCAATCTTCTTTCATTTACCCATTTCCTCGATTTTCCTTCATTAACTTTTTTCCTTAATTTTCTTTCATTTTACTCTTTTCCTCAATTTTCATAAAAAGCCAGTAAGTCAAGTCGTCGACGTGGTCTAAAGTCGGTAAAGCCAGACAGCGAGGGAGTCTATCCCCTTTTCACTAGCACTAGACCACGGAGATTGTTTTTTAGTTTCTGACGTGGAGCGCCACACCTACCATCAGCTCATCACCTTACCGCACATATTCCTATGCAACTCATACGCTGAGTTGGCGAGGGCCGGTATCGTACCCGGAACCTTGAGATTTCTAGCCGGACACTCTACCGACTGCTCCAAAGGTACTTTTAAGATTTCCCTAATTAAGTAGAGAAAGCGGAGTGGTCTATTGTCGGTATCAACCGGACAGCGACGAAGTCTATCCCCTCTTACGAGCGCTAGATCAGCGAGATTATTTTTGCGTCTTAGGTGGATTGCCACACCTACCACCAGCTCCCTACAGATACAAGTTGTGCTATTTATGTTCTAGGGTCAGTATCGAACCCGGTATCTTGTGGTTCCATGGTGGATGCTCTATTGAGAGAGTTAACCCGACCCCTTATATAATATATATATATATATATATTATTATATATATATAATATAAAACATCTTTTGAAACAGAAAAGTGTCCATTTTCGTTAGTTTTCGTCTTTTATTTATTTATTTATTTATTTTTTTTTCTATTTCTTTTAAGAATTCCAATCTCTTTAGTTAATGTGAAAAGTGAGTGCGTTCCCGGCATCTTCTTCCCTAATAATTTCATCATTTTCTTCGCTAGTTAACCGACTGTACTCCCTAGTGCATTCTTGTGACTCACTTTCTTTTATTTGCTCTCTCTCTCTCTCTCTCTCTCTCTCTCTCTCTCTCTCCTCTCTCTCTCTCTCTCTCTCTCTCTCTCTATTCACGGAAACCTTTGTCGTTTATTGTTACGATTTTAATGGCCATCCTTTAGGCTTCAAGCAAGAGCGCTTTATCCAGTGGAGATCCTTTGTGTTAAGCAGTGCGCGATCATTGGTAAAGAATCCTTTGGTTGTTCCTTGGTGCTCCTCGTCAATGATTGTAAATGGACGTCTCTCAGTATCAGCAATCAAGTAGTTAACCAGCCACGTATTCAAGCTGTTGATTGGCTGAGGTATAAACTACGTGACCTCGCTCAGTCTATAAATTTAATTGGTGTATTGTAGCACGGCTTATATCACCAAATAATCCAACATTTATTGCCAATGGTGTTTATATCATTTTAAATTTTCAACATCTATCTATTTTTCTGCCTAATCGCCATTTCGGACGGTGCACTGTGATAGTTTTTGTACGCCTATGTTATATCAGCTCGCCGCCATGCCCTTCACGAAGCGTTAAGCCTCAACATCGTTACAAACACCCTATATCAGTTGCAGACTTTTTTGAGATCCATGCACCACTCGCAATACATTTCCGTTAAATGATGATAAATTTCAATGTGTTTAATTCTAATTTTGCATTGAAAAGGCTAATAACTACACGAACTTCACACTCGGCAGTAGCGTCAATCGTGGGCACTTTCAATTGGTTTAATTCTAATTTTAGGTTCAAAAAGTGTTATAGGTGATATACCCTATAGACTAATGGAATGCACCGACGATTACTATAAGTAACAGGGACAATTATGACTTGTAGAGGAAGCCAATGCGAGTCAGCTCATAACTCTATTGTCGGACGTAATTCCCACTTCTCTGTACTGTAATTGTCTACTCTTTTGTTAATACATTTTCCTACATTTGTTACCTGTCGTTTTGTTCTCATTTGACCCCTTAAAACCCCACAACAAAAAGCGAATAACTGTGCGAATTTCACACTTGGCAGTGGCGTCAATCGGGAGCACCATCTGTGGCAGTTTTTGTACGCCTATATCATATCAGTTCGCCGCCGTGTCGTTGAGGAAGCGTTAAGCCTCATCGTCGTTGCAAACTCCCTATATCACTTGCAGACGTTTTTGAGACCCATGCGCAACTAGTTATACATTTTCCGTAAAATGATGATGAATTTCAATCGGTTTAATTCTGATTTTGCATTTTTTTGAAAAGCGAATAACTGTGCGAACTTCGCAATCGGTAGTAGTGTCAATCGGGAGCTCTATCAGAAATGATTGCCAAGCCAAGACTGAGCGCGGCAGTGAGTCGCGCGCAGGGACAGGTGCATGCACAAACAAACACAACATGTTGCCAATAGCTGTACGACTAGCCTTGCGTCCCTAGATCTTAATTTCGGGATTACACTCGTTCAAACCCACTTTGCGAGATTGGGTGACCAACTTTAAGGAAGTCTAGAAAGGAACAAGTCATTGTGTCCCGATTACGCATTGGTCATACAAGACTAACGCTATATACTCAAACAAGAACAACAACCACAATGTGGAACATGTCAAACACCTTTGACAGTTAAACACTTATTCATGGAATGCATGTTTTTTTGCTCACATCAGAAACGTTATTTTAAAGCAAACAATATGAAAGATCTGTTTGAAAATTTCAACATGGAGGATATTCTCTCTTTTTTGAGTGAAATAAAATTATACCATAGAATATATACATGAAACAAATCAATACCATACAACATAGTCCCCAATAATGCTAACACATTTTTAAAACCAATTACTAAAAGTATAAATATAAATACGTGATATGTATCACTTCCTAACCGTTAGACATGACATAACCCCAGACGAGTTGATATGCCATTAAAATCAATAAACAAACAAACTAACAAAGATGGCGTTGATAAATTTTGCAGCAGTGTAAAACGATAGGGATTATTTTGAAATTTGACTTTCCTTCATTTTTTGTGTCTGGGTTTTGTTTTTCTTTTGCAAAACAAAAAAAAAAAAAAGAAAGAAAGAAATAACTAACAGCATTTTTTATTAACTTTATAAAGAAAACAAAATAAACGTAAGGTGGCGTTAAAGTTTACTACTTGAAAAAGTGAAGTGACTCTGTCCAGCCGATGACAAAACCAGCCACAATTGTTACATCTGTTAATGATGAAAATAACGGCTTGAAATTTTTTTATATCATTTCAGTACAAGGAGTTTTTTTTTAAAACAGAACAAGATGGTCGAAAACCATTTGCAAAAGTGCAAGGGATAAAGATTAACTCTAAAAACTATCTATGTTCGAGGGAGTAGATTTTTTTACTCTCTCTCTCTCTCTCTCTCTCTCTCTCTCTCTCTCTCCCCTCTCTCTCTCTCTCACTCCTCCTGTGTCTGTTTCTCTGTCTGTCTGTCTGTCTGTCTGTCTCTCTCGTGTCGGAAATATATACTAGTTTAAAAGCCGTCCTATTAAGATAGCTACTGAGGAGGGTTCTTAATTAGGCCTTTGGCCCAACAATATCACTTCATGCATTGATTAGATATAAAACTTTATTAAACTAGCACCAATGAATACCTTAGCCAGTGATATATATAACCCCCCTCTCTCTCT
>CM042147.1:123319633-123332133 GCA_023376005.1 Doryteuthis pealeii | reverse complement strand
TTTTGATATATATATATATATATATATAAGAGAGTTTTATAATTTGCTTGAAGCATTGTGTATATATTGGTTAGGAGGTTGATTTAGAAGGCTATCACAATGCAGGTGTAAAGAAAAAATAATAATACGGTAACAATGGTGTTGTGTGTTAACCTGTATTTATTTCTTGAATTTTCAAGATAAAATCTCTTTTTCAAAAGATCACTGGAACTGAAGTAGTCTAGTTATGGCATTTCTATTTAAAAGAATTTTTTTTTTTTTGAAAATGATGGTATTTTTATATAACTGTTTCTCGTGTTGTGTGTTTACGTGAATGAGGTTTTAAACCCCCCCCCAAAAAAAAAAAAAACGCCTTCACGTAAACATACAACACGAGAATACCAGTTATATAAAAATACCATCATTTTTCAAAAAAAAAAGAATTCATTTAAAAAGAAATGCCATAACTAGACTACTTCAGTTCCAGTGATCTTTGAAAAATAGATTTTAGCTCGAAAAATTCAAGAATAAATACAGGTTAATACACAACACCATTTTACCGTATTATTATTTTTTCCTTTACATCTGCATTGTGATAGCCTTCTAATCAACATCCTAACCAATATATATATATATATATATATATATATATATATATATATATATATATATTAGCTAGAATTCCCGCCCTCCGAGTGTAAGTATTTAAGTTTTAATGTAATGAAATATATCAAATTAGAAAGACTAACGAAATTAAATAAAAACGCATATAAAAAGATTACGCTTATTTTAATTATATTTTAATTGGTTTCTATATAAAATCATTCATAGAATTGATTTGAATTTGTTGGAAAATACAACAATAATATTAGAGATCAATAACATCTAGTAATTATCTATTAAAACCTGTTTTGTTAAAACCAGTATTGAAATTAACCAAACCATATATTATGTAAACCTTTATTTCTTAGTGATATATAAGAAACATTGCAGGATTTAAAAATGCACTAAAATGAGCTGTTTTGGGGCAAATCTAACTCAGATTTTCATGTGAAGATCATACATTACACCCTCTGCACATTACTATTCTCATGAGGATTTTGCTAAGTTGATATCTGCTGATTCAAACATTTAATTAACTCTTAACACCCTGTTGAGATTTTTTCTAAGTCCAGAGCAGTCCTATAAGGATATATAAAAAAAATGGCTAAAAATGACCTTTGCATCTAAAGTTACCTATTATTTCCCTTAAATCAAAGATTTCTACATATGTTTAATATTAAATTTAAACAAAGGCTATTGTTTGGGGGCTGATTAGTTAAAACGAATGTGACTTCCAGCCGGGTGGAATGTGGTGGTATAGGACTTTAAGAGAATTGCTGGAGAGAAAGTACTCACCAAAGTATCTGGTCTGAAACTCCATCTGGTGGTGAGGTTCCAATTCTTGGGCTCTGGTTAGTCCTCCCTAAAGTATCTGGTCTAACTCTGAGCTCCTTGGTTTAAAAAAAAAAGAGATATCGTTAATAAATAAGATGTATTAATGATTTTGACTATAAATTAGATACTCATTGATAAACTTACGCAATACCAGAGGCTATTGTGATATAAACAGTGACGTAGTTTCGGTTACAGACAGATAGACACAGAAACTCCATTATAATAAGATTTACCAACCCCTCCGCACGAGCAGGATGTGACACAAGGTCAATTTCTTAAGCGGAGTTTAACAGGTTTGAATTCAGTTTTCCTTCTCCTGATTTTCCTGATTTCCTAATCTAGGTTATAGATCACAGCCTGATCAACTATTTATCCTTAGCTGCTGGGAGAATAGTTGGAGGAATACCTTTCCCGACAGTATTACCGCTACGGGAAATGGAATGTAGAGGGGCGTGGTGTAACGGACCCATCGAACCGAGTTCAAATCCTGGACGAAGCTATTTGCATTTCACATAACACTAATAGCCTTGGGAAAGGTATGGCACCCAATTACTCTGCCTCCAACTATGGGTGAATAGTAGGGTAAGCTGGGCTCTTTAATCTTGGAGAGGTAACCAGTCTAGGAGAAGGAAAACCTTTTAAACTCCGCGTAAGAAATTGACCCTGAGTCGTGCAGAATGGTTTGATAAATATATATGTGTGAAATGCAAACAGCCTCGACCATTACACCGCGCATCTCCACAATATATTGATATATGTTGCTGACAGTACCTGCTGAGGCCTAAATGGTCATCCATCTAAGTATTGAACAGGTTCATCGCTGCTTAACTTCGGTGATCTAGCAGGAACTAGTGCTTGCAACGTGACTTGCCCGTAAGCCCATGGTTATTGGTGAGAAACTAGGTATCACTGTTCTCAGCGAGGTTAGACCAATGTCGACTGTTGGTATTGAAGAACAATTAAAGTTCCAATTACCGTTGAACTGGGAAGACAAGGCAACAAACGATTGTAACTTAAATACAAACCCGAATAGTTACAAAGTCTACCGCAGAATGACAGGATATATATAAGACTCCACAATGTCATTCAAATCAAGCAGTCATGCAGCCAGTCAGAACTCAAGGAATGGAATGACCCAAATCACCCAAATTCATGAATGGGTCATTCTTGATTTCTATATATACCAACTGTCTTGGACACTGCTTAAGTTGTACTTAGCTGCTGTTATTCAACCTAACAGTAGACTTATTGACTTCAATAGGTATTACTGGCAGCAGGTTTTTTGTTTTGTTTTTTAATGTTTTGTTTGGGGTTTTTTTGGTGGGGGGGGGTTCAAGCATGCATCGTATTGCTTCTTTGGTGCCTCTCTGTCACAATGGCTAGTGGAGAGTTCATTGTAGAGTGTGATCTTGTGCAGGCGATAATTCATCGTCTTAGAGATGTTTTCTGACGTAACTGGTATCTTAGTAGCATAGCCTCGATGCTGCTGATCTTCGCGCCGTTCAAGGACTTTAATATTGGTGACGAAGTTATTCCAGTGGACGAGGAAGATGGTGCAGAGGCAGCACTTTTATTAATGCTCGATGTGTCCTAAATGGTAAATATAATTATAAAGACATTATTATGCAGCATACAAACGGGATAGAAGTCATAATCATTCTGACCCTGAGTGGTAGTACCTGTTAGGGTCCCATCTATGGGTTAAATGGATTTTGAAAAAAATGAGTTTACAAAAAACGGATTTTTATAAGATATATAGATAGTATAAAAGAGACTGAGATAGATAGATAAATATAGTATAAAGAGACTGAGATACACACACACACAAAACATACACACACATACAATATATATATATATATATATATATATATATATATATATAGAGAGAGAGAGAGAGAGAGAGAGAGAGAGGAAGAGTATAAACAGACTGAGATAGATAGATAGATAGATAGATAGATAGATAGATAAGAACAGACAATAGAACTAGATAGATGATTAAGGAAGAAGAGAAAAGACGAGAGAAGAAAATGTATTCAATCATTGGGAGATAGATAGATAGATAGATAGTATAAACAGAATGATATAAACACACACACACACACACACACACACAACACACATATATATATATATATAGAGAGAGAGAGAGACAGACAGACAGACAGACAGACAGAGACAGAGACAGAGAGAGATAAATAGATTGATAGATAGATAGATAGATAGATAGATAGAAGATAGTATAAATAGACTGAGAAGATAGATAGATAGTATAAACAGACTGATATATATATATATATATATATATATATATATATATATATATATATATAGAGAGAAAGAGAGAGAGAGAGAGAGAGAGAGATAAGAACAGACTAGAGAACTAGATAGATGAATAAGGAGAACAGAAAAGACGAGAGAAGAAAAATGTATTCAATCATTGGGAGATAGATAGATAGATAGATAGATAGATAGATAGATAAAGAGAAAAGAAGGGTTAAAAGATTATTCAGTCCTCGACGCACACGCATGTGCACACGCGGACACCCACATACGCGGTGATCAAGTTTGTCATTCGCAAACATTCATATTTGTAGCTCTGCCTCCTCTATTAATCGACGTCTCTTTTCACGGCACGACCCTCCCGGCATGCAATTCGATAGCGAAAGCAATTGTTTTTCCGGCCACGTGGGAGACGATGATACGTAGACTTCAGTCCCTACCCACTAGGTTCCGGCGGAAGACAGAGAGGCTTGAACTTCTCTCGGGAGAACATTTTTCAGGCTGTATCTTCCAAAGAGGAAACGAGACACCTTGCTCCATTTCTGAAATCGGAGAGCAAAAATTAAAGATGTCCGCCCTTGTAATTGGCGCTGGAAATTGAAGCAAGAAAGAAAGAAGGGACGACATAATGATGGCGAGAGAAGAAGAAGAAGAAGAAGAAGAAGAAGAAAGAAGAAGAAGAAGAGAAGAAGAAGAAAGAAAGAGGAGGAGAAAGAGGAAGAAGGGATAGGGAAGGAGGAGCTGCTGATGTAATAGTAGATGAAATAAGAAAGGAGGAGACTCAGTCGGTAGGGTGTTCGGCTGGGAACCTCAAGATTCCCGGTTCGATACCGGCCCTCGTCAACTCATCGTATGAGTAGCACAGCGATCTGTGCGGTAAAGTGAGGAGCTGATGGTAGGTGTGGCTCTCCACCCCAGCCGCTGAAAAACAATATCCTTGGTCTACCGCTAGTGAAAAGGGGATAGACTTTAGGCCACCCCGACGACTTTACTTTTTTACTTACTTATAGAAAAGTAAGTACTGAAAGAAAAAACGAAAGTAACAAGGAAAGAAAGAAAGTACTTAATGAAGTATATAAAAAGAAATGATGAAAAAAAAAGGAATTAATTAAAACGTTAAAAAAACACACTAACAACTTAACTATTTAGAAAAAGAAAAAGAAAGAAACGGAAGGTAAGAAGGAAGGAAAGAAAAAAAGAAGAAAGGAAATTTAACTACTTATAAGAAAGAAAGAAAGAAAGAAAGAAAGAACTTAAGGATGTTTATTATTATTATTATAATTATTAATGGAAATCCAATCTCACAGACAAGTTAAAGAGACAGTTCTTCCAGGCCGTTGTCGTGTCAGTGCTGCTGTATGGCTGCACCACCTGGACCCTAAGGAAGCGACTAGAGAATAAACTAGATGGGAGCTGCACAAGAATGCTGCGGGTGATCCTGAACAAGACGTGGAAACAACACCCCACGAGAAAACAGCTGTACGGTCAACTGCCACATATCACCCAAACCATCCGAGTAAGACGGACAAGACACGCGGGACACTGCTGGAGAAGCAAGGACGAACTCATTAGCGACGTCTTCCTGTGGAAGCCAGTACATGGACACGCCAGTGTGGGCCGATCAGCAAAGACGTACATTGATCAGCGAGTACAGGATGCTGCATAGAGGACCTCCCGAGAATGATGAGCGATAGGGACGGATGGAGAGAGATTGTCATGGATATCCGTGCTGACAGCGCGACATCATCATCATCATTATTATTATCATTATTATTATTATTATTATTATTATTATTATCACTCATTTTGAGTTTTTCACATCAGCGTTAGCTGATGGTATTTCACTGGAGTCTGAGTGACAACAAGTCTCCTCAGGTCTCCAGGACTCTTCTGAGTATTCTAGCCGATTGTAGCAGTGCAGTAGTCTTGGTCTCAAATCTTCCTCTGATTTCTAGATCCTCCAGTCTTTTTTCCAAGTTTATTGGTACCGTTCCAAGTACACCAACTACAATTGGTATGACTTTCACTCTCATGATCCGCAGGTTTTTCAATTCTCTGGCAAGGTCCAGGTATTTATCCATCTTTTAATTTTCCTTCAGCTTCACCCTGTGATCTGCTGGGACCGCAAAGTGCACCAGTTGACACGTTCTCTTTTTTTTTTTTTTTTGTAAGTCTACAGTCCGATAAACACACAAATATACGAGATGCGTTTAATACAAACGGTTATCGACGTAGGAAATCGAAGTGGTTCGGGTTCAAATCCTGGACGAGACTGAGTTTCAGTTTGTGCTAATGCCCCTGAAATTCATGCCCATTTATGAGTAAATTGTAGGACAGACTTGCTTCTTTATGAGTGAATAGTAGGACAACCAGTATAGGAGAAGGAAAACGCTGAATCCAGCTTTATTCCGCTGAAAAGAATTTACCAGCACACACAAACACACAGAGAGGCTATAACACGCACATACGGAAGCACGTGGTGTAATGGTTACAGTCATGGGAAATGGACTCGTCGCCCCGAGTTCAAATCCTGGATTGATAATTGCATTTCACTTAGCACTAATACCCTTGGGAAAGGTATGAATCTTACTCTCCCTCCAGCTATGGGTAAATAGTAGGGCAGACTGGGTTCTTTAACCTTGGTTAGGCAACCGGTCCAGGAGAAGGAAATCTCTGAATCCAAATCTGTTGAACTCCGCTTAAGAAATTGACCTTGTGTCACATCCTGCTCGTGCAATTGGTAAATATACATAACACGCACATACATAGGCACATTTACTTAAACACACGCACAAGTACCCTTAATCAAACTCTCTTAAGAACACACATACATTTATTCAAACATGCAGATATACTCAAATGCATACCCGCCCTGTCGGCTGGGGCGTTAGAATGCACCGACTGCACCTCTGCAGATGGGTAAGACTCCCCAATGGGGCCACCTGTTGGCCGTGGGTGGCGACCCGTGATGCTTAAGGATAGAGCCCAGGTGGATGAGCAGTTCATGACATGCAATACTCCACTTTGGCCCTATCTTGGGCTAGACGGGCGGTCGGAGAGGCCCCCTCCGATCAATCGGCTGGTCACGTCAAGCCCTAGCACCTATATGATTTTCCCAACCCTATTGCCCTTATGGCAAGCCCCAATCCCTTTTTATAATATGGGTGCTAGAAGGCGGTGGCTGCGGGTCTACATGTCCTGTGAATGACGTTAAACTCTATCTGATGGTGAGGCTCCAGTTTTGGAGGTTTGGGGAATGTGGAGCACCCCTTCATCACCATTGCTCCCTGGTCCACTCTGACCCGGAGTGATAGTACCTGTTAGGGTCCCATCTATGGGTTAAATAGAAAAATGTATTCATAAAAAATTGTATTATCCATTAAGAATTGATTTATTTCAAAACTTTATCGGCATTAAATGACCCACTGAGGTTGATATGCCGCAAAACAAAACAAAACAAACAAAATCAAATGCATACACATTGTTGAACGCACAGACACACACCCAAACACACACACACACGTGTACACAAATATAAACTCACACATAGCACGTATTTACTAAAACACAACCATAGTCTAAACACACTTCCATTCAGACATACATCTTTTTAGACACACACATACATTAAAACACATTAGCAAACATCTCCTTAAATATACACATAGTCAAACACACAACTCCACTTATACATACACAAACAGATGCACTATCTATCTTAATTGATTCATACCTATCTATCTATCTAAATTAATTAGTTCATATCTATCTATCTATCTATCTATTTATCTATCTATCTAACTATCTATCTTAATTGATTCATATCCATCTATCTATCTATCTTAATTAGTTCATACCTATCTATCTATTTATCTATATATCTTAATTGGTTCATACCTATCTATCTATTTATCTATCTTAATTGATTCATATCTATCTATCTATCTATCTATCTTAATTGATTCATATCTACTATCTATCTATCTAAATTAATTAGTTCATATCTATCTATCTATCTATCTATTTATCTATCTATCTAACTCTATCTTATTGATTCATATCTATCTATCTATCTAAATTAATTAGTTCATATCTATCTATCTATCTATCTATCTATCTATTTATCTATCTATCTAACTATCTATCTTAATTGATTCATATCTATCTATCTATCTAAATTAATTAGTTCATATCTATCTATCTATCTATCTATCTATTTATCTATCTATCTAACTATCTATCTTAATTGATTCATATCTATCTATCTATCTATCTTAATTAGTTCATACCTATCTATCTATTTATCTATCTATCTTAATTGGTTCATATCTATCTATCTATCTATCTATCTATCTATCTATCTATCTATCTATCTTAATTGGTTCATATCTATCTATCTATCTATCTATTTATCTGTCATAATTGGTTCATATTTATCTATCTATCTATGGATCTATTACAATATTTTTCTGTCAACCTTGCATCCAGTATGAATCGAACTCGCAATTCATTAGTATAGAATAGGATTGAGTTTGTATTTACCTAATCTGTTCGCTTACTCGGAGGATGGGGCACAAGGTCCCAATTACTGTCAAAAACAACGTAATCACTTGGCCTTTTGGTCTGATGCCAACACCCAAGCTTGACCTCTATATTCTACAAAACACGAATCACAGGCAAATTTACTTTTCGCAACTTTGAGAAGACGATTTCTGACAAACTAATCCAGTCGTGTTCACTCTCCGCCACCGTTTCTCGCTCTGTCCAAACGTCTCCTTTTATACTAGGTCTGGCCGAAATTTTCACACGTCACAACTCTCGTCTCGCCAGCCACGAGACTCGCAACCTAAAAATCGCGGCCTCAAGGACACTCACGCTTTCACCTCCTTCACAACTCGTCTCGTGCCCGCCTCGAACTCGTCACCTTCCACCTTCTCTTCTCCCGCCCACACACACACAACATGCCACTCGCTGTCTCTTCGACCGACAGACCGTTTCTGGCTCATCAAAGGTTTGTGGGTTTTGCCGTTCGATCTCGCTACAGTACCTAAATGCACATGTACAACCAATCCCATTCATTCATTCATTGTGTTACATTTTTAAAGGCCATCGTTTAGGCTTTAAGCAACAGCGCTTGTCTAGCGGAAATCCCTGGTAAAGAATCCTTTGGTTGTTCCTTGGTGCTCCTTAGTATTACAAGTTCCACGTCAATGATTTAAAATAAACATCGGTCAGTATCAGTGTTTAAGTAGTCAACCAGCCACGCATTATGGCTGTTCATTGGCGGAGGAATAAACCACGTGACCTCGTTCAGTCTATAAATTTAGGTGGTGTATTGTAGAACACCTTATATATATCAAAATATGGGCGTCCCATCGTGGTGTAATGGTTAATAATCTAGATTAGCAGACCATTGTTAGTGAGTTCGATTCTCACTGGGCACCCCATACTTCTGACCTTTTGCCACATCTAAGCTAAGCCTTGTAAATAACTATATATATAAAAATATGGGCGTCCATCGTGGTGTAATGGTTATAATCTAGATTAGCAGACCATTGTTAGTGAGTTCGATTCTCACTGGCGCCCCACACTTCTGGCCTTGTGCCACATCTAAGCTAAGCTTAGTAAATAACTATATATATCAAAATATGGGCGTCCCATCGTGGTGTAATGGTTAATAATCTAGATTAGCAGACCATTGTTAGTGAGTTTCGATTCTCACTGGGCGCCCCACACTTCTGGCCTTGTGCACATCTAAGCTAAGCTTAGTAAATAACTATATATATCAAAATATGGGCGTCCCATCGTGGTGTAATGGTTAATAATCTAGATTAGCAGACCATTGTTAGTGAGTTCGATTCTCACTGGGCGCCCCACACTTCTGGCCTGTGCCACATCTAAGCTAAGCTTAGTAAATAACTATATATATCAAAATATGGGCGTCCCATCGTGTGTAATGGTTAATAATCTAGATTAGCAGACACATTGTTAGTGAGTTCGATTCTCACTGGGCGCCCATACTTCTGGCTTGTGCACATCTAAGCTAAGCCTTGTAAATAACTATATATTAAAATATGGCCGTCCCATCGTGGTGTAATGGTTAGCAAGCTGGTATTTGCAGACCATTGTTAGTGAGTTCGATTCTCACTGGGCGGCCCATACTTCTGGCCTTGTGCCACATCTAAGCTAAGCTTAGTAAATAACTATATATATCAAAATATGAGCGTCCCATCGTGGTGTAATGGTTGGAAAGCTAGACTCGCGGACCAGTGTTAGAAGGAAAGCATCCACAAGAAAGAGAGAGAGGGGAGAGAGAGAACGAGATAGAATGAAAGAGAGAGATAAATGAGTGAGAGAGAGAGAGAGAGAGAGACAAGAAGAAAGAGGGGGGAGACATAAGTAAGTAGGAAAAATAAAGTAAGAAAGAAAGCTAAGAGCATTCATTCAAAATACAGAGATGGAGAGGGATATATGAGAGATAGAAGATAGAGAGAGAAGAGGGGGAAGAGAGAGGAGAGAGAGAATGAAAAAACTTAACTAATGGAGTGAAGAGTATCCATATCAAAAATACAGAGGAGGAGAGGGGGTAGCGAAGAACGGAGAGAGAAAAGAGAGAGAGAGAGAGAAGAGAGAGAGAGAAAATAAGAGGAAAAAAACTTATGTAGAAAAAAGAGAAACCATAGGGCACTATTCAAAATACAGAGAGAGAGAGAAGAGAGAGAGAGAGAGAAATGAGAGAGAGAGAATGAGAAAAGAGAGAGATGCCTTTATGGTTTTCACTTTTCTACAATAAGTTTTTTCCTCTTTATTTTCTCTTCTCTCTTTTTCCACTCTCTCTCTCGCGTTCTCCTTTCTTCCTCTCTCTCCGTATTCGCTACCCTCCCTCCTTCTCTTGTATTTTGAATGGATACTTTCACTTTTCCATAGTTAGTTTTCCTTCTCTCTCTCTCTCTCTCTCCCTCTCTCTCCTCTCATATCATTCCTATTCCTCATAATATCTCTCCATCTCTGTATTTGAAATGAATGCCTTAGCTTCCTTTCTTACTTATTTTTCCTACTTACTTATGTCCCCCCTCTTCTTCTTGTCTCTCTCTCTCTCTCCTCTCACTCATTATCTCTCTCTTTATCTATCTCGTTCTCCCTCTCCCTCCTCTCTTTCTTGTTGGATGTTCTTCCCTTCTAAACTGGTTCCGCGAGTCTAGCTTTCCAACCATTACACAGCGATGGGACGCTCATATTTTGATATATATAGTATTTACTAAGCTTAGCTTAGCATGTGGCCACAAGGCCAGAAGTATGGGCCGCCAGTGAGAATCGAACTCACTAACAATGGTCTGCAATACCAGCTTGCAACCATTAACCACGATGGGGACGGCCATATTTTTTATATATATAGTTATTTACAAGGCTTAGCTTAATGTGGCATAAACAAGGCAGAAGTATGGGGCGCCCAGTAAGACGACTCACTAAATTGGTCTGCTAATCTAGATATTAACCATTACAAAACAACCCGATGGGACGCCCATTTTGATATATATAGTTATTTACTAAGCTTAGCTTAGATGTGGCACAAGGCCAGAAGTGGGGGGCGCCCAGTGAAATCGAACTCACTACAATGGTCTGTCTAATCTAGATTATTACCATCACCACGATGGACCGCCCATATTTTGATATATATAGATTATTTTACTACCTTAGCTTAGATGTGGCACAAGGCCAGAAGTGTGGGGCGCCCAGTGAGAATACGAACTCACTAACAATGGTCTGCTAATCTAGATATTAACGCATTACACCACGCGGACGCCCATATTTTGATACTTATAGTTATTTACTAACGCTTGCTTAGATGTGGCCAAGGCCAGAAGTGTGGGCGCCCAGTGGAGAATCGAACTCACTAACAATGGTCCTGCTAATCTAGATTATTAACCATTACACACGATGGGACCCATATTTTTTATATATGATAGTTATTTACAAGGCTTAGCTTAGATGTGGGCAAAGGTCAGAAGTATGGGTGTCCCAGTGAGAATAACTCACTAACAATGGTCTGCTAATCAGATTATTAACCATTACACCACGATGGGACGCCCATATTTTGATATAATATAGGTGTTCTACTACACCACCTAAATTTATAGACTGAACGAGGTCAGTGGTTTATTCCTCCGCCATGAACAGCCATATGCGTGCTTGGTTGACTACTTAAAACACGATACTGACCGATGTTATTTTAAATCATTGACGTGGAACTGTAATACTAAGGAGCACCAAGGAACAACCAAAGGATCTTTATCAGGGATTCCGCTAGACAACGCTGTTGCTAAAAGCCTAAACGATGGCCTTAAAATGTAACACAATGAATGAATGAATGGGATTGGTTGTAACAATTGTGCATTTAGGTACATGTAGCGAGATAGAACGGCAAAACCCCAACCTTTGATGAAGCCAAAGAAACGGTCTGTCGGTCGAAGAACAGCGGTGGCATGTTTGTGTGGTGTGTGGGGCGGGAGAAGGAAAAGGTTGGGAAGTGACGAGTTCGAGCGGGCACGAGACGAGTTGTGAAGGAGGTGAAAGCGGAGTGTCCTTGAGGCGCGATTTTAGGGTGCGAGTCCTCGTGGCTGGCGAGACGAGAGTTTGTGACGTTGTAAAATTTCGGCCAGACCTAGTAATAAAAGGAGACGTTTGGACCAGAGGCGAGAACGGTGGCGGAGAGTGAACAAGACTGGATTTAGTTTGTCAGAATCGTCTCTAAAGTTGCGAAAGTAAATTTGCCTCTGTGATTCGTGTTTTTTTGTAGAATA
>CM042147.1:123285045-123302545 GCA_023376005.1 Doryteuthis pealeii | reverse complement strand
TACGGAGTGAGTAAATATGAGAATGAAAGAAAGGGTTAAATAGAAAACAAATGAAAAAACAAAAAATATGAGAAAAAAAAAGAAAGAAAGAAAGAAAGAAAGTAGAAAACGGGGAAAAGACAGAGGAAACTATAACGTTATCCATCAGACGCCTATTGTCTGCTTCAATAGAATGGGAGTCGGAAGGAAATAAAGGATTGACAAAAAATGAAGGGAAAACATACAGAGAAAGAAACGAAAGACTTAGATGAATTGAAAGAGAGAGAGAGAGAGAGAGAGAGAGAGAGAGAGAGAGAGAGAGAGAGAGAGAGAGAGAGAGAGAGAGAGGGGGAGTAAAGGAAATAAATAAAGGATTAACAAAAAATGAAGGGAAAACATACAGAAAAAGAAACGAAAGACTTAGATAAATTGAGAGAGAGAGAGAGAGAGAGAGAGAGAGAGAGAGAGAGAGAGAGAGAGAGAGAGAGAGAGAGAGAGAGAGAGAGTGGGTATGGGGGGGAGTAAATGAAAGAAATGAAGAACGTTTATTTTGAAAACATGTTTTCGAAGTTGATTGAAAGGATGACGCAATATTTCATAAATTCAACGAATTACCCAATTTTATTAACATTTTCTTTAATTATTTATTAACAGATGAAAACAAATTAAATATTAAATCCAAACAGGTTTAATTACCCTTATTTATTTACCTATTTATTCAATTAATTATTTGCAAGGCAGCCATTAATGAGTTATAATAAACAGCAAAATATAATCTATAAAATAATTTACATAAAAATCCATACAAGATCGTATAATTTAAAAGGTGTATCCTTTAAAATTTAATAAAGTTTGCACTGTAAATTTCTTTATAAATCTCTGAATGAAAATAACAAAAAAGAAAACTTACAAAAAGTGAAATTTCCACAATTACTACTACTACTACTACTACTACTACTACTAATAATAATAATAATAATAATGATTACGGTCAAGTCACACTGAAAGAATCGGTTTCTGCTAGATCACAAAAATTGAGCCTGTTCCATACTTAACTGGGTGCCCATTTAAGCAACAGCAAATACAGTAAACAACCTGAGTTCTTTGCTTATCAAAATGACATGATTCAGCATTAAATGACCCGAAAAGGGTTGATATGCCGTAAAGCAAAACAACCACCTACGAGAACAACAACAACTACTACTAATAATAATAATCTTATTATAATGGAGATTGTGTGTTTTTCTGTCTGTAACCGAAACTATACTACTACTCGAATATTTTATTATATTTAAACTTAAAAACTTGCACCCGGAGGGTGCATATATTTGCTAGTAGTAATAATAATGGTGATAATGATAATGAAAGTAAAAAGGTGGACAAATACCTGGACTTTGCCAGAGAACAGAAAATGTTATAGAGCATGAAGATGACTTGACTATAATAATAGTCGGTGCCTTTGCAAGGGTTCTCAAAGGCCTGGTAAAGTTACTGAGGAAACTGGAGATCAGAGGAAGAATCGAGACCATGTAGACCAAAGCAGTGTTAAAATCAGATTGAATACTTAGGATAGTCCAGGAGACTTGTGAAGATTTGTTGTCATTCAAACTCCAATGAAAAGTTATCAGAACTGTTATCAAAAACTGGCAAGGAGTATAATAATAATAATAATAATAATAATAATAATAATAATAATAATAATAATATGGACAAATACTTAGACCTTGTCAGAGAATTAAAAATAGAATATGAAAGTCAAAGTTATACCAATTGTAGTTTGTGCACTTGGAACGGTCCCAATATACTTGGAAAAAGACTGGAAGATCTGGAAATCAGAGGAAGATTTGAAACCATCCAGACTACTGTACCAATTTCTGGCTGAACTTGCACAAAGGTGTCAAAATTAGGGTGACCCAGAAAAAACAGAACCAACAAATTTTGTAATAAAACTTTTAATTTTAACTATGGGGGGTCTAGGTTTAGGGTTTAGGGTTAGGGTTAGGGTTAGAATTAGGGTTAGGGTTGGGGTTTATGGTTAATTTAATGGGAAAATGAATAAATAATTTGGGTTCTGTTTTTTCTGGTGACCCAGAAAATAACTATGGGGTTCTAGGGTTAGGGTTAGGGGTTAGGGTTAGGCTTAGGCTTAGGGGTTAGGGTAAGGGTTGGGGTTAAAATTAGTTTAATGGGAAAATAAATAAATAATTTGGGTTGTGTTTTTTCTGGGTCACCCTAATTTTGACACCTTTGTGCAAATTCAGCCCAATTTCTTTAGCGAGGTTTAACAGGCTAGAATTGAAAGTGTTCATACTCTTAGACTGGTTGCCAAACCAAGGTTAAAGTTCCCAGTCTGCCATACTATTTACCCATATGTGGAAGTAGAATAGTTGGATGCATACCTTTCCCAAGGAGATTAGCCCTATATGAAATGCAAACAACCTCGTCCAGTATTTGAATTCGTCTTACCTATGATGGTAACCATAACAACACAAGCGCCTCCGCAATTTTTTTCCTTCTCCTTGACTACTTGCCTAACGAAGGGTAAAGATCCCAGTCTGCCATACTATTTATCTATAGCTGGAGAGTGTATATTTGAATGCATACCTTTCCGTAAGGGATTAGCCCTATGTGAAATGCAAACAGACTCGTCCATGATTTGAACTCTGGTCGGCGAGTCCATTTCCTACGAAGATAACCATTACACCACACATCTCCATATATATATATATATATATATATATATATATATATATATATATATAACCCTCCGCGTGAGCAGGATGCGACACTAGGTCAATTTCTTAAGCGGAGTTTAACAGGTTTTTAATTCAGAGTTTTCTTACTCCTAGACTGGTTACCTAGCCATGGTTAAAGGGCACAGTCTGTCCTGCTATTTAGCCATAGCTGAAGGAAGAATTAGATTCATACCTTTCCCAAGGGTATGAAATACAAACAGCTTCGTCCAGGAATTGAACTCGGGTCGACGAGTCTATTTCCTATGACTCTAACAATTAGACCACGCTCCTCCATGGATACAGCTATATTGATAATTTTCTGTTTTATGACTTGCTGGACATTATTTTGTTTTTTACACCAAGGCACTAGACATAACAAGCAGATGAATAAATAAACAGGTAAGATGTTTTCATACCAGTTCCTCTTTAGAACTTCAAATAGGTGCAAATGACAATACACATCTCTGTGTATGCGTGCGTGAAAGACAAATGCGTTTGTCGTCCTTTTTTGTCGGGTTTGAATGAAGATAAAGAACGAAGCCTGTTGTCATTATGCTCAAACGTTTATTTAACGATTCTATGGTTGATCTATCTACCTTATCTACTTTGCACGTAAACCAAGTTTGACACAAGACTAGATTTAAAGATCACTAAAGATTGAACTGAATATTAATGCACCGGTCCACTCTGACTCGGACTAGTTGTACAGGTTAAAGTCCCAAAATATCGGTGGGGGTTATTTATATAAAGGTGAAAGTAATTACAGTATAAATAAAAAGACAAAAGACCGAAGATGTGAATTGACGAAAAAAACTTAAGGGAGCGACTCTGGTAGAAAATAATTACCGAACATCGGAAAATTAAATGTAAAAATATTTTTTCGAAATTTTTTTTTTACTCTATCTATCTATCAATCTATCTCTCCCCCGCCCTCTCATCCTTCTCTCTCTCTCTCTCTCTCTCTCTCTCTCTCTCTCTCTCTATATATATATATATATATATTATATAGAGAGAGAGAGAGAGAGATATGATGTTCTCGTGGGAATTCAATACATGACAATTATATCATTTCATACAAAATAAAATTTACATTTTCATATAAAGGAAAAAAAGTAGCCGGTTGAAATAAATGAATGGCAAATGACAGGTTGTCAAAGTTTTTCTTTAAATTATATTATATATACTAGCAAATATATGCACCCTCCGGGTGCAAGTATTTAAGTTTTAAAGTAATAAAATATTGTATTAAATTAGAAAGGCTAATGAAACTAAATAAGAATACAGATAAAAAGATTTGAAACAGAGGGAGTATAATAAAAGATTTGAAACAGAGGGAGTATAATAAAAAATGAAACAACTAAAACTTGCTCTTCAATCACTCACGTCTTTCATTGTTATTTTTTCTAATTTAAGTATTTAGTTATAAGAGGAAGTAAAGAATAAAATGACAGTTATTTTATCTTGATAATGGATTTCATTTAAGATTCATTGAAGAGATTTTTGCTTATATTCATTAAAATAAAACCAAACAGTTAGAAATCAATAATACTAAGTACATATTTATTAAATTCGATTTTTTAATATTAATATGCAAATTGGCCTTCCCGTCCACACTGTAAACCGCTATTTTGTTGTATATATAAATATAATTGCATGTTGTCAGTATGTAGACATAGTTAACAGTATTAATAATGTAAGACAATTTTATTAATAATTGAGGTTTAGATAAAAATAAAATCATGGAGAATGTGATGTCAATAACTAAGAGAATTGTGACTTGAGTAGGAATATAGTTTCGGTTACAGACAGAAAAACACACAATATCCATTATAATAAGATATATATATATATATATATATATATATAAGTCAATTATCTTCCCCTTGTTCTCACTGTCTGTCTGTCTGTCTCTGTTTCGGTCTTTCTCCTTCTTTTTGACTTCTATCTATTTTGAGTGTGAACATTATGAATTTTGATCGTTTCTCACGCATCCAGCTAAAAGTGCCTTCATGGAAAAATCTGTTTTGGCTTTTTAATGTCCCGTGGTTAAATTTTTAAAAATAAATCTGTGCACGTCGCCATATCCAGCTAAGGATCCAGAATTCGCGGTACGAGATGACCTATCTGTAAACAATCTTTACGGGTGGTTTGCAAACCCTATTGCCCGTAGCATGTTCGTCGGGGCGGAGCGCCAGAATGTGGGCCCGTGTGATTAGGGTACGACACGCCCTTTAAATTTCGCAGCGTGCGCTTACCTTCGTTGCTTTGCACGTGCACCCCAGAGTCAAGTTGGAGTCGTCATAAATTCCTCGGGTGTGGAATCCTGAAATATCGCTAAAAATCCGCATTAAACACTTTCGGGAAAACTAAAGCGGTTTGATTCTCTTTATCTTTATATATTAACTAGCAAAAAGTACCCGCTCCATGACCGGACTATAAAAATATATAAATTTATAAAATTATAAAAAAGTTAGGTTGATTTTATGGTTTAATTAATTAATTATATCCCTTAATCAGTATAAAAAAAAATCAATAACCAAATTTGGCGTGTTTCTTAGTTAGAAGGATATTAAGGTGTATGCAAGATTTCGAATCTGTGTGAGGTCTCTTTTCGGAGTTATACGTCGACACGTACAAAGGTTGATTTTATGGTTTAATTAATTAATTATATCCCTTAATCAGTAAAATATCAATAACCAAATTTGGCGTGTCTCTTAGTTAGAAGGATATTAAGGTGTATGCAAGATTTCTAATCAGAGTGACGTCTCTTTCCGGAGTTATACGTCGACACGTACATACCAAACTTCTTCTTATATATATAAGATACACTCGTACCTACATACGTGTATCACACCCAGTCGTCAGTACAGATGAATAATGGGCCATTTCATTAAAAAAAGAACAACATAAATCTGAAAAAAGTGAAGAGAAGAAAGGAGTCAGTGGAGCACCAGCCTAGGAACTACATGGTTCCAGCTTTGATATCGGCTCTCACCATACTCAGTAGATGATTAGCACAGCTTGTGCGGTAAAGTGGGGATCTGATGGTAGGTGTTGAACTCCACCTCAAACGCGCAATCTCCTAGGTCTAGTTAAAAGGGAATAGATTCTGGCTTATACCTACAATAGGCCACTCCACCGACTTAACTTTACATCACGAACGTTTAGCTGGAAATTGTTAAATACAAATAGAAATCTACAATGGTGTATCTAAGATGTTATTTCCATGAAATAGATAAATACATTAAAGAATGAAAAGAAATGATACGACCTCAGATAAATAATGAACAATTTCATTAAAAAGAACAACATAAACATGAAAGAAGTGAAGAGTGAAAGGAAGAGAAGAGGTGTATGAGAAGAGTGAAAACATAATTCAAGTAACAGCAAGAGAACGTCAGCTACGTCACGAAAGAGTTGGAAATTGTTAAATACAAATAGAAATCCACAACAATTGATCTCGGATGTTATTTCAATGAAATAGATAAATCATTCGAAAGGTGAAATAAAATGATGCGATGAATATAAAATGTAAATCAATCTTATTAATAATTGAGGTTTAAATAAAAATGAAATAATGGAGAATGTGACGTGATTAACTAATAGAATTGTGACTTGAGTAGGAATATAGTTTCGGTTACAGACAGAAAAACACAATCTCCATTTATTATAAGATACAACATTGAAATTTCGGAAAAAAAAATTATCATCTTTTGTACAGGAATATTAATGATATTATGCGACCTCAGATAAATAATGGACACTTTCATTAAAAAGAACATAAACATGAAAGAAGTGAAGAGTGAAAGGAAGAGAAGAGTGAAAAAATAATTTAAGTAACAGCAACAGAACGTCAGCTACGTCACGAAAGAGTTGGAAATTGTTAAATACAAATAGAAACCTACAACGATTTATCCAAGATGTAATTTCATTAAATAAATTGAAGAGTGAAAGAAAATAATGCAACCTCAGAGGTAACGGACCATTTCATTAAAGAACAAAAAAATTCGAAAGGTGAAATAAAATGATGCGATGAATGTAAAATGTAAAACAATTTTATTAATAATTGAGGTTTAAATAAAAATGAAATAATGGAGAATGTGACGTGATTAACTAATAGAATTGTGACTTGAGGAGTAATATAGTTTCGGTTACAGACAGAAAAACACACCATCTCCATTATAATAAAATACAACATTGAAATTCTGGAAAAAAAAGATTTTGTAAAGGAATATTAATAATATATTATATGTAGATATATAAATATATTATATATATATATTAATTTTATATATTATATATATTAGTTTTATATATAGATATTGATAATTATAACATATTTTATATATAGATACCTATATATTATATATTTATATATAGATATATAAATATATTATATAGTGTTCTCTACTGAGGCAACGTCGTCTCCGATGGCTGGGTCATGTACGTCGGATGGATGATGGACGAATCCCGAAAGACATTCTTTATGCAGAGCTTACATCTGGTAAAAGACAGATTGGTCGCCCCAGCTGCGATTCAAGGATGTATGCAAGAATGATCTCAGGTGCTTTGGCATTGCCCCTTCCAGCTAGGAAAATTTGGCTCAGGACCGCCCTCGGTGGCGGCAGAATCTCCGTAGAGGACTGTTCATGTCAGAAGTCACCCTGACGCAACACCATGAAGTTAAGAGGCCTAGAAGAAAGCAGTGGCAACAAAGCACCGACACAGCAACATCTTCAGGGACAGCCTTCAAATGCGAAATCTGTGGTCGAGAATGTTTTTCAAATAATGGACTTCACAGTCACAGGAGACGCTGTAACTTCAGGGGCACAAAAACTATATTATAGTCTTCCGAGACTGAAATGCCAATAATTAATAATATAGCTAACATACAGTTCTCTATCAGTATGATTAGCAACTCAATTAATAGTGACTCTACAGCGAATGTTTTTTCACCGAATGGGAGTAGAGACTGAGAAGACACAGGCAAAGATAGAAAGAAGAGCAGAAGCATTAGATGGAGGATAATCTTTTCATCAACTACCATGGAATTCCCATGGGTCCAGCTAATTATCACTCTTATCGTTATCATTGTTGTTTTTATTTTACATCATCAGAACTCTTCTTTGCTGTTTTCTGTATATCATTCGAGTTAATGAATTCTAGCATCTACGTAATCATCAGGGCTAAATATTCCCCTTCCCCCAGCTATTAAAGTCGTCGGGGTGGCCTAAAGTTGGTATCAGCCAGACAGCGAGGGAGTCTATCCCCTTTTCACGAGCGCTAGACCAAGAAGATTGTTTTTGCGTCTGAGGTGGAGCGCCACATCTACCATCAGCTCCTTACTTTACCGCACGGATCCATGTGCTACTCATACGCTGAGTTGGCGAGGGCCGGTATCGAACCCGTAACCTTGTGGCTCCTTGGCTGACGCTCTGCTGACTGAGATAAGCCGGCCCTTTACTTTAACATAAAATTTATAATCTAGATGTAGAAATGGTATAAATAATTTATTTACATATCTATATGATAAATTAAAATAGCTTATAATAAACTAGAAGCAGCTACCCGGCGTCGCCTAGCTAGAGAAGGGAGGTAAAAAAGCTAGTCTCGCAGATCCATTATAGTTGAATCACTGGTTGGATCCTCGCAGGAGGCTTCATTAAAATCCTTATGTAAAAAAGACCTTGCCTTGATCCAGCTACTCTGAAAGAAAAATTAATGTCTCCTATTTTAAATACCAATACAAAAAAAAAAAAAAAATAAATCCATGTTGTTATCATTTAAATTTTATTTTTTTAATTATCTACATGGATATAAATCAAATCTTCATTATTTTTCCTCAAAAACCAAGCCCTGGTGATATTTAATGTGTATATATATTTACTTTGTTGTTAATTGTTTTATTTTCGAAGTTTCCTCTGGACTTACAGATTTACACAACTGCCCTTTGTATATGTATTATTATTTTTTTTTTAAATACAGGTCACCACGACTTTTTTTTTCTAATAACTGTATCTTTAAGTCATTTTAGAATTTAATAAAGACAGACAACTCATTCAACAGTCGCATATGGAAATCAAATAGATTGCAATAGAGTTATCAGAATAATAATTAATTAGAATAATTTTATTTATTTTGTATTTGTCTAAAAGAACTGGAATGGTTAAATTACAAAAATACAAATAGTACCGGGTACTCACTTGGTTACCTCATTTTAGGAATGACCCCCCTTTAGAAGTGCGATGCACTTTTTACAATATCGAAATTTTTCCTAAAGGGTTCCCCTTTTCAGCATATATGTCCTTATTATAGACAAATAAAATAAAGCAATTTAAGAATTGAATGCAAGGAATAGCATAATATGTAAAATCAAATTTCGGCATTAAATATCGCACAAGTCGTTAAATAAACCAAACCAAATCAAACATATAAAATGAGATGTATCATCATATAATCATATATATTAAAAATGCAATATATTTAAAATGCTTATAAAAAAATGGTACATCGCTCTTACAAGAACATACGTATACTCCTTAACGCATTCTATGTAGGCCATTATTCATATATATATATATATATATATATATATATTATTATTATTATTATAGTGTGTACAAAAATAACCTACTCGAGTTTCACCATAAGGATCTACAGGGTTAAATCCACTGAATTAATCAAGATATTGATTAATTACAGTTAACTGCGGGAGTAGATTATTTCTGTACACACTATAATACTAAATCCGCTCTACTTACGTATAGAGCACTTTATATTTGTTATAACTCTGACTTATCCAAGTAACACTTATACCAACCAAACATTGAGACCCACCCAATATTTTTTACCGGTAAGTCATTCCTTTCACACACACACACACACACACACACACACACATATATATATATATATATATTAATGTATGCGAGATTTTTTGAACATTTTAAATGATATCATCTTGGCGCACCTGCAAGTATGTACTAACATTGAAACTCATATTTAAAATGCTTATAAAAAATTGGCACATCGCTCTTACAAGAACATACGCATACTCCTAAACGCATTGTATGTAGGCCATTATTCATGTATATATATATATATATATATATATATATATATATATATATATTATTATTATTATTATTATTATAGTGTGTACAAAAATAACCTACTCGAGTTTCACCATAATGATCTACATGGTTAAATCCACTGAATTAATCAAGATATTGATTAATTACAGCTAACTGCGGGAGTAGATTATTTCTGTACACACTATAATAATAAACCTACTCTACTTACGTATTGAGCACTTTATGTTTGTTATAACTCTGACTTATCCGAGTAACACTTATACCAACCAAATATTGAGACCCACCCGATATTTTTACCGGTAAGTCATTCCTTTCACACACACACACACACACACACATATATATATATATATTAATGTATGCGAGATTTTTTGGACATTTTAAATGTTATCATCTTGGCGCACCTGCAAGTATGTACTAACATTGAAACTCATATTTAAAATGCTTATAAAAAAATTGGCACATCGCTCTTACAAGGACATACGTATACTCCTAAACGCATTCTATGTAGGCCATTATTCACACACACACACACACACACACATATATATATATATATATATATATATATATATAATATATATATATATATATATATACAATATATATGCGTGTGTGTGCGTGTGTGTGCTTGTACTTACACGTATATGTACTTACCCACGTGTGTGTACTTACATACGTGTGTGTCTGTGTGCGGATGTATGTCCACAGTGTCATAAATAACAGAGTTATATGTTTACTTATGTTTATATACACATGTCAACACATCTTTTGACATATATCGATATACAGTTGTAGTTATATACAAGTAACTTGAGCGTTTATACGCACGTGTTAATATAGTGTATACACTCAAATATATTTCGTATAAATATTTGCGGTTCCGAAAATGCTACCATTCAAATTAAGTATCACAAATACCTAACATTTGTGTATGTGTGTATGTGCCTGTGTGCAGACGTGAGTAACCGTTAGTATAATAATGATAAATAAACGTAATTATTATTATTATTATTATTATTATTATTATTATTATTATTATTATTATTATTATTGATAATACACAATTCAACTAAATAGTATATGCACAAGCCTGAATCTGTCCTGGAGAATGAGACACATAAAAATTCTCTGGGACTTTGAGATACAGACGGATCACCTAATCCCTGTCAGGAGACCAGATCTAGTTTTGATTGACAAGAAGAGGAAGACTTGTCATCTCGTGGATTTTGCCGTCCCGGCCAATCACAGAGTGAAAATGAAAGAGAGCGAAAAGATCGACAAATACTTAGACTTTGCCAGAGAACATGAGGGTGACGGTCGTACCAATTGTAATTGGGGCCCTTGGAACAATCCCCACTTTTACATTTTAGCATTAGATAATCCTAGCGATTTATATTATATTATATATATATATATATATTCTTTTGGCCTAATGTTATAGTATTAATCGACTATTATCCGTTGGTACGACCCTCTTTGTCATTTCTTTTTTTTTCACATGTAAAGATTGGTAGTATATTTTTACTATTAAACAATTTGCCGTTTTATATATATATATATATATATATATATATATATAATATATATATATATATTATATATATCTTATTATAATGGAGATTGTGTGTTTTTCTGTCTGTAACCGAAATTATATTACTACTCAAGTCACAATTCCCTTCGTAATTTACATCACATTCTCCATGATTTTATTCATATTTAAACCTCAATTATTAATAAAATTGATTCACCTTTTTATTAGTGTTGTCCATACCTACATAAAAAATAACATGCAATTGTATTTATATATACAAAAAATAGCGGTTTACAGTGTGAATGGGAAGGCTAATTTGCATATTGATATTAAAAATGTGATTTTATTAAATATTTGCTTAGTATTATTGATTTCTAATTGTTTGGTTTTATTTTAATCAATATAAGCAAAAATCTCTTCAATGAATCTTAAATGAAATCCATTAACAAGAAAAAATAACTGTCATTTTATTCTTTATTTCCAAATTTAAGTAAATAGTTAAATAAGTAAAATTCAGCAATGAAAGACGGGAGTGATGGAAGAGTAAGTTTCATTTATATTTTTCTATTATATCTGTTACATATCTTTTTATCTGCCTTCTTATTAGACTTTCTAATTTAATACGATATTTCATTATATTAAAACTTAAATACTTGCACCCGGAGGGTGCATATATTTGCTAGTATATATAAAGGACATTCCTAAAGTATTATTATAATATATATATATATATATATATATATATATATATATATAATACGAGAGAGTATTTTACTCCTGCGAATGAAGAATTTAAAATAGGCCAATGATAAATGGTGGTGCTGAAGAATTTGACACTGGCAATAAATAATTGAGTCACCTCTGCCACCTGTACGTACGTAAGTGCGCGTGCGCACTCAGACACACATTTACACAGACCCCACACGCGCACAGACACACACTCACGTACACACACGCACACACACGGACCCACGCGAACGCGCACACGCACACAGATCTCCCCAACGCGTAGACACACGAACAAACACCAGCTGACAAAAAACGTACCCATTTACTAACAGGATTAATATCTACCTACATATACATCCGATTTTTTTTCATCCAGCACGAAACGCATGCGCGCACCCACACGCACACATACATACGCATATATAGTAAAAGTAAAGTCGTCAGGGTAGCCTAAAGAAGCGAGGGTTTCTATCCCTTTTCACTAGTGCTAGACCCAGTAGATTGTTTTTGCATCAGAGGTGGAGCGCCACGCCTACCATCTGCTCCGTACTTTACCGCACAGATCCCTGTGCTACTCATACGCTGAGTATATATATATATATACTGATGAGAGGTGATACCTCGAAACACGTGTCTATAGTTTACCCTATATATATATATATATATATGTGGAGAAAAGTAGACAAACACGGGATGTTGTGGAAACTTGATGTTTATTGTCGACGGTGCAACGTTTCGGTCTCTTATTAGACCCTCTTCAGGACTTGAATATAGTTCTTACTCCAATGATGGAAATTCTCAAAATGCTGAAAGCGGAAGGTCGTCAGTAGGGGGAAGTGTAGTTGGGGGTGGTTAGTGGATTCTTCTTCTCTCTGGAATGGGGAGTGCCGAAATGGTCAATGGTGGTACCACAGGTGTTAGATTGTGGGGATTGGTTAGCTAAATATGTGTATGTGTTGTGTGTGTGTGTGTCTGTTTAATTGTTTTTTGTTTATATATATATATATATATATATATATATATATATATATATAAAGGTACACGGTATCAACCTACTTGAGTTTCACCATAAGGTTCTTCAGGGTTAAATCCACTGGATTAATCAAGATATTGATTAATTGCAGTCGATTTCTCGTGTGTGTTTTTTTCGCGATAAACGGTTGATTGTAGGTCCGCGGTCGAAGAACGCTGGTTTTATTATTATTATTATTATTATTATTATTATTATTATGTTTTTCACACCTGCCGTAGCTGGTGGTTCACTGGAGACTGAGTGACAGCAAGTCTCCTCACGTCTCCAGGACACTTCTGAGTAATCTAGCCGATCCCAACAGTGCCGTATTTGGATGGTCTAGATTCTTCCTCTGATTTCCAGTTCACCCAAATTCTTTTCCATTGCTTTGGGGATTGTTCCAAGGGCACCAATTACAATTGGTACGACATTCACCTTCATATTCCACAGCTTCTTCAGTTCTCTGGCAAGGTCAAAGTATTTGTCTATCTTTTCGCTTTGCTTCATTTTCATTCGGTGATCAGCTGGGACAGCAAAATCCACGAGATGGCAGGATCTCTCTTTCTTGTCAATTAATACTAGGTCCGGTCTCCTGGCCGGGATTAGGTGATCCGTCTGTACCTCAAAATCCCAGTATTATTATTATTATTATTATTATTATTATTATTATTATTATTATTTCCTTTTTCCTATCTTCATCCTTTTTCATTATCTTTCAACTTTTTCTCGTTTGCTTTTTTTTCTCTTAGTTCCTTCTTTGTTTAAAAATAATGCGTTAAAGAAATTGAATACCAAACAAAAATGAATTCAAACAAACACATCTTGGGTTTAAAATAACCCAAGGGTTGACATGCTGTAAAATCCAACCAACCAACCAACCAACCAACCAACCAACAGAAAGGTGTCGGCGTTTTAAGAAACAGTTGATGTGTTGTTGATTCGCTTTCATTAGTAAACGATCCCTTCGTTTATACTGGGCATTACAGTAAATTTCATCCTCTGGTCTTAAAACATTGATATTGCAACTAAGTAGGTAGTGTTTACCTCTTTAAAACGATTGTGAACATTATTGATGCATTGGCTCTAAAAACATTGATATTGTAACTAAGTATGAAGTGTTTATCTGGTTAATACGATTGTAAACTACATTCAGTTGCTCGCAGATTAGTATTAGGTTGGAATACTTTATATCATAACTAGAAGTGGCTACCCAGCGTCACCTGGGTAGAGGAGTCTAAAATTTAGTCTCGCAGATCCATTATTACTGAATCCTGAGTAAAAAAAAGACCTTGCGTTCATCCGGCTTGGTAGGGTGTCAGAAGAAAAGTGCACAGACATCCTGAAAAGAAAAAATAAATGTCTCCTATATGAAATATTAAATGCAAAAAGAAAAAAAAATCCATGCTGTTACTATTTAAATTTTATATTTTAATTATCTTCAGGAATATAAATCAAAGCTTCATTATTTTTGCTCAAAAACCAAGAACTGGTGATAAGGAATGTGTACATATATTTACTTTGCCGTTAATTGTTTTATTTTCATAGTTTCCTCCGTACATGCATACACACCAACTACCCTTTATATATGTACCAGAAGTGGCTACCCGGCGTCGCCTGGGTAGAGGTATGCGGGAGAGATAGTCTTGCAGATCCATTATTTCTTAATTGCAAGTTGGATCCCCCCACTAAAATCCCTATGTAAAAAAAGAAAAAAGAAAGAAAGGAAAAAAGAAAGAAAAAAACACCTTACGTTGATCCATACACTCTGAACAGAAAAATTAATGTCTCCTATTTAAGATATTAAATGCAAAAAAACAAAAAAACAAAAAAAACAAAAGAAAAAAACAAAAAAACAACTTCCATGCTGTTATTATTTTAATTTCATTTAAAAAAATTATCTTCACGAATATAAATCAAATCTTCATTATTTTTGCTCAAAAACCAAGCCCTGGTGTTATTTAATGTGTATATATAGTCACTTTGTCGTCAATTGTTTTATTTTCGAAGTTTCTTCCGGACATACACATACACACAACTGCCCTTTATATATGTATAGATAAATTAAAGACGTCCCATCGTGGTTACCAAGCTAGTCTCGCATACCTATCCCTACTGAAAAGCAAGTCTAATTCTTGTTGGATGCCCCATACGTGCAACCCTGTGTCAATGCCTTCTCGTGAAAAACGGGTTAAGTAAATACATACTTTATATTGTAATTATATAAAAATTATTGGACCATATGACCTTTAGGCACCTCTTTTGCGATCTCGATTCGTGGGGACATTTTTCCGTTTACACCGTCAAAATCCGGTTAATTGTTAACAGACGACTTTTAGAGTTTTTTAAATGATAAAACTAACCCCTAACCCTAACCCCTAACCCTAACCCCTAACAAACAACCGGATTTTGACGGTGTAAATGAGAAGAGTGTCCCCACGAATCGAGATCGCAAAAGGGGTGCCTAAAAGTCATATGGTCCAAATTATTTGTATTACGAGGGAGATTAAAGAAGATCCACACTTTTATTTTATGGAAGCCGAACTTATCGTGAATGATTTGGTAATGCAGAACTATGTCTAATCTACCGAAATAACAAGCTACTTCATCAATAATAACTCACTGGTTTGCAAGAGCTTGCTGAATCCTCTCATCAGTGGTGGAGGTTGACGGGCGTTCTGCTCGATCTTACTTGGCCGGCCACTTTTAAACTTCTCTATCCACTCTTACACATTTCTACGCAGTTGTGCCCTGTCCCCGTATTGTGCTAAAAGCCTCCGATAAATTTCAGCCTATGACACTCCTATCAACCCAGAAATCGGGTCTTTTTCTTGGTGCATACTGCCAATAGAGTGACTATGTTTACATTTTTAAATACTGCAAGAAAAATGGCGCGATCAGGCTCAAACTTCGATCACGTGGCCACAGCAGTACCAACTATAAGCACGCACGCACAGAACGCAGTGAGACAATAATAGATATATAGCCGGTTTAGCTCAGCCGGTGGAGCGTCCGACTAGGAACCATAAGGTTTCTGGTTCGATACCGACCCACACCAACTCAGCGTATGAGAAGCACAGGGATCTGTGTGATAGTGAAGAGCTGATGATAGGTGTGGTGCTCCACCTCAGACGCCAAAATAATCTCCTCGGTCTAACGCTAGTGAAAAGATAGACTCTTTCGCTGCCTGGCTGATACCGACTTTAGGCCACCACGACAACTTTACTTACTTTTATATTGAAAGTGCGGATAATCTTTGGCAATTTTCACCTTTAGTTGGCTAAATTCCTAGCAAATAAGGAATTTTGAGTAACCTCCCTTGACTTTCACTTTGAAATAAGCCGTTACCTATTTTGAAAGTCTCTGTGCGAAATAAACAAATCTTAAAATTTTTTTTGAAAACAATACAACTGCATGCGTTAACACAAAAATATCATAGAATATGTTCTTAATAACAACTAAGTTCATTTCAGATACTGCGCACGCACAATTTTATGCTAGGAATTTTAACAACTAAAAGTGAAAATTACCTATTTTTTTTTACTTCCTCCCGTAGAATAATATGAGATAATGTTTAAAATGGTTGTGAACATTATCAATATCATTCAATCTTCAAACATTGATATTGTGATGGTTCAGTTTTGGAGGTCTGTGGAGTGTGGAGCCACCCCTTCGATTGCCATTACTTCCGGGTACTTAAATTTATAGTCGTTAAGGGCTTCCGTAGAACTGGAAAATGTCAGCTCATCACCCTGGCAACGCCGAGTTCCGAGAGTGACGGACAGTGATCAGCTTAAATCGTCACTTGAAGGACTATGTAATGGGGTGGCGTTTGGGGACAAAGTGCGCAGCCGAAACGCTGACCAGTTTGGGTGGCCTGCGAGAAATGATAGCACGCCGAGAGGCTGGCGTAGGTGGTGGTGGTGGTGGCAGCCACTGGTAGCAGAGGCCAAGCTAATAACTATGGCGACGGGGTTGATGACGACGACGATGGTGTTGGTGATTATATACTGGTGATAATCGCGATAAAACAGGAATAACAATTTCGGACTACTGGTCCCCCGCTTAAACAGTTGCACCGAGAAGTGGGAATAATTACAACGATCTACCCTCAAGTGACACATGAAGCAAGAGGATGCTTGCATTTACAACAGGAGGTTGTAATGTCTTTCCTCGTAGCCAATAAAAGCATTGGAGGTTGGGAGGGGTGGAAACATTGCTGAAAAAAGGGGGTTTATTAGGTAGGTGCAAATGTTTCCTACGTTACATATATATATATACGATCATTAAAAAAAGATGGGCAGATCTAACCTACTAATATATAAAATACAATAACCTTATCTCTCTCTCTCTCTCTCTCTCTCTCTATATATATATATATATATATATATATATATATATATATATATATATATAGATA
>CM042147.1:123250045-123280045 GCA_023376005.1 Doryteuthis pealeii | reverse complement strand
GCCGACGCTGCAGTGTTTCGATCTATTAATTAGATCATCTTCAGGGCATTTGTTGGTATATGGAAGGTGATAAGAAATTTCTTCTCTTAATATAAAAAATTAAAAAAATTCTCCTGACGCCCATGACACATCTCTTCCCCTACCTCTTACCAACACACACACACACACACACACACAACCTTAAGGTTTATTTCCACTGTCGTTCATCGCAAAAAAAAAATTATACACACACACAACCACACACCTAAAAAATGCACAATGTTTCCTTTCGATACACACACATACACCGTCCCATACCCAGGCCGTAAAATAGAATATTTGACGTCACATTTCCAAACCGTCCCTTTTTTCAAACCTCAAAAATTATTAAACAGACTGAATAACAATAACTACCACTCACTTTTCTCGTTATTCTGTGAAAATAATTTCTTATCACCTTCTATATACCAACAAATGCCCTGAAGATGATCTAATTAATAGATTGAAACACTGCAGCGTCGGCCAATAAACTCACCACTTAACCCATTTAAACCTGTGTTTTTCATTTTTCCTAATATACTACATACCGTCGGATTCACTTCCTTTCTTCATATATATATATATATATATATATATATATATATATATATATATATAAGGTTAAGTAAACAAACGTGTTTATTTTTTATATGGCTATAAGCCGACAATTTTTGGAGGATATGTGCTTAATTGAAGTCATACCTAATTTTGAAAATTAATTAGTTAATAATTAATGAATTTAGGCGGGCATATATGTTCAAATGTAAGGCTAAACAAATCGAGAAAATGTCAATCCCTGAATGTACATTTCGACCTATTAGGTCTCATCAGCAAGGTTGTAGACATGGGAGACTGCTCTGTCTGTGACTCGAAACCTCGACTGTCAAGCTGAAAGCCGAAGTCTCTAACCGTTACACTAGCTTGCCAAATCCCACATTCTTCGTTTGTTTTGAAACTTATTTATATTCCACTTTTTATTGATTTGCTACACGACAGTATGAGGTTAAGTAAACAAACAAATGTGTTTATTTTTTATATGGCTTTAAGCCGACAATTATTGAAGGATATGTGCTTAATTGAATATATATATATATATATATATTAATACTGGAGGGTCTAATGGTTAGTCTCATAGGAAATGGACTTGTCGACCCGAGTTCAATTCCTGAACAAAGCTGTTTGTTGTTCACATAGCGCTAATACCCTTAGGAAAGGTATGAATCCAATTCTCCCCCAGCTATGGGTAAATAGCAGGGCAGACTGGGCTTTTAACCATGGCTAGGTAATCAGTCTATGAGAAGGAAAACGCTGAATTCAAACTTGTTAAACACCGCTTGAGAAATTGATCTTGTGTTGCATCCTGCTCGTGCGAAGGGGTTGGTAGATATATATATATATATATATATATTAATACTGGTGTTCCTAAATCTTCCGTCCATTATCATCCTGCAACATCCTCTGGTTAAAAATGAGACCATCAAAATTGTTTAAGATGCAATGCAAAAATGTAAATCCAGATTATCCGGTGTTGCTTAATTGCAATTAAAATGAATTGATTAAAGAAGAAAAGAAAAAGAAGTCACATAGTGATGGATAAAGAATTATCTTAGAAAGTTGTTTATAATTTAAGTAAGGGGTCGGCAGATTTTTCGTCCATCTATCCCCTTTAGCCCCATCTCATCCCAGATTGACCCCACCTATCATAAAATGTCTTAATACTAAAGTACCCTACCATAACGTACCATATATTAAGTGAGTACATGTTAGCTATGATATATAATGTATATATATTTGCCAAATCTCTCCACACGATCAGGATGTGACACAAATTCAATTTCTTAATGTTACATAATCTATGCGGTTGCATAAGATTATTTTCAATCCCCTGTAATTCTAAAGGGATGGCCCTTTTCATATCACGGGCGGGACTTTCCATGGAATAGTACAGAAAGCCCGCAAAATACGTGAAGTCACGTGGGACCTGGTTGGGTCCTCAGTTTTCAGTTGGACGTCGGGCAGAGAGGATGTCCTGCCTTAAACTGGAACTCACATTGCATACGCGCGCTATGTTAGTCAGATGTTAGTTACATGAAATGTTTAGTTAAGGAAATAAAAGTTTAAGAAAATTAACACGGTCTTGTGATTAACGAATGTCTTGGTAACAAGACTGATGAAGAAGAAGAAATGAGTTAAGCACGACCGACCACCAAGACGAAGACCAAGATGCTAGAAGAGACCTAGAAGAACTTAAGATATCAAGACGCTAGAGAAACAGAAGAAGAATAGAAGTACAAAGAAGGGTATGCAACATTAACCCGCTTAGTCTTATCTTCTTTATAAACAGGTAAAGTTTGGTAGTATATTTTTTACTATCAAACTATTTGCCGTTTTTTTTCTTACCGCAAGGATTTACCAATATGTTTAGTATTTATATTATATATATATATATATATATATATATATATATATATATATATATACACGCGTACGCGCTTACGAACTCGTGGTTACGAACTCGTGGTTACGTACTCGTGGTTACGATAGTGATGAAGATATATTTGTTCCATATTTAATGAACGACAATAAATGTTAAAATGACCCAACGAGGGTGGACATGCTGTAAAAACAAACAAACAAACAAACAACCAGCCAGGATTAAGAGTTTTCTATTTAATTTCATATATGGTCATATTTGATGGGCGCACACGCACGCGCGCCTGTGTGTATATATATATTTTTACCAACCCCTCCGCACAAGCAGGATGTGACACAAGGTCAATTTCTTAAGCGGTGTTTAACAGGTTTGAATTCAGAGTTTTCCTTCTCCTAGACTGGTTACCTAGCCACGATTAAAGAGCCTAGTCTGCCTACTATTAACCCATAGACGAAGAGAAAGTAGTTGGATTCATACCTTTTTCAAGGGTATTAGCGCTATTTGAAATGCAGACAGACTTGTCCAGGAATTGAACTCTAGTCGACGAGTCCATTTCCTACGACTCTAACCATTGCACCACGCGCCTCCGTACACCTATGACATACATGGATGAAAATTAAGACTTTCTAGTGAAGATTACATATATTTTACATTTAAAATTACGTGTAAGAGTATATAGAATCAAACTCTTATTTTATTAAATTAGTTTCGCATTTAGAAAAACATCATATTACTAGAATATCATCTATTAAGACTAGCAAATATATGCATCCTCTGGGTGCAAGTATTTAAGTTTTAATGTAATAAAACACATGATATAGATTAATTTTATAATATACTATACACGAAGAGTTGTTCAGTACTCTGGTTGAACCTTTGGAAGTTATTTATTTCAATGGAATTAATTACAAATAACTGATTCCTGTGTATGTAAGTATGGGTTTTAATGTAATAAAAATATTATATTCAATTCAGAAAGGCTAATCAAAATAGATAAGATTGCAAATAAAAAGATTTGAAATTTACTCTTCCATCACTCCTGTCTTGCATGGTTAAATTTATCTAATTTAACTATCTAGGAAGTAAAGAATAAAATTACAGTTATTTCCTCCTGTTAATGTATTCTTTTAAGTTTTATCTCCGAGATTTTTGCTCCTATCTATTAAGATAAAACTAAATAATTAGAAATCAATAATACTAAGCACATATCTATCAAAATCAATTTTTTCATATCAATATGCAAATTAGCCTTCCCGTTCACACTGTAAACTGTTATTTTGTTGTATATATAAATACAATTGCATATCATTGGTGTGTAGATATTGTCAACAGTATTAATAATGTAAAACAATTTTATTAATAATTGAGGTTTGAATAAAAAATAAAACCATGGAGAATGTAACGTAAATAAGTTAGGGAATTGTGACTTCAGTGGGAATATAGTTTTGGTTACAGACACAAAAACACACAATCTCCATTATAATAAGATATCAAATATTCAATACGGTGAGTGGCTGTACAGCTGCTTCCAGGATTTGCTCAAGACAGTTTGCAGCATCCTTGTGTAGTTCCAACCTCATCTTTTATCCAAGTGAGTCGTTAGTCCAAGTGGTACACTCTTATAGTACAGCACTGACCCGGAAGAATTCTCGCTTTATCTCATCAAAGAGATTAGATTTCCATATGATCGATAATCTGTCTATAGCAGTCCACGCCATTTCTATGCGTATATTGGCATCTCTTTCTGTAGATGAGATATTACTACCTACTTATGTGAACTGGTCTAGTAATTTCAGTCATGCGATCCAGTGTGACGAGGTCTGCATCTTGTTTAAAACAAGATTGAGAAGTGAATCTTGTAGACTATTATTATTCGTGAGTTCGATTCTCACTGGGTGTCACATATTTCTGGACTTCTAAGTTTAGAAAAGGACAACTTTTATCACTGGAATTATTAGACTGAAAATTTTAAATTGGTGAAAAGGAAGAATTTAGGGAGATTCTCAGAAAAAAATAGCCCCCCCCCAAAAAAAAACAAGAAATAACCCCCTCCAAAAACAACAAAAAAAAACAAAAAACAGACAGACAAAACCAGAAAGACACATTCAACTTACAGACAGACGGAATGATAAACACATTTGGTGGTGGCAGTGGCGGAGGAGGAGAGAGGGGAGGTGGAGGGGAGAGAAGGTTTGAAAGAAGAAACATAGGGAGAGCAAACATGGCGGCAAGAGGGGGGAGGGTAAGAAGGCAAAGATGGAGGAGTGAGATGCTGATGGTGGGGGTGGGTGGAGCTAGAGTTTGGTAGGGAGTTGGAATGGTCCGTCTCCGTTCAAGGGGAAGTAAGCGCGAGACTTATCGGTCACTGATAAAAAGGCGGTTTGCACTTGTTAACATGAGTGGTATAAAAATGGCGCGAAACATATGGCGGCTGGCGGTGGAATTGAAACCGGTTCCTCGCTCGGCCACCCACCCTCGGAATCCGAGGTTGAGGGCAGTTGGGGGGAGGTTCTCCACACGTTGTAGTTTGTATTTCGTTTCTTATATCTTTTCTTTGTTTGTGTTTTTGATTGTATTTCTAATTCACTTTATCGTATCTCATATATATATATATATATATATATATATATATATATATATATATATATATGATAAGCACTATAGAAGAACCCCCAAATACATAGAAGATTCTCTTAATTCAAAAACAATAACATCTCAACTTTCCCTCCGATAATGGCCTTTAATAGTCGAAAACGCTGTGAGAATATTTTGAAGTGTCTTTTTTTATGCACGACTTAGCAAGATAAGTCTAAAATATTAAAAACTAGCTTAAAAGCCGCACTATCGGGCGGCAACTAAGCAATTTTTCCCAAATTTATTTCCAGGTTATAAAAATTGTTATCGTACAAAAAATTCGTTAACAAAAATCCCGTATACATATGTTACATAATTATTAGATACCTAATATTTATGTGCAACAGTGTAGAAACAAGATGGCGTTTTAAGTGCAACTGACGGCCTTGAAGATTGAGTGACAGGCTTGACCTCAGTCCTAACCCTATCTTCCGGGGATAGCCGTGAGAACAGGTAGAGAGGACCCTCTCTTCCGGTTTAGATAGTAAGTAAGTTTCAGTCAGTTAGAGACTAGCAGCCGAGCTCGAAGGGGTAAGTCGCGTTATACGCGCGGTCCCTCATCTGCGCAGATGTCTGGTTGGGGATTTAAAAATAAAATAAGATCAAAGCAAATCGGAGTCTTGTGTTATTACCTCTAAAAACTAACAATGACACAGGGCGTCTGATAAAGAGAAATCCCCAAATAGAAGACCAAACCCGAAGTCCCCCAAAAATCCAGACCTTAGAAGATTCCAGACCAAGACAAGATGTTATAAGATTTCAAAGACGGCCAGAAGAATAGAGTAAGAAAGAAGTAAGTAAAGAAGTAATGAAGAGGGTATGCAAAACATATTGTCAAAAACAATCGCAATCATTAAAATTGTTAAATAAAAAAATTCAGGAATTCAGATCTAGGTTGGGTGTGGAATGTTCTTAGTATTCTCACGGAGTCGGCCTGATTTCAAAATTGTATGATATGTTGAGCTACAGCCGCTAGGAGTAAATCTAAAAAAAAAAGTGACTCACTGACATTTGTATTTAATACGAAAGATAACACGGTCTGCTATTTAAATCTATATCTGGTGAGGTATATCTTTCACTTGGGTATTAGTCCGAAAGTGAACGTAATATCGCGACTGGAGTTTGAACTTGCTTACCATGAATCTCAGTCGAACACGTTAACCACTACGCCACGGGGAAATTCCTTGATGTATTAGTGAACAATCAACGGTCGGAATTAAATGACCTGAAAATGATTAAATGATATGTCGTAAAACAAAACAACAAACGGTATTTGAGAGCATAAAGATTAAAGTTGTAACTGCGTATAAGTTATCTAACATGAAGAAACTGTGTTGGACAACCTTCTTACTTCTCTTCTTATTCTTATAGATATTCTGTCTTCTTGTATTTATCTTCTCAGTTGGCCGTATTTTCTCTTCTTCTATTCTTCAGTCTGGGATGATTCCACTCTTCTTCTGGTCTGGGACTCCTTGGTTAGTCTTGAACGTTTCTTGTTTTTTCTTCTTATATTATAAATTGATAAACCGTTGTTGTTTTGGACGGTTAGAGTAGAGTTGGATTTTGAATTAATAGTCGTTGAAATTCAAAATCCATAGGGTTAGATGATTGATAGGTAATAATCTTTAGATAACCCTCTTTCCGGTTACACACTGTGGGAACGAAGGTACAGAGTTTAGTCAGTCAGTTAGACTGGATATGTTGTGATGCAAGCACGTACCGGTTTCGACTCCACCGCGGTTGAAAACTCTGGTTCTCAATAGAAATGTGATCATATAAAAAATAAGCCTCGTGTTGTCTCTGAGTAATGGCAGCCTTGGTCAACACTAAGTCAGACTAGCATCTTAAATACAGAACCAGACATGTTGGAACCCCCCCCCCAAAAAAAAAACAACAAAAAAACAAAACAAACCCAGACAACAGAAAATAGGTACCAGCCAGCTATATTTAAAAAAAGAAGTATGTAGAAAAGACTTAAACATTCGAGAAGAGTTATATTTTACGGCATGTCACCCCTCTTTGGCTTATGTTATGCCGAAGACGTTTTTGTTTTATTCATTCTTGTTGGGTATTCAATTTTTTAAGAACTCATTTTTAAACACATTTAAAAGTTTTTTTTTATCTATCTAAAACATTGATGGGACCCTCATAAGTACTACCGCTCCGAATGAACCTGGAAGTAATGGCAATAAAGGGGTACTCCACACTCCCCAGAGTTCAATAATTGGAACTAGATGTAATTCAACGTCATAGTCAGGACATTTTTATTTTTTGTGGGAGGGGAGTATCTGTTAACTCTCATCTTCCATACATTGCGAGACCGTAGAATACTGAGTTTATTTCGTTAATATATTTCTCATTATCATTCAATAGTTAATTTGTAATTATACCACCTTTCTTCTATATATTTTCCGTAGATTCCATGTATTTTTAAATATATATATATATATATATATATATATATATATATATATATATATATAATTAATGTTGATATTATGATTTCACACTCATAACTTCAAGTTTCTTGGTAGTCCAATCATCAGATGAGAAGTGGTTGAGATGTCAAAAACCAGTCGTGAAATGGTAAAAATCAAATTGTTTAGCGTTTATATGCAGCGTTTTTCACTCGATGGGAAATGTAAAGCTAAAAAATTGTTTTTTTTAAACTGTGGCTTGTTTAACGTTTATGTGACGTGGATTGTATTCACGTGATGTAATGTCATGACGTTAAATTTGTATTTAAAAAACATTATAATCAAACAAACTTGCATTGGTGTTAATGCACGCGGTGTTCAGATGATTTTTTTTTTAATAAATAAATAAATAAATAAAAAATAAAAAAAATAAAAAAACATTAAAAAAATTTAAAAAAAAGGAGAGCGAAAATTCAGGGATCAATTAGGGTCAGGTGGTAAGTGACACAGTAAAAATTTGTTTAAATGCCTACATTTCGAAAACGAGTTCACTTCTCTTATTTAATAAGTTATTGCTTGCATTTTGTAATATGGCACAACTTTTCTTCTAAGCAAAGATCGCAACGTTGTCCGCCTTTGTATGCCTGGGCTTTTTTTTATTTCCCATTTTACTGTAGGTGTTCTGCCGTTTTTTCCTTGATCTGCCATATATATTTTGATAAGGTGGTATTATTTTCATATCTTTTGTTGTTGAAACTTAAATTGTGGTTATACCACCGACTTTTCCAATTGTTTTCAGTGGCACCAATGTATGTTTTTTCCTCGTTGTTATTTACATTGTCCTTGATTGTGGCTTTGTAAATGATGTTGTTAGCCAAACAATTGCCACTTAATGGGCATTCATTTTTAAGCGGACAGTTGCATCTATAATCTGGTTGTTGTTGTTACGATTTAATATTTTAAAGTTGTGTTTATCGATAATGTTTTTAATGTTGTTCATGCAGCAATAACTTATTTGAGATTGTTTTGTTAAAGAGTTTGTTTAATGTAGGCGATTTGTCTAGGTGTTTTTTCCCTTAATTGGAAAATATTTACCCACATTCGTTATCACGGTTTTGCTGAAACCAAATGATGTTTCTCTTTCTTGATTTGTCATTATTATTATTTTCATAGTTGTTATTATTTTTGTATACTAGTTTGGAGTATAATCCACTGTTTTTTAGGGCGTTTTCATATATCGTTTTTGATTTGTTGAATATATCGGCATTGGTGGAATTAGTGGCGAGTCTATGTTCTATAGACTTGTGAATGTGTTTAGTAATTGTTGGAGGATGGTCTGATTTTATGTTAATATATAATGGTGTATTATTTTCTTTCCTGTACGGTTTCCACTTCCCTTTGTTTAGGTCGAAAGTTACGTCCAGGAAATTAACTGTTATCAAATTAGACTTTATGTCTAATTTTAAATTATAATTTTTGAAAGTTTTTATTAATTAATACGGTTTCCACGTCCCTTTGTTTAGGTCGAAAGTTACATCCAGGAAATTAACTGTTTTCAAATTAGACTTTATGTCTAATTTTAAATTATAATTTTTGAAAGTTTTTATTAATTTTTTCCTAGATTGTGCAAGGAAAAAATTAATAAAAACTTTCAAAAATTATAATTTAAAATTAGAAAAAGTTATGAGTGTGAAATCCTAATATCAACATTAATTATAAATCTGCTCTGCTTTATTAGCATTGAGCACCTTTCCATGCAAATACTTTTCTCATTTTTTCATTCACTATTCATTATATATTTGTATATATATATATATATATATATATATATATATATATATATAATTCGAATCACGCACAAAAGCACTGCCCTGTCTATAACTCTGCTGATGAGGCCTAATAGCCGAAAATGTACATACAGAGATTGACTTTTCTAATTTTAAGAGATGGATATGAAGGGTTGTTGTAAATATTTTCTATGATTGATGTCTATAGTTCTTTGACCGGAACGTTGGTGAAAAGATTTTCAAGAATCAAGTGAAACTATGATTTTGTTATCTGGTTTTGAAAGTATGTAGGATTAGGAGTAGATCAGGAATTGGATTTCAACTGTAATTAAGTGGGTGCTATATGGGAAATGAGTTGATAATAATTCTTAGTTATTCAGTATGTTGGCTGGAAGTAACTTGAAAATAAAATGGGGCGGATGAGGCGTGTGGGCGTTCGCGTATTTGATATGTACCATAAAATATAGCCGCGGTTTATAGTACGCCGATGATTTGGGAAGTTTTAGGCTTGGTCTTGGTTGGCATTTATTTGCCGTGATGTGAGTTATTCTCTCTATATCTTTGAAGTCCCATTTACGACCCTCTAGATAAATTCATCTACTATATATATATACCCTATATAATACTATTATATAGTGCTATACTATATTATATAGTATATATATATCAGAAGAAGTACACAAGCGAGTGGCTGTTTTGATATGCTTTTTTAGCGACAATTTTTTCGGAGAGAATTATGTGCTTAAATGAAGTTCGTACCTAGCTTTTTGAAAGTTAATTCAATTGATATGCCAGCCAATTTAATTAATTATTAATTTAATTAGACTTTTCAAAATTTAGGTACGATTTCAAATTAAGCCACATATTCTCCCAAATATAAATATTTATATATATATATATATAATTATAATTGAAGCGCTTCAATTCAAACAATGCGTATAAAAATTAAAAACACAAAAAGATCGTCGTTTTTTATGTCTTATCGATTTTCTAAAGAAAACTTTAATTCTTCCAGATAGACTGAAAATCAGGGAAATGAACGTGCTAAGGTTTTTTTTTGCGCGGAGTATTATTCTTTTTTTTATACTCTTTTTTCTCTCTTCTTTCTTATATTTTCATATCTCCTCCTTCCCCGTTTACGGTTTATGTTAGAATGAATTGGTCGCGAATAACTGTGAATATCATTTTTCTTGTTAAATATTTTTTTAACAATTTTTTATTACCAATTACTTTGTATTATATGGTGATATAGTATACATAGGCCTATATAGGTATTAGTAATATATATATAATGAGTATATATTAGACGTTACAAAAGAGAACTGAATGGTTAGGAAGAAATCGATAGATAGAAAATGCGAGTAATAGAAAATTAATAGTAGCTATTTGCATGCAAAACAAGATTGACAATAGAAAGAAATGAGAAAAACCGAGGAAAAATATATACAAAGGCAAGATAAGCTTAAAACATTTAAAGTGTTAAGAGTTATAAAATGATATGAAAAAATATTTGAAAACGAGAATTGGTCAAGTCGTTAGAATTACCTTAAACATATAATTCTTTTTTCTGAAAAAAAACCCTGTACGGTCTCAGATTATATAACATTTTGAAGCGCCACCATCCATCTTTTACTATGTGATACTCCTCATCGAACTCTATCAGAAAAACATAATAGTTTGGTACTTTATTTTTACACACAATTTGCCATTTTTGCCCTCTCTCAGGGGGGTTATAGAGCCTCGAAAATCACCTAAAACTCCTAATTCACCAGGTTTTTTCACCATCAGTAAATTCAGGGCATTAGAATCCATGAGAAAAAACAATAAAATCGATAACGTACACTTTCATCAAAATACGTAGTCTTATAATGGCTGAAAAAATGGCATTTTGGGCAAACCTTTGAAGCCCCATATCTCCCTTAATACTCAAGCGCCACCATCCATCTTTACTATGTGATACTCCTCATCGAACTCTATCAGAAAAACATAATAGTTTGGTACTTTATTTTTACACACAATTTGCCATTTTTGCCCTCTCTCAGGGGGTTATAGAGCCTCGAAAATCACCTAAAACTCCTAATTCACCAGGTTTTTCACCATCAGTAAATTCAGGGCATTAGAATCCATGAGAAAAAACAATAAAATCGATAACGTACACTTTCATCAAAATACGTAGTCTTATAATGGCTGAAAAATGGCATTTTGGGCAAACCTTTGAAGCCCCATATCTCCCTTAATACTCAAGCGCCACCATCCATCTTTTACTATGTGATACTCCTCATCGAACTCTATCAGAAAAAACATAATAGTTTGGTACTTTATTTTTACACACAATTTGCCATTTTTGCCCTCTCTCAGGGGGTTATAGAGCCTCGAAAATCACCTAAAACTCCTAATTCACCAGTTTTTCACCATCAGTAAATTCTGGCATTAGAATCCATGAGAAAAAAATAAAAATCGATAACGTACACTTTCATCAAAATACGTAGTCTTATAATGGCTGAAAAATGGCATTTTGGGCAAACCTTTGAAGCCCCATATCTCCCTTAATACTCAAGCGCCACCATCCATCTTTTACTATGTGATACTCCTCATCGAACTCTATCAGAAAAACATAATAGTTTGGTACTTTATTTTTACACACAATTTGCCATTTTTGCCCTCTCAGGGGGTTATAGAGCCTCGAAAATCACCTAAAACTCCTAATTCACCAGGTTTTTCACCATCAGTAAATTCAGGGCATTAGAATCCATGAGAAAAAACAATAAAATCGATAACGTACACTTTCATCAAAATACGTAGTCTTATAATGGCTGAAAAATGGCATTTTGGGCAAACCTTTGAAGCCCCATATCTCCCTTAATACTCAAGCGCCACCATCCATCTTTTACTATGTGATACTCCTCATCGAACTCTATCAGAAAAACATAATAGTTTGGTACTTTATTTTTACACACAATTTGCCATTTTTGCCCTCTCAGGGGGTTATAGAGCCTCGAAAATCACCTAAAACTCCTAATTCACCAGGTTTTTCACCATCAGTAAATTCAGGGCATTAGAATCCATGAGAAAAAACAATAAAATCGATAACGTACACTTTCATCAAAATACGTAGTCTTATAATGGCTGAAAAATGGCATTTTGGGCAAACCTTTGAAGCCCATATCTCCCTTAATACTCAAGCGCCACCATCCATCTTTTACTATGTGATACTCCTCATCGAACTCTATCAGAAAAACATAATAGTTTGGTACTTTATTTTTACACACAATTTGCCATTTTTGCCCTCTCTCAGGGGGTTATAGAGCCTCGAAAATCACCTAAAACTCCTAATTCACCAGGTTTTTCACCATCAGTAAATTCAGGGCATTAGAATCCATGAGAAAAAACAATAAAATCGATAACGTACACTTTCATCAAAATACGTAGTCTTATAATGGCTGAAAAATGGCATTTTGGGCAAACCTTTGAAGCCCCATATCTCCCTTAATACTCAAGCGCCACCATCCATCTTTTACTATGTGATACTCCTCATCGAACTCTATCAGAAAAACATAATAGTTTGGTACTTTATTTTTACACACAATTTGCCATTTTTGCCCTCTCTCAGGGGGTTATAGAGCCTCGAAAATCACCTAAAACTCCTAATTCACCAGGTTTTTCACCATCAGTAAATTCAGGGCATTAGAATCCATGAGAAAAACAATAAAATCGATAACGTACACTTTCATCAAAATACGTAGTCTTATAATGGCTGAAAAATGGCATTTTGGGCAAACCTTTGAAGCCCCATATCTCCCTTAATACTCAAGCGCCACCATCCATCTTTTACTATGTGATACTCCTCATCGAACTCTATCAGAAAAACATAATAGTTTGGTACTTTATTTTTACACACAATTTGCCATTTTTGCCCTCTCTCAGGGGGTTATAGAGCCTCGAAAATCACCTAAAACTCCTAATTCACCAGGTTTTTCACCATCAGTAAATTCAGGGCATTAGAATCCATGAGAAAAAACAATAAAATCGATAACGTACACTTTCATCAAAATACGTAGTCTTATAATGGCTGAAAAATGGCATTTTGGGCAAACCTTTGAAGCCCCATATCTCCCTTAATACTCAAGCGCCACCATCCATCTTTTACTATGTGATACTCCTCATCGAACTCTATCAGAAAAACATAATAGTTTGGTACTTTATTTTTACACACAATTTGCCATTTTTGCCCTCTCTCAGGGGGTTATAGAGCCTCGAAAATCACCTAAAACTCCTAATTCACCAGGTTTTTCACCATCAGTAAATTCAGGGCATTAGAATCCATGAGAAAAAACAATAAAATCGATAACGTACACTTTCATCAAAATACGTAGTCTTATAATGGCTGAAAAATGGCATTTTGGGCAAACCTTTGAAGCCCCATATCTCCCTTAATACTCAAGCGCCACCATCCATCTTTTACTATGTGATACTCCTCATCGAACTCTATCAGAAAAACATAATAGTTTGGTACTTTATTTTTACACACAATTTGCCATTTTTGCCCTCTCTCAGGGGGTTATAGAGCCTCGAAAATCACCTAAAACTCCTAATTCACCAGGTTTTTCACCATCAGTAAATTCAGGGCATTAGAATCCATGAGAAAAAACAATAAAATCGATAACGTACACTTCATCAAAATACGTAGTCTTATAATGGCTGAAAAATGGCATTTTGGGCAAACCTTTGAAGCCCCATATCTCCCTTAATACTCAAGCGCCACCATCCATCTTTTACTATGTGATACTCCTCATCGAACTCTATCAGAAAAACATAATAGTTTGGTACTTTATTTTTACACACAATTTGCCATTTTTGCCCTCTCTCAGGGGGGTTATAGAGCCTCGAAAATCACCTAAAACTCCTAATTCACCAGGTTTTTTCACCATCAGTAAATTCAGGGCATTAGAATCCATGAGAAAAAACAATAAAATCGATAACGTACACTTTCATCAAAATACGTAGTCTTATAATGGCTGAAAAATGGCATTTTGGGCAAACCTTTGAAGCCCCATATCTCCCTTAATACTCAAGCGCCACCATCCATCTTTTACTATGTGATACTCCTCATCGAACTCTATCAGAAAAACATAATAGTTTGGTACTTTATTTTTACACACAATTTGCCATTTTTACCCACTCTCAGGGGGTTTATAGAGCCTCGAAAATCACCTAAAACTCCTAATTCACCAGGTTTTTCACCATCAGTAAATTCAGGGCATTAGAATCCATGAGAAAAAACAATAAAATCGATAACGTACACTTTCATCAAAATACGTAGTCTTATAATGGCTGAAAAATGGCATTTTGGGCAAACCTTTGAAGCCCCATATCTCCCTTAATACTCAAGCGCCACCATCCATCTTTTACTATGTGATACTCCTCATCGAACTCTATCAGAAAAACATAATAGTTTGGTACTTTATTTTTACACACAATTTGCCATTTTTGCCCTCTCTCAGGGGGGTTATAGAGCCTCGAAAATCACCTAAAACTCCTAATTCACCAGGTTTTTCACCATCAGTAAATTCAGGGCATTAGAATCCATGAGAAAAAACAATAAAATCGATAACGTACACTTTCATCAAAATACGTAGTCTTATAATGGCTGAAAAATGGCATTTTGGGCAAACCTTTGAAGCCCCATATCTCCCTTAATACTCAAGCGCCACCATCCATCTTTTACTATGTGATACTCCTCATCGAACTCTATCAGAAAAACATAATAGTTTGGTACTTTATTTTTACACACAATTTGCCATTTTTGCCCTCTCTCAGGGGGTTATAGAGCCTCGAAAATCACCTAAAACTCCTAATTCACCAGGTTTTCACCATCAGTAAATTCAGGGCATTAGAATCCATGAGAAAAAACAATAAAATCGATAACGTACACTTTCATCAAAATACGTAGTCTTATAATGGCTGAAAAATGGCATTTTGGGCAAACCTTTGAAGCCCCATATCTCCCTTAATACTCAAGCGCCACCATCCATCTTTTACTATGTGATACTCCTCATCGAACTCTATCAGAAAAACATAATAGTTTGGTACTTTATTTTTACACACAATTTGCCATTTTTGCCCTCTCTCAGGGGGTTTATAGAGCCTCGAAAATCACCTAAAACTCCTAATTCACCAGGTTTTTCACCATCAGTAAATTCAGGGCATTAGAATCCATGAGAAAAAACAATAAAATCGATNCTAAACTAGAGCTTTGTACAAAAATAGACTGAAGCATAGAGATCGGCTCCGCATAATTTAAAGGAAAAACATTAACTCCTGCCTTGGAATTAAAATTTTTCGTTTGTCAGTGTGGCTATCATGGCTCGCAGCAGGCTGGGCTGCTGTCACACTCTGAGAAAACAATAAAATGTCTTCTTGACAGCATGCCAACAATGGGAGGAATCAAATCACTCACTGCTGACCCCCATCTGTTTTTCGTTCTTCGAATAGGAGAGTCCCACAATATATAATATATATATATATTTATATTGGGATTTAGAAATTTTAACATTTCTATGTTCATGACCTTTAGGAATCAGGATTCCAGGAATAGAGAATTGTTGCACTTCCACTGGGCTCACTTTTATGATATTATGATTCCAGTTTCAAATTTGTTTACCATTCCTTCAGCACCTCTTGGAAATCGCCGAAAGATGATTCCAAACAAATGTTAACACTTCATATGGGCTGTACCTTTATGAATATTATGATTACAAACTGTCTCTAATTATTACCATTCTGTCATCACACTCTTGAAATCAACCACAGTAATTAAGATATTGTAACACTTTCTGGAGTACCTTTTCATTAGAAAAGCAGGAACAGGTATGATACTGTTTGGGAATTGATAACACGAAAAAAGAAACTTTATTTAAAAAATCTTTTGTGTATATACATTTATTTCTTAATTAGGAAGTATTATTCACATATATTGAATATATTTGAACAAAATCGGAGGAAAAAGTGATGGAAATTATCATCTGCTTTGATTCTCGATAATTAAGTTTTTAATCTAAAAATGTATTCACTTCGAAAACTTCGGAACTTCTAGATAACAGCCAAGTTCTCAAATAAATCTCAGGGACATTCAACCTATCAATCAACCTATATTTGTCACTCAATTTTTGTTGACCATGTTATTTTAAGGTTTTAAAATGATGTAATATTTCCTGGAGTCTTGGAGATTGAGGCTTGAATGATAGTATTATCTGCTTTTATTCAGACTATGTCTTCATCATTTCTTGTTTATCAGTCAACTTTCGGCCGATATGCCCTCCGGCCTTTTCTCCAGGTATTCTCTGTCGGACTCGTGAACCTTCTTTTTCGGATCGGGGATACTTTCTTTGTTCGTAATCGGGAACCTTCTGCGTATTGCGAGCCATACCTGAAGAAGCCGGATGGGCATATCGGCCGAAACGTTGTACAGATAACAATGAGATTGAGGACAATGTCCGAATAACGCAGAATAATACTTAATCGTATAGAAGAGTTCAACTTTTTTCTGAAATATCCTTATATTTGGGATTTTTTTTGGGGGGGTATGTGCTTAATTGAAGTCATTACCTAATTGAAAATTAATTAGTTAATTTAATAATGAATTTAGGCGGGCATATATGTTCAAATGTAAGGCTAAATAAATCGAGAAAATGTTTCAATCCCTGAATGTACATTTTTCGACCCATTAGGTCTCATTCAGCAAGGTTATAGACATGGGAGACTGCTCCGTTCTGTGACTCGAAACCTCGACTGTCAAGCTGAAGTCTCTAACCGTTACACTAGTGCCATTTTTCCACATTCTTTTGTTTGTTTTTGAAACTTATTTATATTTCACTTTTTATTGACTTGCTACACGACAGTATTGAGGTTAAGTAAACAAACAAATCGTGTTATCTGTTTTATATGCTTTAAGCCGACAATTTTTGGAGGATATGCTGTTTAATTGAGTTCATACCTAATTTTTTGAAAATTAATTAGTAATAAATTTTAATGAATTAGGGCGGATATTATGTTTCAAAGTAAGGCTAAACCAAAAGTGGGGAACGAATCTGATGAGACACAATGAAATTAACACTTTAACACCATATTATATTTCAAAGATTCCAAATTAGAAAAGTCCTAGGAATAAAACTTTGGAATAACAACATAAGAATTTTCATGTTCCTGTTAGAATATGGCTATCCCAAATAAACCTCTTATCAACAGGTTAACTATTATGCATATATTTACTTTGTTTTCCCGAAGGAATAATTTCAAGGTGAACATTTCATTGGTAACGGATTCCAAATATGTAATACACCTATAATAATAAATATTATTTATAATATATTATTAATTCTTAAAATTTCACGCCTTCTTAAATTACCAGGTCCATATAAATTATTGATAAAGGAAAAATAACTTTTACCTTTTATAGTTTAAATTTTTTATTTTATTATTTGATCTTTTCTAAAAATTTTTAAAATATCACAAACAAACCCCTCACTAGGTAGCTATATATATATATATATATATAATATATATATATATATTATATTGACCGATAAGTCATTGGTGGGAATGATTCTATTTTAGGACACTTTTTTAAAAAAAGAATATAGAATATTAAAAACTTGGTGATCCACTTCGAGGCACCAAGAACGTAGGAAGCTTGTTGGGTCACTGCTTTGGCCTATCCACATAATCAATTCTTCTGTATGTTAACATATTGCCTCTGCTGATGAGGCCTAATAGGCCGAAACTGTACATACAGAAGACTTGATTTTTCTCGATTTGTTTTTAGCCTTGCATTTAAGTAGGTATGCTTCGCCTAATTCATTAATTAATTATTAATAAATAACTTTTCAAAAATTAGCTACGACTTTCAATTAAGGCACATATTCTCCCAAAATTGTCGGCTTAAAAAAGCCCATATCAAACACATTCGTTTGTGTATTTTACTTCTCATACTTGTGTAGAAGAAGTCCCTATAAGAGGAATTAAAAAATCTACTTCTAAACAAAACGAAAAAATCGAAGAAAAGTCCGGTTGGTGTAGGGGTTACGGTCCCTCGCCTGTCAGCTTGCAGTCAAGTTTCGAATCACGCACAAGGCGGTCTTTCCTATCTATAGCTTGCTGATGAGCGCCTAATAGCCGAAATGTACATACAAGAGATTGATTTTCTCGATTGTTTAGCCTTACATAGGTTATGCCCGCTAATTAATTAATTAATTATTTAATTAATTTAACTTTTCAACAATAGGTACGACTTCGATTAAGCAACATTATCTCCCAATATATATATTATATATATTTCTGAATGGAGCACTCTGTAACGGCCTTTACACACAAAGGGTTTGTATTAAAACAGTTTAAATCCCCTTCCCATTTCTTGTTTAAGGAAGACAGCGTTAATGGTTAAGGCTGCCGGACTGGACCGGAGTTTCAATCCAGCTGTAGGTAGCTTTACAAAATGTTCTAAGCCACACTGAAGAGGACTTTCATAAGTCGAAACACGGTGTTCTGTGGTGACCATATATATATATATATATTATATATAATATATATATATCAGTATTATCTAAGGAATAACAACTTGTGCACACTTTTGAAGATGCTGGCATCTTTGAGTCGAGGTAGTTGTGACTGTGCTACGAGCACTGCACGATATTTTTTGTTTGTTTCTGATTGGAAGCTGCCACTTTTACCGCTCGGTGCATCTGAAAAGACGGATGAGGATGTTTGAAATCTGGCGCATTACCGTGAAACTTTACGTTACGCCCGTAAAGGCGTGTCTTGAATACCTGGTCAGCCTGTACATTTATGAGGTTGATATTTGCATCGCTTGTAAATAAACGAGCGAACGTACGGTTAAAAACCCGACTTCATTACCCACCAACCGCCCTTCCCCCACACCACCAGCAAAAAAGACATGAACATCTTGATATATGTTTGATTAGGTGCTGAGTTATTTTTTTTCGGTGGGGTAGTGGAGGTTGTTTTGTTGGGGTAAGATTAATTGAGTGCGCCACCCTTGAAGACGGGGGGGGAGGTGGCACGCGGTGGTGGGTTGGCAGGCTGATGAAAGAAAAAAGAAGAGCGAAGGTGTATCCAAACATTCCAAATCTGTCTCATCTTAAGTGTGAATTTACTATTTCTGTTTTATTTATTCATTTTTTTACCAGCAAGGTATCTGTTATTGTCAGGTGTTAAGGATTAATGCAAATATTGATTAGCTTGAAGAATTTCGACTGAGGATTACGCACCACAGTTTCGAAAAGTCTTCTTTAAAACTGCTGCTCTATGCAACTATAGGCGAATTCTGAAAAGCATGCTCTTAATCGACTATAGTCGATGCCTTGAAAATGCCTTCGATACTATAGTCGAATCTTTAGACCGTGCTTTTATGCGATATAGGTCAATTTTTAAGGACCGTGCTTTATGCGACTATAGTCGAATTCTTTTAGACCGTGCTTTATGCGACTATAGTTGAATTCTTAAGACCGTCTCTATGCGACATATTAGTCGAATTCTTTAGACCGTTGCTTTATGCGACTAATAGTCGAATTTTAAGACGTGCTTTCATGTCGCATAAAGCACGGTTGCTCTAGCGACTATAGTTGAATTCTTAAGCCGTGCTTTTAGCACTATAGTCCGAATTCTTAAGGACCGTGGCTTATGCGACTATAGTCGAATTCTTAAAGGACCGTGCTTTTATGCGGACTATAGTCGAATTTTAGACCGTGCTTTAATTCGACTATAGTCCGAATTCTTAGACCGTTGCTCTATGCGAACTATTAGTCGAATTCTTAAGACCGTGCTCTATGCGACTATTAGTCGAATTCTTTAAGACCGTGCTCTATGCGAGCTATAAGTTCGAATCTTTAAAACCGGTGCTTTTATGCGGACTATTAGTCGTAATTCTTAAGACCGTGCTTCTATGTCGTGCAATTGATATTCAAAAACATCCGCAAATATTATAGGAGATTGCAACAACAACACGAAGTTCCCCTTCCTCAACAACATGGCATGAGCTGGTTATGGACATGGCATACAAGAACTTCGACAGCGCCTTAGAAAATGCGTCGATCGAAATGGCAATCTATAATAATTTTATTAAAATTTATAATAAATTGGGAATTGTATGCCTCAGTTATGGGTAAATATAGGGCTGACTTGCTCTAACTTTTAGTTAGGCAAACTGGTCTAGGAGAAGGAATCCAAACCTGTTAAACTTCGCTTAAGAAATTGACATGTGTTCTTCCTGCTTGTGAGGAGAGTTTGTTTGATTTTTATTCATATGGCGTACCGGATCATTTAATGCCGAATCAGGAATTCAGTTTCTCATGTGTGAGGTGTATAGTATTGCCATTAGCAATAGGAGGACTGGTTGAAAAGAAGAAGGCATGAAGACTTATTCTTTGTTCCTTTGTTTTAGGTTAAATTTCAAGTTTTTTGTTGACCTGTGTATTTTAAGGTTTAAATGATGTAATGATCATTGGCATAAACAATAAGCATTTCTGTAGTTTCTAAATTTTTGGGACCTACATTTGAGATTACCTTCAGTACTAGCGCCGGTCTCTAGAAGGACACTCTGAATTTCAATTCTATTAAAACTCTGTTAAGAAGTGACTTATGTCACACCTTGTTGTTGTGGGGAGTTGGGTAATACATTATAACGTTTATATATATATATATATATTATATATATATATTATATATAATAGTGTGTGTGTGTGTGTGGTGTGTGTGTGTGTGCGTTTATATAATCGTTATGTCTGTATCTAGTGTGTGTCACTTGAGGTTGTATTATCTTGGTGATTATATGTAAACGAAGGTTCGCGGTGGGTGTATGTTTGTGTAAGCATGTATGCACGTCTCGCTCCTTCTCTCTCTCTCTCTCTCTCCCTCTCTCTCATCTTATTATATTATATATATTATATATATTATATATATTATTATATATATTCTGTGTGTGGCTTAATCATAGAGCATCTTTGCTCGTACTTTTACCGTATCATTTACCCCACGGACAGGTCGTTCTGTTTTTCCCTTATTCTATCACCCTCACAATCTTATAACCATAAAAAAGCCGAGTGTTTTCGACTCCGAACCAGATGAAAAGATATGAGGGAAGACCTCCATCAAGTAGTTGCCGTTTCCTTCTTCAGACCTTTCTATTCGACTTTTACCACGGTTTTTGACTTCTTGTGCCCCTTGTTTTCATTTATTCAGTCTCTCATCAAACCGTTCACTTTAGGACTATTTCCTCATCTTTCATTGTTATCTGTACAAACGTTTCGGCCGATGTGCCCTCCGGCCTTCTCAGGGAATTCTTGGTTCGACCCGGGTGGCGTTGCGAACTTCTTATTTCGACCTCGGGAATTTCTTCTCGTAATCAGGAACATTACAGATTTTGAACCCAAACCCTTTTATTCGTTAGTTGTGGTACAGCTGTTATGCTGTGTTAATCATTATTTTGTTTTACTGTCGCCCCTGACTCAGATCGATCTGCGTTCTAGAGATAACCGTCACTTAGAAATGTCTTTTTAAAGCCAACGTCTTGTATCACTATGCTATGGCGTCAATTGTTTTTTCTTTCTTTTAGAAATCAATAATACTAGCACATATTGTGATAACGTCAACACAGTTTCTCGTTTATTTCGCATTTCCCATACTTCGCACTAATCCCCAAATAGATTATATTATATATATATATATATATATATATTAATATATTAATATAATATATATGCATTATGTTATATTATTCTATTTCATCCATATATATATGATAACATACCTATAATACCTTGTGGAAGAGTCATAACATTCAACATAGTTTCTTACACCATATTCACACACTACCACTCAACCACTAAATCCAACATATATATATATATATATATATATATATATATATTTATATATATATGATATATATGTGTGCAAATGTGTGGTGTGTGTGTTGTGTTGTGAGTTTGTGTTGTGTGTGTCTATAATATATATTATATATATATATATATATATATATATATATATATATATTTGATTAGTGCGAAGCATGGGTTAAAGGCGTGAAATAAATGAGAAAACTATGTGATGTTATGACCTCTCTTCTACAACGATTAGAGGTCATTTTCTTCAAAATATTGGATGAAATAGAATTGAATTAAAGAACATAATGACATAATATATTATATATATATATATATATATATATAATATATATATATATATAATATATCTATTTTTGGGATTTATGTGCGAATATGGGAAAGCGAAACTAACGAGAAACTTGTTGGACGTTATCCAATATGTGCTAAGTATTATTGATTCTAAGAAAGGAAAACCAATTGGAACCCCATGCATAGTGGATACAGACGTTGCGCTTAAAAAGACATTTCTAAGTGACGGTTATCTCTAGACGCAGATTCGATCTTGGACAGGCACAGTAAAACAGAATTAATGATTAACACAGCATAACAGGTACCACAACTACGGAAATAAAAAGGGTTGGGTCAAAACTGTGAATGGTTTCCGATTACGAGAAGAAATTCCCGAGGACGAAAAGAAGGTCAAAGGAAGCGTTCGCAACGCCACCGGGTTCCGACAAGAAAATCCTGAAGAAGGCCGGAGGGACATCGGCCGAAAAACTGTACATAACAATGAAGATGAGACAATAGTCTAAAGTGAACGGTTTTGATGGAGAGGACTGAATAATGAAAACAGGGGCAAAAGAATGTTCAAAAACAACGTTGTAAAAAGTCGATAGAAAGGGTCTGAAGAAGGACGGGCAAAACTCACTTGATGGAGGTCTTCTCATATTCTTTTCAGTCTGGTCGGAGTCGAAAACACTCGGAGGCTTTGGTTATGGGTTATTATAAGATTTGTGATGTGAAGGGTGGTGATAGGAATAATGGAAAACAGAAACGCCTGTCGTGGGTAAGAACCCGGTAAAGATACGAGCAAGATGCTTCTATGATTAGCACACACAGATATTATATATATAATATATTATATATATATAAATATATAATATATATAATAAGAGAGAGAGGGAGAGAGAGAGAAGAGAAAGAAGGGGAGCGAGACGTGCATACATGCATACACAAACATACTACGCACACGCGAACCTTCTTACATATTATCACTCTATTAATACACCTCGAGTGACACACACGTAGATACAGACATTACGATTATATAAAACGCAACACACACCACCACAACACACCACACACACATATATATATATATATATTATATTATATATATATATATATAACGTTATTAAATGTTATTACCCAACTCCTCCACACAAGCAAGGTGTGATCATAAAGGTCACTTTCTATAACAGAGTTAATAGAATTGAATGTCAGAGTGTTCCTTCTATGAGACCGGCGCTAGTACTAACGGTAATCTCAAATGTTTAAGTCCCAAAAATTTAGAAAACTACAGAAATGCTTATTGTTTATTGCCAATGATATTTTACATCATTTTAACTAAAATACACGGTCAACAAAAACTTTGAATTAACCCTAAACAAAGAACAGAAAGAAATAAAGTCTTCATGCCTTCTTCTTTCAACCAGTCTCTATTTGCTATGGCAGTAATAACTACCACACCTCCACATGAGAAACTGAATTCCTTGATCGACATTAAATGATCGGTTTACGCCAGAATACAAATCAACAAACTCTCCTCACAAGCAGGAAGAAACACATGGTCAATTCTTAAGTCGAAGTTTAACAGGTTTGATTTCCTTCTCTTAGACCAGTTGCCTAACTAAATTAAAGAGCAAGTACAGCCCTATTATACCCATAACTGAGGCATACCTTTCCCAATTTATTATAATTAATAATATAATTAATAGATTGCCATTTTCGATCCGCGCTTTCTAGCGCCCTGTCGAAGATTCTTGTAATGCCCATGTCATACCAGCTCATTGCCATGTTGTTTGGAGGAAGCGGTTGGACTTTCCGTCGTTGTTGTTGCTAATCTCCTATAATATTTGCGCGGAGTTTTTGATTATCATTGCACGACATTACGAGCACGGTTCCTTAAGAATTCGACTATAGTCGCATAAAGCCACCCGGTTTTTAAGAATTCGATATAGCGCATAGAGCACGCGGTCTGAAGAATTCGACTATAGTCGCATAGAGCACGGTTCTCACACGAATCGACTATAGTCGCATAGCGCCGTTTAGAATTCGACTATTAGTCGAATTAAAGACCGGTTCTCTTAGAGAATTCGACTATAGCGCATAAAGCACGTCTTAAGAATCGACTATAGTCGCATTAAAGCACGGTCTTAGATTCGACTATAGCGCATAAAGCCACGGTCTTAAAATTCAACTATAGTCGCATAGAGCACCGGCTTTATGCGAATAAAGCACGGTCTTAAGGAATTTCGACTATAGTCGCAAAAAAATTATAAAAAAAAGCACGGTCTAAAGAATTCGACATTAGTACGCATAGAGCACCGGTCTTAAGAATTCAACTATATCGCACTTAAAGCACGTCTTAAGAATTGACTATAGTCGCATATAAAGCCACGGTCTTAAGAATTTACTATATCGCTTATAAAGGCACGGTCTAAAGAATCGACTATAGTAACGAAGAGCATTTTTTTTCAGCATTCCTATAGTCGATTAAAGCATGCTTTTTCAGAATTCGCCTATAGTTGCATAGAGCACAGTTTTAAAGAAGACTTTTCGAAACTGTGGCTGCGTAATCCTAGTCGAAATTTCTTCAGCTAATTCAATATTTGCATTAATCTTACACCTGACAATACCACGATACCTTGCTGGTAAATAAATGAATAATAAAACAGAGAAATTAGTAATTTCACACTTAAGATGAGACCAGTATTTGGAATGTTTGGATACACCTTCCCTTTTCTTTTTCTTTCATCAGCCCTGCACAACCCACCGTTGCACCCCCCCCCCTGTCGTCTTATGGCGCACTCTTATCTATCCAACAAAACAACCCACTCACCCCCACGAAAAAAATAACTCAGCACTATCAAAAACATATATCCAAAGATTGTTTCATGTCTTTTTGCTGGTGGTGGTGGAGGAAGGGGCGGTGTGACCGTGTAGATGAAGTCGGGTTTTTAACGCTGACGATTCGCTCGTTTATTGAACAAGCGATGCATATCAACCTCATATGTACAGGCTGACCAGGGTATCAATGAGCACGCTTTAACGGGCGTAACGTAAAAGTTTCACGTATGCGCCAGATTTCAAACATCTCATCGTGCTTTTCAGATGCCACCGAGAGCCGGTAAAGTGGCAGCTTCCAATTCAGAAACAAACAAAAAAATATCGTTGGCAGTGCTCGTAGCACAGCACAACTACCTCGACTGCCAAAGATGCAGCCAGCATCTTCAAGTGTGCACAGTTTGTATTCCTAGATAAACGATATATATAGTATATATATATATATTAATATATATTATGGTCATCCACAGACACCGCTGTTGTTTGAATGAAGTCTTTCAGTTGTGGCTGACTTTGTAAGTACTACAGCTGGAATGAACTCCGGTCAGTCCGGCACCTTTAACCATACGCTGTTTCACTTACAGAATGGAAGGGGATTTAACTGCGTTAATACAAACATCCCTTTGTGTGTAAAAGGCCGTTACAGAGGCTCCATTCAGAAAATATATATATATATATATTTGGGAGGAATAGTGCTTCTAACTCAAGCGTTACCTAATTTGCTTGAAAGTTAATTAATATATAATTAATTAATTAATTAGGCGGGCGATACCTATGTAGGCTAAACAAATCGAGAAAATCAATCTCTGTATGTACATTTCGGCCTATAGCCTCATCAGCAGAGCTATAGAAGGAAGACCCCTTGTGCGTTGATTCGAACTTGACTGCAAGCTGAACAGGCAAGGACCGTAACCCTACACCAACCGACTTTCTTCGATTTTCGTTTATTGTTTAGAAGTAGATTTTTATTCCTCTTATAGACTTTCTTCTACACGGACAGTATGAGAAGTAAAATACACACAAACGATGTTTTGATAGGCTTTTAAGCCGACAATTTGTGAGGGAGATATGTGCTTAATTGAAGGTCGTAGCTAATTTTTGAAAGTTATTAATGAATAATTAATTAATGAATTAGCGAGCATATCCTACTTAAATGGCAAGGCTAAACAAATCTGAGAAAAATCAATCTCTGTTTATGTACATTTCGGCCTTATTAGCCTCATCAGCAGATGCAAATGTACATACAGAGATTGATTATAGTGGATTAGGGCCCAAGCAGCTGACCCAAGCAAAGCTTTCACGTTCCTTGGTGCCTTCGAAGGTGGATCACGCAATTTTTTAATTATATCCTATATCTTTTTTTTTAAAGTGTCCTAAATAGAATCATTCCCACAAATGACTATCTGTCATTAAAATATATATATATATATATAATATATATTATATATAGCTACCTAGTGATGGGTTGTTTGTTGATATTTTAAATTTGAAAGATCAAATAAAATAAAATAAATATTGTTAAACTATATAAAAGGTAAAAAGTATTTTCCTTTATCAATATTTTATATGACTTGTAATTTTAAGAGGGCGTTGAAATTTTAAGAATTAATTAATATATATAAATAAATAATTTATTATTATAGTATGTATTACATAGTTTGGACGTGTACCATAAATGTTCACCTTGAAATTATTCTTCGGGAAACAAAGTAAATATATTGCAAATTAGTTAACTGTTGATTAGAGTTTATTTGGATGTAGCCATATTCTACAGGGAACATGAAAAATTCTGATGTTTGTTATTCCAAAGTTTATTCCTAGACTTTTCCTTAATTTGGAATCTTTTTGATATAATATGGTTGTTAAGTGTTATATTTCAATTTGTGTCTCATCAGATCGATTCCCACCTTTTGTTAGCCTTACATTGAACATATATGCCAGCCTAATTCATATTATCTAACTACATTAATTTTCAAAATTAGGTATGACTTCAATTAAGCACTATCCTCAAAAATTTGTTCGGCTTAAAGCATATAAAAAACAAACACCATTTGTTTGTTTACTTAACCTCATACTGGTCGTGTAGCAACGTCAATAAAAAGGAAATATAAATTAAGTTTTCAAAAAAACAAAAGAATGTGAATGGCAAGCTAGTTGTAACGGTTAGAGACTTTTCAGCTTGACAGTCGAGTTTCGAGTCACAGACGGAGCAGTCTCCCATGTCTATAACCTTGCTGATGAGACCTAATTGGCGAAATGTACATCAGGGATTGACATTTTTCTCGATTTATTTTTAGCCTTACATTTGAACATATATTGCTCCGCCTAAATTCATGTAATTATTAACTAATTAAATTTTTCAAAATTAGGTATGACTTCAATTAAGCAATACCCCCCCCCAAAAAAAAAAATCCCATATATAAGGATATTTCAAGAAAAAAAGTTAACACTTCTATACGTATTGTATTATCTGCGTTATTCGACTATTTCCTCATCTTTATTGTTTATCTGTACAACGTTTTTCGGCCGATATGCCCTCGGCCTTCCTTTCAGGTATGGCTCGCAATTACGACAAGAAGGTTCCCGATTACGACAAGAAAGTACCCGAGTCCGAAAAGAACGTTCCCGAGTCCGACAAGAAAATACCTGGAGAAGGCCGGAGGGCATATCGGCCGAAAAGTTGTACTGATAACAATTGAAGATGAAGACAATAGTCTTGAATAAAGCAGATATACTAATCTATCAGCCTCATCTCAACATCCAGAAAATAATTACATCATTTTAAACCTTAAATACATGGTCAACAAAAATTGAGTGACATTAGTTTGATTGAGTAGGTGATGTCCCTGAGATTTATTTGAGAACTTGCTGTTATCTAGAAGTTCCGAGTTTTTCGAAGTGAATACATTTTTGTAGATTTAAAACTTTAATTAATCGAGAATCAAGCAGATGATAATTTCCATTCACTTTTTCCTCCGATTTGTTCAATATATATTCAATATATGTGAATAATACTTCACTAATTAGAATAAATGATATACACAAAAGATTTTTTATAGAGTTTCTTTTTTCGTGTTATCATTCCAAACAGTATTCAACCTGTCTTGCTTTTTCTAATAAAGGTACTTCCTAGAAAGTGTACAATTATTCTAATTACCTGTGGGTGATTTCAGAGTGTGATGACAGGAATGGTAAATAATTAGAGAACAGTTTGTAATCATAATCATTAAAGGTACAGCCCTAGAAGTGTTAACATTTTTTGGAATCATCTTTCGGCAGATTCCAAGGAGGTGCTGACAGGATGTAAACAATTTGAACTGGAATCTAATTAACATAAAGGTTGAGCCCATGGGAAGTGCAACATTTCTCTATTTCTGAATCCTGATTCCATAAAGTGTCATGACATAGAAATGTTAACATTTTCTTAATTCCAATATATAATATATTATATAATATATATATGTGGACTCTCCTATCGAGAACGACAGATGGGGGTCAGCAGTGAGTGATTTGATTCCTCCCATGTGGGCATGCTGTCAAGAAGACATTTTTATGTTTTCTCGAGGTGACACAGCCAGCCTTGTGCGAGCCTGAAGCCACCACTGACAAAACGAAATGATCAAGGCAGGAGTTTTAATGTTTTTCTTTTAAAGTTATGCGGAGCCCGATCTCTATGCATTCAGTCTTATTTGTACCAAAGCTCTTTAGTTTTAGCAAAACAGGTCTTACGCATTCCTTCCATCCGATGCTAGATCTCCCAAGCACTCAGGTTAATATCGAGGCGTTTCAAATTGTCTTCAATTTGTCTTTAGCGTAAGATAGGACGTCCAATTGAATGCTTAGCATTTGGTAGTTGCCAGTAAAATATTTCTTTTTGGAAGCCTGTTCTCATTTCATTTCGGACAACGTGACCAGCCACCTAAGTGAATCTTGGCTAGTAGGGTTTTCGATGCCCAGCAATATCACATCTTTTTAAAATTGTGCTATTTCTTACTTTGTCATCCCATTTTTATTACAGCAAAATGACACGAAGACAACGCATGTGAAATGCGTCAAGTTGGTTTATGTGCTTGAATATATGATATATATATATATTATATATATATATATATATATAAAATAAGATTTTTTCAATCATTATTTTTATAGTGAGTTCGAAGCATTAATTAAAATGTAAATAATATATTTTTGAAGGCGTAATAATGCACATTTTATGTTTAAAAAACATATTTCTTTCTTTTTTTTCTTTTTTTTCTTTTTTGAGTCTTAATATTTTCAGGCTATGCCATCTTCAGAGGATCGATCATTTTTTAAAATTTTCATCTGTATTTGATAAATTCAACTGTGTTGTTAATCCGTTGAATGTTTAATCGTAAATATAAAATAATGATTTAAAAATAAAAATAATGATTTAAAAAATCTTTATTTCAATATCCCCGAGCAGGGCCTCATTATTTGATAGTATTATAAAAAATAAAAAATAAATAAAAAAATTATATATGAATAATATTCAAACATCCGCGAAACACGATCACCGCACGGATTTTAACGGAATTTGCCGAGCATAACTACATCTTTGCCCAAAAAAAAAAATTTCGCATTTACGATTAAACATTCAACGGATTAACAACACAGTTGAATTATCAAATACAGATGAAAATTTTAAAAAATGAATCGATCTCTGAAGA
>CM042147.1:123202545-123245045 GCA_023376005.1 Doryteuthis pealeii | reverse complement strand
ACCATTGTTAGTGAGTTCGATTCTCACTAGGTGTCCCACACTTCTGGCCTTGTGCCGCATCTGAGCTAAGCTTAGTAAATAACTATATCAGAAAATCCCAACAGATATTATAAGTTATTATGATTGTAATCAGATATTTACTAATTAATCAAATTTTGGTATTAAATAAGTCATAGTGCGTTGATGTGCCGTTAAACAAAAGACTGAACCATAATCCTGCTGAACTGCAATATAGTAGTAGGCGACTTTGAACTCCAGTCAGGCAACTGTTTTCATTTTCTGACTAATACCCTAGATGTGGGTTAAATAGTAGCACTACTGTTCTTCTACAAGGATGGCTTTGACATTATATAACATACGAAAGTTGAGATACTGTTAAACAAAGAAATTTAAACCAAACCAACTTCTTTCATCGATGTTGCAGTGCTTGGGTCCCATTGATAAAAAATGTCATCAACTGCAGATATTTCGACATCCTATGAATTTTTCAACCTATGAACATTTCTGCACGTTCATAGTTATCCATTGTTTAAAATTGATTTCACATGCATGTCTGTAGTGTGGTTTAATTTCCCTGCGAGTGTTGGATATGTCCACAAAATCTGTATGACGTGATTGAAGTTGGACACAATAAGCACAGAGGTGCTGATGTGTGTCCACCTTTTCTGCGTCCGACCATGATTTTCATTTCATGTCTTTTTGTGTGAATAAATCAATGTTCCAGAAATTCAATTTAGAACATTTAATCAAAAATGAACTTCCTTTAATTATCAACTGGTTTTCCCTTTCTCTCTTTCTTTCTTTCTTTCTTTCTTTCTTGCTTCAATTCTTTAGTGTTAGTTTTACTTTCGTTTCTATGTCTGTTCTTAAAGATAATATATCTCACTTTCACGTGGTGTAATTGTTAGGAAACTAGAATATCAGACTGCCTTACTTCTGTCCTTGTGCCACAACTAAGCGTAATAAATAAACTATCACTTTTATCTGATATATTTGACCATCTTTATGCATTTTCTTTTGAATCGTCTATTTTCTTTCTTTCTTTCTTTCTTTTTTTTTTCTTTTTTTTTTTTATTCATATTTAACTTTTTAACTTCTAGCCTTTCCTGTTTTCTCTTTCTTTCTTTCTTTCTTCTTCTTTCTTCTTTCTTTCTTAATTGTTTTTTTTCCTCCACTTTTTCGCAGCATAACTTTTCTCCTTTTTTTCTTTCTTTTTTTTTTTCTTTGTTCTTTCTTTCTTTCTTTCTTACTCGTTTTTTTTTATCTTTTGATTTTCACTTTCATTCTCTCTTTTCTTTCTCCTTCATATTCTCCTTTCTTTTTTACTGCAACTATTTCTTATCTTCTTTATTTCTTTATTTCTGCCATTTTTGTTTATTTGTTCTTTTCTCCACTTTTTCCAAGCTAAACTTTTCTTTCTTTCTTTCTTTCTTTCTTACTTCCTCGTTTTTTGTTGTTTTTTTAGTTGTTTTTTTCATTCATTCATCTTTTGATCCTCACTTTCATTCTTTCTTTTTCCTTCATTTTCTTCTCTTTTTAATGTAACCATTTCTTCTCTCCCTTATTTCTTTTTTATTCTGTACTTTTTATTCATTTGTTTTTTACTCCACTTTTTCCAAGCTAAACTTTTTATCGCCCTTTTTTCTTACTTTTATATTTCTTTCTTTCTTTCTTTCTTTCTTTCTTTCTTTCTTTTTTCTTTTTCTTTCTTTTTTTCTTTCTTTCTTTATTTCTTACGCGATTTTTTCATTCATCTTTGGAAATATTGAGCTTACTTTTTTCTCATTTATTTCTCTTTCCATCATTTTCTTCTTCTCTTTTTTTTTTCGTTTTTACTGCCAACATTTCTCCTCTCCTTTCTTTCTTGTTTTTTCTTTGCTTCTTAATTAATTGTTCTTTTCTTACCTTTTTTACAGCCAAACTTTCCTTCACTTATTACTTCTTTCTTTTTTTTTTTTTTCTTTCTTTCTTTCTCACACGATTTTTTTCATATTGTGAAACGTTGATCTCCATTTTCCTTCTTTCTTTTTTTTTCCTTCATTTTCTCGCTTTTTTTTTTATTTTTTTATTTTTTCCTGCTACCCATTCCTTCTCACTTTCCTTCTTTCTTTTTTTCTTTACTTCTTTCTTATTTGCTTTTTCCGCCAGTTATTTCCAACAAAATTTTTCTTTCATTTTTCTTTTTCCCTCGATTTTTTTCTTTCTTTCTTTCTCTTCCTTTCTTTCTCTGGAAACGTTGAACTTATCCTTTTCTTTCTTCTTTTCTTTCTTCCTTTTTTTGAAACATTTTGCTTCTCTTTTTCTTTTCTTTTCTTTCGTTTCTAGTTGGGAGTTTTTCTTTCTTTTTAATTGGTTTTCCTCCACATTTTCACAGCAAAATTGTTGCTTTCTTTTTGCTTTCTCATCCATTAATGATAAATAGATAAATAAATAAATAGATGAAGAAAGAAAAGAAAGAAAGAAAGAAAGAATGTCATAGAAAAAGAAGAAAAATCATATTTTTTTAATCATGGGAAGAGAGAAAAAAAAAGAAAGAATCAATGAAAGAAAGAAAGAAAGAAAGAAAGAAAGAGGAATGGAAAAATTAGAACTAGAGTCCTAGATAGAAAGAAATAAGGAAAGAACGAAAAAAAGAAAGAAATAAAGAAAGGGTATGAGACAACAAAAAAGAAGAAAAATCATAATAAGAAAATTCGAAGAAAGAAAGAAAGAAAGATTAATGGAATGTCTTTCTTTCTTCATCTATTTATTTATCTATTCATTTTGAAACGTTGAACTCATCTTTCTTTCTTTCTTTCTTTCTTTCTTTCCTTCTTTCTTTCTTTTGAGACGTCTAGCTTTTCCTTTATTTTTCTCTTATTTTGGAAGCTTTTCTTTCTTTCTCTTTTTTTCTATGTCTTTCTTTATTGATTTTTCACGTTTCACTTTTTTCCCTGTCAAACACTCTTTTTCTACTACCTTCCTTCTTTTTTCCTTTCTTTCTTTTCTTTCTTTCTTAATCTTCTAACTGTATTATTCCACCAACTACAGAGGGCGCCACGTATAAAAGGCGATAATCTAATATCAGTTCCCGCGCGAATGTCGCTCATTCACTCGACGACGACGGCGCGTACAATAAGATCACAATATGGCTTCCGACTTACCAGCAAGGAATAATGAACGCCAGGAAAAGATATTAACACTTTCCGGGACCTAATGGCCGAGGTCACGAGAATTTGGTGGGTCTCTTCCGGGTCAATTTCATTTCTGATAATTTACAGTCTTCAGGAAATGGGCTTAAACCTAAGTATTCACGTCTCTTCATTTCAGTTTAGCCTTATATGGCAATGCATGTACTTCCGTGTCTGCTATGCGTATTGAGATCTATGTGGTAATATCGGTGTAGTTTTTCTTTCTTTAATTTGGCCTTTCTGCAAAATCCGCGTATATATCAGAGGAGCCGTATATTGGCGCGAGTTTGAGAACAGGTGGATTCAATGGTTGGCCTACACAAAAAAAATAAATAAAAGTCTTGCTCAATAAGTCATTTTAACTGTTTTGTGATGGTTTGGTTTTTGGTTTGTTTTGTTTTACGGCATATCAACGTCAGTTGGTCATTTAATGCCGATAAAGTTTTGAAATAAATCAATTCTTAATGGATAATACAATTTTTTTTATAAATACATTTTTCTATCTAACCCATAGATGGGACCCTAACAGGTACTACCACTCCGGGTCAGAGTGAACCAGGGAGCAATGGTGATGAAGGGGTGCTCCACATTCCCCAGACCTCCAAAACTGGAACCTCACCATCAGATAGAGTTTAACGTCATTCCCAGGACATGTAGACCCGCAGCCACCACCTTCTAGCACCCATATGATAAAAAGGGGTTGGGGCTTGCCATAAGGGCAATAGGGTTGGGAAAATCATATAGGTGCTAGGGCTTGACATGACCAGCCAATTGGTCGGAGGGAGTCTCTCTGACCGCCCGTCTAGCCTAAGATAGGGCCAAAGTGGAGTATTGCATGTCATGAACTGCTCATCCTCCTGGGCTCTATCCTTAAGCATCACGGGTCGCCACCCACGGCCAACAGGTGGCCCCATTGGGGGACTCTTACCCCTCTGCAGAGGTGCAGTCGGTGCATTCTAACGCCCCAGCCGACAGGGCGGGTTTTGTGATGGAAAATGATGGAAGAGTTAGTTTCAAAGTTGTTCTATTTTTTTTATTATACCCCCTCTGTTTCAAATCATTTTATCTGTATTCTTATTTAGTTTTACTAGTTTTTCTAATTTAATATATTTTATTACATTAAAACTTAAATACTTTCGCCCGGAGGGTGCATATATTTATTAGTACATATAAAAAGTGTATTTAGGCATATTCTATTGAAAATGAAAGACAGGGATTTAGTGCACAATTTTTCTTGTTAGCAAGCAAAATATAAATGGGGTTGCAGGCAGTAAAAAAATTGACTTAAGTCTTTTATTATATAGTCCAAGTATGGGTACTTATAACCATATTTGGTCATTATGTTACATAATCTATGCATAGATTATTGTCAACCCCCTGTATTTCTCAAGGGATCGCCCCTTTTCATATCACCGGCGGGACTTTCCATGGAATATTACAGAAAGCCCGCGAAATACGTGAAGTCACGTGGGACCTGGTTGGCTCTCAGTTTCAGCTTGGACGTCAGGCAGATAAGGCCTATCTGCCTTAGCTGGAGCTCACTGCACACACCGCCCGCTGTGGTTAGTTAGAGGAAGATGTTAGTTAAGTAAATAAAGGTTTAAATAAATAATGTGGTTTTGTGGTTGATGAATGTCTTGGCAACAAGACTGACCTAGAAGAAGAAATGAATCAAGGACGACCAACCAGAAAGAACAGAGAAAGACGAAGTCCAGACGCTAGAAGAAGAACGTAAGATACCAAAGATGAGCAGAAGAATAATAGAAGTAAATAAAGGGTATACGACAATTATTGTAGGATCTACTGCATTCTCCAGTTAAAAATTTGATGAGGTGCTGATTTTTAGAAAAAAATATCCAGCTCCGAATATTTTGCGATCTTCGGTAGAGGATCATACTAGTCTCGCAAATCCTTTACTACTGAATAGCGAGTTCGATCCTCGCTGATTCCCCATACTCGCAATCTTGTGTCATATCTTACCCGTGGCGAACGGGTTGGATAAGAAGGCGTCCCATTGTGGTTAATGGTTAGCAAATTAGTCTCACAGATCCTTTACTATTAAATAGCGAGTTCTATCCTTGCTGGATACACCCTACTTGCAACCATATACTTCTCTGTGTCTGATACACGTATTAATTGCTTTGGTTTTGTTCGGATTTTACGGCATGTCAACTCTTATTGGTTTATTTTATGCCAAAGAAGTTTTTTTTAATTCTTGCTTAATGGGTATTCAATTTTTTAAATTCAATTTCAAATTAAACACATTTTTATATCTCATTTTTTTCTTATTTAACCCATAGATGAGACCGTAAAAGGTACTACCACTCCGGGTCAGAGTGGACCTGGGATTAATGGGGATGAAGGAGTACTCCACACTCCCTAGAACTATCATTGTCTTTCTTTCTTCCTTTGTTCTTTCTTTTCTTCCCGGTTAAATTCTTCTTTTCCTTTTCTCATTCTTTTTTTGTATGTCATTTTGTCTGCTTTTCCCTCTCCCTTGCAATTTCTACTTTGTTCTTTTTGTACGACACATGACTTTATGGTCCGTCTATTCCTCTCCCCCCCTCTCTCTCTCTCTCTCTCTCTCTCTCTCTCTTTCTCTCTCTCTCTCTCTCTCTTCTCTGTCTCACACACACACACATACACTATCTCTCTCTCTCTCTCTCTCTCTATATATATAATATATATATATATTCGCTTGAAGGCAATTACAATGCATGTATCGCATAAAATTCGATACTTTTTTTTATAGAAAATGAACTTGACATGTGTAATCCCGGCAAAGGATCGCTCGGTGTGTAGAACATCGTACAGACTCTTTCGACATTTTTTATGCGATACATGCATTGTAAAAAATATAATATATACTTTATTCAACAATGCTTCTAAAAAACAAACATCCAAAAATCTTATATATATATATATATATGTGTGTGTGTGGTGTGTGTGTGTGTGTGTGTCTATCACAAACTCTCTCTCTCTCTCTCTCTCTCTCTCTCTCTCTCTCTCTCTCTCTCTCTCTCTCTCTTCTCTCTCTCTCTAAATCCTCACCTTCACTCTCTTTTACTTTTTGCAATCCTCACCCCTCCATTTACCTCCCTCTAATTATGGCAGCGTTTCCCTTGCTCTACCGGAAACCGGATATGACACGCTCCGTGTTTACTCCAACTCCCGCTTTAGAATTTTCGTCTTCCCTTCGAGTTTCTAGACCCTAATTTTGATCACATGACCAACAGACCAAACGCCACTTCCCGTTTATTCTCCGCCTGATTAGGTGTCCTTGGCATGACACTAAACTGTATCTGATGGTGAGGCACCGGCTCTGGAGATCTGGGGAGTGTGAAGTACCCCTTCATTAACAGTACTTCCAGGTCTACTCCGCCACAGAGTAGTAGTATCGGTTATGATCCTATCTATTGTTCAAATAGACCTGTTTGAAAATTATTGCATTAGATGCGAATACTAGATACCATATAAATGTGTGCGAATTAGTTGTATCAAGAATACGTAAAGCTATAATTATTTACTAAGGATTATTATTACTAGCGGGACCTGTGGATATACCACAGTATAATAATCTAATTATTACACCGTTTGATATGTTTACTTAAGAGTTATTGCGATAATTCAATGTCTAAAAAGTATAATAAACTTAATTTACTCTCTCTCTCTCTCTCTCTCTCTCTCTCTCTCTCTCTCTCTCTCTCTCTCTCTCTCTCTCTTCCCATTCTTTGCTCATATCTGCTTCTCTCCCTTTCTTTCTCTCTCTCTCTCTCTCTCTCTCCTCTCTCTCTCTCTCTTCCCATTCTTTGCTCATATCTTGCTTTCTCTCCCTTTCTTTCTCTCTCTCTCTCTCTCTTATTATTATTATTATTATTATTATTATTATTATTAACTAATAATTCTTGATTATAGACATTTACCCAAACCGTTCTTCTCAGATAGGATAAGAGACCAGGGCGCAAGAATGGGGCATCCAGCGAGGATCGAACTCACTATTCATCAGTAATAGAAAAGGGGGTTTGTAAAATATTACATTAATTTTCCGACAAAAAAGTGACTAAAACATGACTCAGAAAAGTTTGGCCAGAAATTCGCCTGACACTGGCTCGCTAAAAAGTAGCCTAAATTAAAGTAGTAGGCCGGGACGACATAAGATCAAAACTACCAAAAAATATTCCGTAATTCAAAATTTCAATATTACAAATAGAATAAACATGTAACTTTTTTTTCAATTCCTTTTAATTTTTCGTTGAGAATTTAAGCGACGCAAGACCATTTTGAATGTTTTATTTTTAAAATTGGGTGAAATAAAATGGTAGAAATAAGAAATCTGCGATCAAGCGACACCAGATAATCTGAATTTACATTTTGTATCTTGAATCATTTGGACGATCTCGTTTTTAACCGGAAGATTTAGGAACAAGCGTATTCATATATAAGATTAGTTACTTTGTACAAACAAAGGATTATTATTAGATAGAAATAGTTACTTGAAACCATATAATTGTGTAAAAATTATAAGTATTAGATAGGAAAACACGAAAGTATACAACTGTGTGCGAATTATTTTTATTAGATAGGAATACTCGATATCATATAATTATGTGCTAACAAATGATTATATATAAAAGAACGATTCTGTATGCCTGTATGTTTGTTTGTACAATGACCATAAACACGTCATTTCATGAAGGAAAATTGGTGGATACAAGCAAAGACTGGCGTTTCAATAAAAAATCCACATCCAATTTTTGTCCAAGGAGGGTTAAAAAAAGTTACCCCTTATTTAAATGAACATATAATTAAGGTTAAAAAACAATCCTTTAGGGCCATGTGCCACATCTAAGCTAAGCTTAGTAAATAACTATACCCTGAGATACAGGGCACCCCATGTGGTGTAATGGTTAGCATTCTACCATTTTAAAAGAAAAAGTAAAGCGAGGAGCTGATGGTAGGTGTGGCACCTCGCCTCAGACGCTAAAAAACAATCTCCTTGGTCTAGCGCTAGTGAAAAGGGGATAGAATCCCTCGCTGTTTGGCTGATACCGATTTTAAGCCACCCCAACGACTTTACTTTTTACTTACATTTATGTTGTCTCCCATTTTTTACTCAGATTTTTTCTTAATCATTATATTTATTTCACTCCTTGTGAGCTCTTCACACTAGCGTAAGCTGATGGTCTTTCACTTTAAGTCTCCTGGACTCTTCTGAGTATTCTAGACGATCTCAACAATGCTGCTGTCTGGATGGTCTCAATTCTTCCTATGATTTTCAGTTCCTCCAGTCTGTTTTCCTAAATCTTGGAGACCTTTCTAAGGACACTAACTACAATTGGTATCACCGTCATTCACATATTTTACAGTTTTATGCAATTCATTCTCTGGAACGGATTCTGGTTTTTTCATACCAGCGTAAGCTGGTGGTATTTCACGGGAGTCTGAGTGACAACAAATCTCCTTAGGTCTGCAGAACTCTTCAGAGTATTCTAGCCGATCTCATCAATACTGTTGTCTGGATGGTGTCACTTTTTCCTCTGATTTCCAATTCCTCTAGACTGTTTTCTAAAGTTCCATGGGCACTAACTACAATTGGTATCACTTTCACCTTCATATTCCCCAGTTTTTTCAATTCTCTATCAAGGTCCTGGTATTTGTTTATCTTCGCAATTTCTTTCATTTTCGCCCTGGCAGGACTGCATTATTATTATTATTATTTACTCCTTTTGAGTTTTCACATCAGCATTAGCTGATGGTCTTTCACTGGATTCTGAGTGACAGCAAGTCTCCTCAGGTCTCCAGGACTCTTCTGAGTATTCTGGCAGATTACAGCAGTGCAGTGTTCTGAATGGTTTCAACCCTTCCTCTGATTTCCAAACATTCCAGACCCTTTTCCAATCCTTTTGGGACTGTTCCAAGTGCACCAAATACAATTGGTATCACCTTCACTTTCATATTCCATAACTTTTTTAGTTCTCTGGCAAGGTCCAGATATTTGTCTATTTTTTCATTTTCCTTTAGCTTCACCTTATTATTATTATTATTATTATTATTATTATTATTATTATTATTATTATTATGTGAGTTTTTCACACGGGTGTTAGCTGATTGTATTTCACTGGAGTCTGAAAGACCACAAGTCTCTTCAGGTCCTCAGGACTCTTCAGCGTATTCCAGCCGATTGCTGCAATGCAAGAGTCTGGATGGTCTCGATTCTTCCTCTGATTCCCAGTTTTTCAAAGCTTTTTGGGACCGTTCAAAGTACACTAACTACAATTGGTATCACTTTGACGCTCATATTCCACAGCTTTTTCAATTCTCTGGCAAGGTCCAGGTAATTTTCCATCTTTTCATTTTCCTTCATCTTCATCCTGTGATCTGCTGGAACTGCAATATCAACCAATTAACAAGATCTCTTTTTTTAATTAATCAATATTAGGTGTGGTTTCCTGCCTGGGATAAGATGATCCGTTTTTATTAAGTCCCAGAGAATTTTATGCGTTTCATTCTCAAGAACAGTTTCTGGTTTATGCGTATACCATTTTGTTGTATGGTAAAAATTTAGTTTTTTACAACATTCCCAGTTGATCACCTTTATTATTATTATTTACTCCTTTTGAGTTTTCACACCAGTATTAGCTGATGGTCTTTCACTGGAGTCTGAGTGACAGCAAGTCTCCTCAGGTCTCCAGGACTCTTCTGAGTATTCTGGCAGATTGCAGCTGTGCAGTGTTCTGAATGGTTTCAATCCTTCCTTTGATATCAAAACTTTCCAAACCCTTTTCTAATCCTTTTGGGGCCGTTCCAAGTGCACCAACTACAATTGGTATCATTTTCACTTTCATATTCCATAATTTTTTCAGTTCTCTGGCAAGGTCCAGATATTTGTCAATTTTTTCATTTTCCTTTAGCTTCACCCTGTGATCTGCTGACACTGCAAAATCCACCAGTTGACAAGTTCTTTCTTTTTTGTTCATCAACACTAGGTCTGGCCTTCTTGCTGGGATAAGGTGATCCGTTTTTATTTCAAAGTCCCAGAGAATCATCATCATTATTATTATTATTATTATTATTATTATTATTATTCCTGTATTGAAATGTTTTGGGCCCAGTAAAATGGGTGAAACCGAGCTGAGTCTAGAACGGATGTACTTGCAAAATATTTTAGAGTGAGTGTTTATTTCAGAAGTGAAACCATTCTGACCGTTTTGAAATCAGGAAATACAAACGCTTATCGTTTCTACTCTACCCTCATCCAACCCCTTATATCTACCCCATACACAACACACTAATTTTTCCACATTTCTTAAAACAAACCACCACCCCTCATACCCCTACTTCGCCTCCTCCCCCTTTCGCGACCGCTTTCTTCTATTTGGTTTGGTTCTCCCCTCCTCCTCAACAGCTCCCACCTTTCGTCTTAAGGATGCTGGTCTGGTAAGAGAAAGAGAGCGAGAGAGAGCGAGAGAGAGAGAGAGAGGGGGGGACCAACGCCTCCAGGGAGTGCACCTGTTCGCAAAAGGCAGCCCAAAACGTGTGTGTAACAGAGTGCAAATGAGTGGTCCACTTTGTAAATGTAATCGTTCTACCTTGTAACATTTGCTAGTAAGGTATCACTGCGTTGTCCGGGCTGATATATATATATTTACTAACCCCTCTGTACGAGCAGGATGTGACACAAGGTCAATTTCTTATGCGGAGTTCAACTGGTTTGAATTCAGAGTTTTCCTTCTCCTAGACCGGTTGCCTAACCCAGTATGCCCTACTATTTACGCATAGCTGGAGGGAGGGTAGGATTCATACATTTTCCAAGGGAATTAGCGCTAAGTGAAATGCAATTACCACGTCCAGGATTTGAACTCGGGGCGACGAGTCCATTTCCCATTATTTAACCATTACACCACACGCTTCCTACCCGGGCTGATATTGAGGTTGGTTTGTTGGTTGGTTAGATTTATCGGCATGTCAAATCTTGGATTATTTTATGCTGAAGGGATATTACGGCATATCAACCTTGGTAGGTTATTTATTGCCGAAGACATTTTGTTTTATTCTTTCTTGTTATGTATTCAAATTTTTGTTTAAATGAATTTCAAAAAATGTTTTAAAATTCATTTTTGATCTACTTAACCCATAGATGGGAAGTTAACAGGTACCTCCACTCCGGGTCAGAGTGTACCTGAGAATAATGCCAATAAAAGTGTAATCACACCCCTTAGAGTTCCAGAACTATAACCTCATCGCTAGATAGAGTTTAATGTCATACCCAGGACACTAAGACCCCCCAGCCCCAGCCTTCTGGTACATATGATAAAAAGACTCGGTGGCTTGTTGTGAGAGCAATACGATTGAGACAATTGTATAGGTAGTAGGGCTAGACGGGACCAGCCAAGTGATCGGATGGAGCCTCTCTGGCCGACCGACTAGCCCAAGTAAGGCCTAAAGTAGAGTGTTGCCTTTCATTGAGTGCTCAGCCATCACGGGTCGCCACCCACGACCAACTGGTGTCACCATGTTTCAACAGGTTTATTTCGAGCATGGCAAAATCTGAAAACATTCACTGTCTGTCTGTCTGTCTGTCTGTCTGTCTGTCTCTCTCTCTCTCTCTCTCTCTCTCTCTCTCTCTCTCTGTGTGTGTTTCTGTGACATAAAAATAGGTATATCTGAATAGCAAATATTTTTCGCTTCATTCTACACAATCCAAGAATCTGTTGGGTTCCCGAGGACCGCTCAATTTGTATCAGCTAGTGTTACAATCCCATCAAACATTGAGGTGACATTTAATAGTGAGAAACAAAATAAAGACGGATTAAGATCTTGCCTGAGGACTACTGAAAACCATTACATTTGTCTGGGCTCGAACAGGGACCTCTAGAATCAAATGTAAATTATGCCAAAATTTCTGCATGAAGCAGACTTCATGACTTTGAAATATGAAAAAAAAAAAAAAAGAAGACTGTTTCTTAATATGAGTCTAAGCAAAAATTCGCAAGCACAGTTGGGTTTTTTATTTAATTTTTTTTTTTGTATCCTCACCTCTATCCCGGATGTTTGGATCCATGGGCGTTTACAATATCCGGTGGCGAACATTGCGCCATCTGTGACCGAAACCTTTTACTAATGTTTACATACTCTTCAATGTATAGACATTTGAAAGTGCTTATTCACTTTCTCGCAATGTCACAAGCACACGCACACACAAACACATACACACAGCCATAACACATGGACACTTTCACACACTCAAAACACACTCCTACTCAAACACAGATATATATATATATATATATATATATATATATATATATAATATATATATGGGAGATATGTGCTTAATTGAAGTCGACCTAATTTTTTGAAAGTTAATTAATTAATAATTAATTAATTAGGCGGAATAACTATTCAAATGTAAGGCTAATTATATATATATATATATATATATATATATTATATATATATATATATATATGGGAGTAAATATGGAAAATAAATCGACAATATAAAGACAATTTTGAAAAAAAACAAGTGTCCGAAAATGGGATGAATTTAATTATCGATGTTTAAACATTTCGGTTACATTGAACCTTCATCAGGATGTTTCTTATGGTGAAGAAAATGATGGATGTTTTTATATGTGACAGGAGATGAAAATCTTTTTAGTTATGTAACTGTATTTGATCAGCGTTATATTAAGGGAACATTCCCACTTTGTTCCCTTAATAATCAACATGGTTTCTTTAATATATCTCCGTTTTTAGCTAAAATAGTGTTAAATAATTACAAAATACCAGGCATCATTTAATTATTTATTTAGTTATCATTCCCACTTTGTTCCCTTTGTTCTCTTAAAAATAATCAGTCCATTAATACTTTTTCTCGTCTTTTGCATTTCTTCGAGTTGCGTCACGCATCATGACATCTTCGCATGCGTGGATCGCGACTTGCCTTTCAAAAAAATATAACGTTAATCAAATACAGTTACATAACTAAAAAGATTTTCATCTCCTGTCACATAAAACATCCATCATTTTCTTCACCCTAAGATAGATCCTGATGAAGGTTCAATGAAACCGAAATGTTTAAACATCGATAATTAAATTCATCCCATTTTCAGAACACGTTTTTTCAAATTTTCTTTATATATATATGTGTGTGTGTGTGTGTGGTGTGTGTGTGTTGTTGTGTGTGTGTGTGTGTGTGTTAAATAGCTAAACAATTAATACTTCTCTCCGTTTTGAAATATTGATATTTGTTTATATGGAATACGTCACACGTTTTTAACATCTCTTCGTGGGCCAATCACGTTTTGGCTTTTCGACTTCACATGTTCCTATCACATTGATTTTCGCTTTCGTATGCAGCAACCACGTCATCAACATTCAACTATAAACGCCAATCAACGAATGGTAACGAACATTTTTCTACACATTTTCCAAATTCAACGCATACAAAACATCGATCATCTTTTATCCACATAAGTCCTTTTTTCTTCTTGAATAATTTCATAGTCCTGAAGAAGGTTTCCTTTGTAAACCGAAATGTTCGAACATTGACTAATAAATTTCCATCCATTACATTTCCGTGTTTGTTCTACATTTTTTACACACACACCACACACACACACACACACACACACACACACAAATATTATATATATATATACTATATATATATATATATGGGAAGCTCGTGGCATATAGTGTTAGTATCGTGGGCTGTTTGCATTTTCACATAGCGCTTTGGGAAAGGTATTGATTCATATATTTCCCCCAGCTATGTGGGTTAAAATAGTATAGGGCAGACTGGGTTCTTAACCTTGGGTAGGTAACCAGTCTAAGAGAGGGAAAACTCTGAATCAAAATTCCTGAGGTCAGTCGTATGATTGGGTTTTGACATTCCTTGTGCACAATTCTTTCCTATCGACTGTGTCAAAAGTGCGGATGTTGGCAAACACAAGCTTCACCACTGTAAACAATATCCCACTGTGCGCGGTTGTTCATTGTATGAACCCTCATGCGTCAAATCGACGAGAGAATCCATCAATATATATATATATATATATATATATAATTATATTATATAATTATTAGATACCATCAATAAAAGATATATTTGATACAAAGCCACTGTTACATACTTTTCACAAATACAATACATAATATTATATACAACATGGTTTGCAAAACGAAAACAAAACAATATTACAGCTGTGTCACGCAAGAAAGCGTTTTAACAGAAGATTACTAGTTTTACCAATTTATATGGAATTCTTTCCAAGCTTTAGCCATATCACGAGTACTACTGTAAGGCTGGCCCAACTTGAACTTTAAAGAAATGGCTTTTGAAAAGTTAGTGTAAAATAGCATAAGATGTGCGTAATGTCTTGAAACAATACCTGGAAGAGGAAAACCCCCCCCCCCAAAAAAAAAAAACCGCTGTACGAACACTCATTCTCTATCACCCAAACCATCCAAATAAGACAAATATATGCTGAACAATTTGGAGAACTCATCAGTGACATTCTTCTGGAATACTACTCACTGGACACCCAGTGTTGTCGACAGGCAAAAATTTACATACACAGGTGTACGTTTTTTAGTGGGCCTATCCTTTAGGCTTCAGCAAGAGCGATTTCCACGGGATCCTTGTGCTTTTAAACAGAGCACTGATCCTTGGTAAAAGAATCCTTTGGTGTTCCTTGTGTGCTCTCAGTCTTGTAATTCTTCGTACGGTAATTGCAACATGGGCGATCTCTCAGTATCAATGATTTAAGTAGTTCAATAAGCTACGCATTCGGCGCGTTGTTGATTGGCTGAGGTTTAAACCACGCGATCTCGCTTAGTCTCACTAAATTGAGTGGCTGTATTGATAGACCCTTATTTCCCAAAATAAATATAACAGCTATGTTATCGGACAACTGGATTGCCGTGCTGATGATCTTCCAAGAATAATGACTTGATAAAGACTGATTCAGTTCTAAGATGAGTGACAAGTACGAACCACATCGGTGTAAGCAAACTGTGGCATGTGTATTGAAACTAAAGTTAAATTATTAATGATTAACAACTGAGGCCAGCTTTAGCTCAGTCGGCAGGAGCACTATGCCTAGGAGTCGAAGGTTACTGGTCTATGCCGGCAAACGCCAACCTCAAGTGCCTGTGGTAGCACAGAGATCTGTGCGCTAAGTGAGGATCTGGACAAATAGGTTTGGCGCTCCACCTTCAGACGCAAAAAAAAAATCTTCTTGGTCTAGCAGCTAGTTGAAAAGGGGATAGACTGTTCTCGCTGTCTTGCAGATTACCGACAGTAGGGCCCCCACTTCTATCTTACTTTATTGGTGCTCTAATATTTACAGATATAGGCATTCTGTGTGGAATAAACACTTATATAGGGCGCGTGGTGTAATCGTGTAAGAGTCGTTTAGGAAATGGACTCGTCAAACGCGAGTTCCAATTCTTTGGGACGAAGCTGTTGGATTTCACATTGGCGCTAATACCCTTGGGAAAGTTATTTAATCAACTTTCCCTCCAGCTATGGGTAAAACAGGGCAGACTGGACTCTTTAACGATGGCTAAGGTAACCCATTCAGGAGAAGGGAAAACTCTGAATTTCAAACCTGGTGTTAACTCCGCTTAAGAAAATTGACCTTGTGTCGCATCCTGCTCGTGCGGACGGGTGGTAAAGTATAATATAGTTATGCAGCAAAGTTGAAAGAGTTAGTTTTAGGTTCCTGGATAAATTGCAGTGAGCATTAGTTCTTCAAGTACCCTTGTATATAGGGTATTAAATGCCAGAAAATACAGTATATGATTTTTTTTTCTATACTTGAACGTTCTAATCAGATAATTTTGTACTATATATTTTTTAATAGATTTTTTTTAGTACAAATTCCTTATAAAACAAGTTGTTGTTTGAATCTGCATTGACCTAGTAAACAATTACCAACCTGTTAGTGGGAATTGGCTGACTGCATCCAATAAAAATGGTGTACTGAGTATAACACTCAACTGTGAGGACAGACAACGCGTGCGCCAAAAAGTTGCAGTCGACATCTTGTTCTTCTCGAATTATACAAAAGAAGCTCATCAACGATTAACTTATTTCATTACCAACCATTGAAGATCCGCCATCTTTCTTTTTTTTTTTTTTTTTTTTTTTTTTTTTTGCAAAACATATCATTAAATAACGCCAAACAAGAACAACGAAAAACAAAAAAACTCGAAGAAAAGATTTTTAAAAAGGAATAAATAATCGAGAAATAGGGGACTGTATTCGTAAAAAAAAAAAAAAATACTATAAAAAAGGCTAGACTTTATGTTTGTATTCGTTTCGCTTGGTTACGTCCGATTGTTCCAAAACGTATCGCTTCAAAGTTTCCCAGAATTATTTGACAGAATTTTCCAACAGCCAAACAGACGATACTTTCATCGGGGAACAATGGCGCTCGTTAGCGACTTGAAGGGGAAATCAATCAATTAGATATTCGATTGGAGTTGGCCGTTAAAGCGCTCGGGCATCCAACTGGGCGCTAAGGATTATCCAACCATCCAGTCAGTCTTTTTTCCAGTCAACAGTTTTCCTGCCTGCTTGGACGCCCTCTGTCGTCCATTTTGGAACATTTTTTGGAAAGAAGCCCCCAAATTTTTTTTGAATGAGATTAATTATAGAGCTCAACCGAGCCGTCTCTCATTTAAAAGTAGACGTCTCTCTTTAGTTTTTTTTTTTTTTTTTTTTTTTGTTGCTTATTTTTACTCATCTATTTGATTAGAGCTAAAGAGACAAGGTCATAATTCTTCATGCTATAATTAATATACATAATATATATATATTATATATATTATATATATATATATGGGAGTAAATTGGAAATTAAATCCACAATATAAAGGAAAATTAGAAAAACAAGTATTCCGAAATTGGGATGAATTTAATAATCGATGTTTAAAACATTTCGGTTACATTGAACCTTCATCAGGATGTCTCTTGGGGTGAAGAAAATGATGGATGTTTTTATATGTGACAGGAGATGAAAATCTTTTTAGTTATGTAACTGTATTTGATCAGCGTTTTAATTTTGAAAGGCAAGTCGCGACTTTCCTTTCAAAATTAAAAACGCTGATCAAATACAGTTACATAACTAAAAAGATTTTCATCTCCTGTCACATATAAAAACATCCATCATTTTCTTCACCCCAAGAGACATCCTGATGAAGGTTCAATGTAACCGAAATGTTTTAAACATCGATTATTAAATTCATCCCAATTTCGGAATACTTGTTTTTTCTAATTTTCTTTATATATATATATATATATATATATATATATATATATAATCAATGGTAATATTATGGATCTACACTCATAACTTGAAGTTTCATGGTAATCCAATCATCAGACGAGTCCAATGGTTGATATCTTAAAAACCAGTTGATGATTGTATTACCATGAAACTTCAAGTTATCCATAATATTAGCATTGATTATAAATCTGCTCTGCTTTATTAGCATTGAGCACCTTTTCATGCCAATACTTTTCATTCTCTATTCATTATATATATATATATATATATATATATATATATATATATATCATCATCATCATCATGTCGCGCTGTTAGCACGGATACCCATGACAATCTCTCTCCATCGGTCCCTATCGTTCATCATTCTCGGGAGGTCCTCTATGCAGCATCCTGTATCCGCACACAGCTGGTCAATGCGCGTCTTTGTTGGTTGGCCCACACTGGCGTGCCTATGTGCTGGCTTCCACAGAAGGACGTCGCTTATGAGTTCGTCCTTGCTTCTCCAGCGTGTCTTGTCCGTCTTACTCGGATGGTCTGGTTGATATGTGGCAGGTGGCTGTATAGCTGTTTTCTCGTGGGTTGTTGTTTCCACGTCTTGTACAGAATCACACGCAGCATTCTTGTGCAGCTCCCATCTAGTTTATTCTCTTTCTCCATATATATATATATATATATATATATATATATATATAAGTTGAAAAATGGAAATGAATCTGACAATATGTCGAAAGGATAAATAAATAAAAGAAAGAAAATGTTGAATGGATAAGATATTTTAATGAATTACCAACACGTGTTTCGGCCGGGAGTTTGTTCATGTACACATTCTATTCTATTTATTATTATTTTAAATATAAAATAAAATAATAATAATAGAAAATTATAAAACATTTTGACCGTTTTAACTTCAAATATCAAACATTTTACCATGAGGACAGGTTCGCAAAATGAATGCACATTCTGTTGAATAATGGAAATTAATTTTGTGTATTGCACCAAGACAAAAATTCTCTATACTTTTAGCTTCATTACACTCTCAAAAAATCTGATCAAAAGATCTATATCTATCTATCTATTTATCTATCTATCTCATTCTTGATCTATCTATTTCATTTTTTATCTATCAATCGATCCATCGATCTATCTATCACAACCTGTTCAGATCTATCAATATATCTATTGCATTCTTGATATCTATCTATCTATCTATTTGTCTCAGACTGTTCCTTATCTCTCTCTCTCTCTCTCTCTCTCTATAATATATATATATATATATATATATATATATATATATATATATATAGTTGAATGAAGTGACAAATCAAAGTTTTAGCTTTTATTTACTTATTTGGGAACAATATTACTACCAATGGTTTTCCTGCTAAAAGCATTCATCAGGTAAACACATCACAGATATTGAACACTCTTCTAATAACACTGTACGTTGGATTACTATTACTTTTTCTAGTATACTAGTGCCAACCATACACATTAATATATATATATATATATATATATATATATATATATATAGAGAGAGAGAGAGAGAGAGAGAGAGAGAGAGAGAGAGAGTGAGAGAGAGAGAGAGAGAGATCCTAGTCTGTTCTGATCTATCTATCTATCTATCTATTTCCCCTCTTGGTCTATAAAGAAACACTGATTTGTCAATTGTTTCTGCCGTTGTCCTATGCAATGGTTAGCACTTCCAAAATTAAGCTACGAGAAATCAGAAAATACAGAAATTAAAAGCTTCCAGTTTCGAGCCAACGAAGCGACATTTGCCGATTTAAAGTGTCGATTACTCTCCAGTCGTTTGCCCTTAATTCAATCACTTGACACACAATGATCCACAAACCTCAGCAGTTGTCCTCAACCTCATACGGGATAGATGAACTAATAAAAGGGAATTTATACGAAGATATTGGGTCCCGCTGAGACGCAAGGGGTTTCACGGCGGGACGCGTGCCGACCACTTGCGCATGACTGCGCGCCGATTGTGTGCGTTCAATTCGAAGTTTGCCGCGTGCTGAGGGAGTCAATGGTCAAGCAAGCAGTTGACAGTAAGGCGATGGAGAAAGGGCTATTGAAGAATAGGAAGAAAAGGAAAGGGGAAAGAAAAACAGGAGGGTGGTAAAAATAAACGAAAGAAACAAATAAATAAATAAATAAAGAAAGAAAGAAAGAAAGAAAAGGAAAGAAAAACAAACAAAAATATAGCAAAGAGAAATAAAATAGTAAAAGAGTAAATTGCGAACAATAAAGAAAGAAAGAAAGAAGGAAAAAAAGAAAAAAAAGAAAGAAAGAAAGAAAAGAAAGAAAAAATTCGAACAATAAAGAAAGACAGAAAGAAAGAAAAAAAGAAGGAAAGAAAGAAGGAAAGAAAGAAAAATAAACAGAAATATAGCGAAGAGAAATAAAAACAGTATAAGAGTAAATTGCGAATAATAAAAAAGAAAGAAAGAAAGAAAGAAAGAAAGAAAAGAAAAGAAAAGAAAGAAAGAAAGAAATAATTTCGAACAATAAAGAAAGACAGAAAGAAAGAAAAAAGAAGGAAAGACAGAAGGAAAGAAAGAAAAACAAACAGAAATATAGCGAAGAGAAATAAAAAGAGTATAAGAATAAATTGCGAATAATGAAAAAAGAAAGAAAGAAAAAAGGGAGGGAATAAAAGGGAAAACGAAACAAAACAAAAGAAGATAAAAAGAAACAAAAATGAAAGCAAAGAATAAGAAAAGTAGTAAGGAAGAAAAAATTAAGAAAAACAAAAAACGAAGAAAGAAGAAAGAAAAAAGAAGAAACAATCGAAGCGAAAGTAAAATGATGGAATGAAAGACAATGAAATAGTATAAAAGGAAAAAAGAGATAAGGGTAGAAAAAGAAAGGAAGAAGAAAAATGAAAGAGAGAAAAAATAACAAAATAAAGAAATGGTCTGAGGTATAAATGTGAAGAAAATAGAAACTACAAAAGAAAAGAAAAGAAAGAAAGAAAGAGGACTGAGTTATAAATGGAGAAAGATAGAAATAGCAAAGAAAGAAAGAAAGTAAGAAAGAAAGAAAGAAGGAAAGAAAGAAAGAGGACTGGTCTATAAATAGAGAAAGATAGAAACTACAAGGGAAAAAAGAAATAGAAAAAGAAAGAATAAACATAAAAGGGGAAATGATGTAAAAATGAGGGAAAAAAAGAAAAGAGAGAGAGAGAAATTATGAAAAGACAAAGAAAGAAAAAAGACAAGAAAGAAAGAAATGAGGACCGATTTACTAATGTGCTAAAAATAGAAACTACAAGGAAAGAAAGAGAGAAAAGAAAGAAACAGATCCATAATTACGGGGAAAATATAAGAAAGAAAGAAAGAAAGAAAGAAGGGGGACTGTTATATAAATGAGAAAAAGAGAAACACATAGAAAGGAAAGAAAAAAAGAAAAAGAAAAAAAGAAAAAAGAAAAAAGAAAAAGAAAGGAATGAAACAAACAAGAAAAAATAAATAAAGAAAGAAAGAAAGAAAGAAAAGGGAAAGCTAGAGAAGAAAAAAAAGACAATAAGAAGAAAAAAGGAAGAAAAAAAAAAGAAAAAAGAGAAAAGAAAGAGAAAAAGAAAGAAAAAAAAGAAAAGAAAAGAAAGAAAAGGAAAAGAAAAAAAAGAAGAAAAAAAAAGAAAGAAAAGAAAGGAAAAGAAGAAAAAGAAAAAGAAAGAAAAAGAAGAAAAAAGAAAGAAAAAAAGAAAAAAAAGAAAAAGGAAAAAAAGGAAAAAGAAAGAAAAAGAAAGAAAAAGGAAAAGAAAAAGAAAAAATAAAGAAAAGAAGAAAGAAAGAACGAAAAAAGAAAAAAGAAAGAAAGAAAAGAGAAGAAAAAAGAAGAAAAAAGAAAAAAAAGAAAAGAAAAGAAAAAGAAAAAAGCAAGAAAGAGAAAAAAGAAAGAAAAAGGAAAAGAAAAGAAAAGAAAAAGAAGAAAAAAAAAAGAATGGATGAAAGAAAAAAAGAAGACGAATAAAAAAACTTGGCAAATAAATTGCAAAACTAAGGAAATCCTTTACACGAGTCATTCTCGGTTATAAACAACAAAAATGAGTGAAAACTCTGAGAAAATCTCTTTTTGAATCATCTTCTATTCCTCTCCATCCTCCATTGCCGCCACGCAACGAACAGGAAGACACGTTTCGCATCAATGCGATAAAAATAGGACGATACCGACAAAACCAATGTCAGAACGTCAGATTTATGCGCGTGCGCAAAGACCGCAACTGCTTCTTTCTTTTCATCATTTTTTTTCAAGAAAGTGCCTTCCCGCTTTTTTCAAATCCTTCGCCAAATTTTGTGTAAATGCAGGCGAGTGACTTGACGTTAGCGGTTGTTTATATTTCATTTATTAATTTGAGGGTGGGAGGCGATGTCCGACGGTGTTGCTGAGTGGAAGAGGCTATTAGAAATACTTCTTAATGAAAGCTTCAGTCGCCATCGTCCCTTGTTTCAAAGAAATATGGAGGCATATACGCACCGAAAAAAGGATCCACACTCAGGCGCGTGCGCAGTGGGAATAAAGAGTGTGTGTGTGAGTCTGCGGGTAGATTAAAACGTTTAGAAAGGAAGGGAGAAAGAAAGAAAGAAAAAGAAAGAAAGAAAGAAAGAAAGAAAGAACAAGGTTATTAAAAAGAATGAAAGCTGCATCAAAACACTTGAAAGAAAGAAAGAAAGAAAGAAAAGAAAGAAAGAATGAAAGACCAAAATTATTGAAAAAGAAATATATAATAAAACTTGATAGAAAGAAAGAAAGAAAGAAAGAAAGAAAGAAAGAACAATGGTAAAGTTAACATTTAGCCACAGAAAAGAAAGAAGTATAAATCAAAGGCTTAAAAGAAAGAAAGAAAGAAAAGAAAAGAAAGAAAAGAAAAGAAAGAAAGGAAAAAAACATGGTTATTGAAAATAATGAAAACTAAAAAAAATGAAATACTAAAACACTTAAAAGAAGAAAGAAAGAAAGAAAGAAAGAAGAAGATACTGAAAAGAAAGAAATACATATTAAAACACTTGAAAAGAAAGAAAGACAGAAACAAAGAGAAAAAAGGACAAAGTTATTAAAAGAAAAAAGGTGGATTAAAATGCTTGAAAGAAAGAAAGAAAGAAAGAAAGAAGAAAGAAAGGAAGGAAGGAAGGACAAAGTTATTGAAAAAAAAAGAAAGATATATTAAAACACTTGAAAAAAAAGGAAGAAAAAAGAAAGAAAGAAAGAACAAAATTATTGAAAAGACAGAAATATATATTAAAACACTTGAAAATAAAAAGAAAGAAAGAAAAAAGGAAAAAAGAAAGAAAGAAAAAAGGAGAAGGGTAAAGTTTAGATTTAGCCACAGTTCCACGAAGGTAGTTTAAAGACAATATCTGTTTAATATGGGTTCCTACGCGTATATGCGTGAACAAAAATCAAAATAGCCAGGTCCAGACTATTCTGATCCTTCTTTTTCATAAAATGCGGAGGTACTGTAAAAAGGTTGAAATATCCAAGGCCAAATTTTTACCGTATCTTTTTTGCTTGTCATTTTTGTCTTCCATTTTTTTAAAAAGTTGCCAACTTCATTCTTTCCTTTCAATAATTTTACCCTTCCTAAGCCGGTGGCGTAATGGTTATCGTCCTGAAAATGGATTCAGCCATTCGAGTTCAAATCTGGAAACGGTTGTTTAAATTTCACATACGAATGATCTCAGAAAAGTTCCAGGACTGGTGTCACAAAACATTTATTTCAAATCCAAACTACAAACTACAAGTTTTCCCCTTCAAAGAAATCGCCCTGGAGTCTAACTCACTTTCCCATCCTTCTCTGCCACACTTGCAAACACTCGTGGGAGGATTCTTCCGGGATTCTCCGTAGTGTTTTCGTCACGGCCTTTTTGATGTCGCGCACATCCTCAACACGGTCCCCTTGATGACCCCCTTGAGTTTGTGGGGAAGGAAAAAATCACATGGAGCCAGGTCGGGCGAGTAGGGAGGTTGCTATAGCACAGTGACGATTTTTCTAGGCCAGGAACTGTCGGATACTCAGGGCACTGAGGGCAGGTGCGTTGACATGGTGAAGCACACACAAGTTGTCTTGACACTTCTCTCGCTTCTTCTCGCGCACTGAACGAAGCAAACGTATGTCTTTTATAGACATGCTGGTTAATCGTCTGGCCCTGTGACAAGAACTCGTAATGGACGATGCTCATCACACTGGACGCTGCCCCTCACATTGGAACTTTTCTGACATACCTCGTTGCAGTAATACCCTTGAAAAATATATAAACTCCATGATAGGGAGTAATATTAATTACAAAAGAAAAAATATCTAAATTTGAACGGACGCTTCTCGCAACCCCTGGAATGATGCTCGCATACCCAGAGAGATGTGCGAGCACCCCGGGTCGGGAACCTCTGCTGTGGTGATCCGTGATGCTTAATGGCATAATACTGGTGGCTGAATAATCCATGACATGCAACACAACTTTGGCCCTTACTTACAAGACGGGCAGTCAGAGAGGCCTCCCTCCGATTAGTCGGCTAGACACCTCAAGACCTAGCACCTACATGATTGTCTCTGCCCGATTGCTCTTGTGGCAACCCCCAACCCTTTTATCATATATGTGCTAGAAGACGGTGGCTGGGGGCCTAGTGTCCTGGGTATGACGTTAAACTTGATCTAGTCCCGAGGTTCTGGAGCTCTGAGGAGTGTGAAGCACCCTTCATCGCCATTACTTCTAGTTCCTCGCTGACTCGGAGTGGTAGTAACTTTTAGGGTCATACCAATGGGTTAAATACATTTTTAAAAATCAATGTAAAAATGTGTTGAAAAAATAAATTTTTTAAAAATTGAATACCCAACAAGAATAAACAATTAAAAACGACTTTGGCATAAAATAACCCAACGGTTGATATTCCGTAAAATCCAACCAATCAACCAACCAGCCAACCAAAATGCCTTCAGCATAAAATAACCCAAAGAGTTGATATGCCGTAAAATCCAACCAACCAACCAACCAACCAACCAAAACGTCTTCACATAAAATAACCCAAGAGTGATGTGCCGTAAACCAACCAACCAACCAACCAGCCAACCAAAATGCCTTCAGCATAAAATAACCAAAGAGTTGATATGCCGTAAAATCAACCAATCAACCAACCAACCAACCAAAACGTCTTCAGCATAAAATAACCAATGAGTTGATATGCCGTAAAATCCAACCAACCAACAACCAACCAACCAAACGTCTTCAGCATAAAATAACCCAATGAGTTGATATGCCGTAAAATCCAACTAATCAACCAACCAACCAACCAACCAACCAAAATGTCTTCAGCATAAATAACCCAATGAGTTGATATGCGTAAAATCCAACAACAACCAACCAACCAACCAAAATGTCTTCAGCATAAATAACCCAATGAGTTGATATGCGTAAAATCAACTCCAACCAACCAACCAACCAACCAACCAAAACGTCTTCAGCATAAAATAACCCAAAAGAGTTGATATGCCGTAAAATCAACCAACCAACAACCAACCAACCAAAAATGTCTTCAACATAAAATAACCCAAAGAGTTGATATGCCGTAAAATCCCAACCAACCAACCAACCAACCAAAATGTTTCAGCATAAAATAACCCAAAGAGTTGATATGCCGTAAAATCCAACCAACCAAAATGTCTTCAGCATAAAATAACCCAAAGAGTTGATATGCCGTAAAATCCAACCAACGAAAATGTCTCAGCATAAATAACCCAAAGAGTTGATATGCCGTAAAATCCTACCAACCAACCAGCCAACCAACCAAAATGTCTTCAGCATAAAATAACCCAACGAGTTTGAATGCCGTAAAATCCAACTAACCGACCAACCAACCAACTAACCTGTAGATACTGATAAGAAACAACCGTGCATTGCAGGGAAAAGAAAAAAAACGACACATTTAAAAGTATAATTGATTGTTTTATCGAAGAGTCCGACTTTACTTTTCATACCTCTTCTGTATGCGCATGCGTCAACGAATAAATAGAGCCCGCCATTTTGTATTAACCAAATCTTTGTTTACTGCCGTTCCTTTCGTTCACCCTTCGCGTCAGCTCCCAGGCCGGATTAACCCTACAAATATCCCTCCACAAAATGAAAGCCGTCCGTCCTCCCTCGATAAAATACCTTTTATCAACACACGGCCAGGATTAGTCCACACTAATATCAATTTGAATTCCGTATTTCTTATATACACGAATTGTCGCTCAGCAGTCATCATTAAGTCGCTCTATTAATTATTTCAAACAGTTTGCTGATAGAGACAGGGTTTTAGCTCGTTCGGACATTTTTTTTTTAAGCATTGTTTGTCATCATCTCAGCACTTTCGATTCCTTTCTTTTCTTATTTAAGACCATCACTGCCAGGAGGTTTACAGATAACTACACTAGAGATGCGCTTAGCATAACGGTCATCATCATAGGAAATGGATTGGTTTGGTTTATTGATTTTAATAGCATATCAACCCGTCTGGGATTATGTCATGCCTAATGGTTAGGAAGTAATACATATCGTGTATTTATATCTATACTTTTTTTAGTAATTGGTTTTAATAATGTGTTAGCACTGTTGGGGATCATGTTGTATGGTATTGATTAAGTTCATGTCTATATTCTATGGTATAATTTTATTTCCCTCAAAAAGGACAGAATGTCCTCCATGTTGACATTTTCAAATAGATCCTTCATATTGTTTGCATTAGAATAACGGTTTCTGATGTGAGCAAAAAACCTGCATTCCATGAATAAGTGTTTAACAGTCAAAAGTGTTTGAGATGTTTTACATTGTGGTTGTTGTTCTTGTAGCAAATTGAAACCGGTTACTTGAGATCAAATACTGGACGAGGCTGTTTGTATTTCACTTCGCGATGAGGCCCTTGGGAAAACACGACTCCATCTGTTATCCCACTCTCCATGTAACATAGTAGGGGGAGAGAGAATGGAAAGGGCCATGATTGTAAGAGTTATTTACTGCGCGTCCCATGTGTGACACAAGGTCTTTTAATGTGGGACCACCCACGAGCCGAAGCTCATGGGATAGTAGATGCAAAAAATGCGTTGATTCTGTCGGCCTCCCCCCTCAGAGCGGTGCCTTAGGCACTGGGCAATAAACACAGACCTGCCCATTTAAATCAAGGGAGCAGATATTACCTGGGGGTTAGCCCCCCGGGATCTGCGCTTTTAATTACTAAAACGGTCCAGGGCCGAAACTACTAGACCAACGATTTCGAGAAAGGATTGTAAGAGTTACGTGTAGTTAGCATGGAAAGTTTTTAGGATGAGTCAGCACAACGCGACATGGCGTTTTCTTTTTGTTCGAGATATATCACGTGGGGTAGTATGGAAGAGTAAGAGTGAAAGTGAAAGTGTGGGATCAGTTTCGAAGGACGGTGGCTGGAGGGGTGAAATATTTCTCATTTAAGGCAGTTTGACTTTAGGAAAAGTAAAAATATCTCATAAGAAAAAAAAAGTTTCGCCTTGTGTTATTACTAAAAACTATAAATGGCACAAAGGAAGATATCCTCCGGCAAACCTAAGTTAGTTTCCAGACTCCAAATATCAAAGAACTGCCAGCCAACCCAACATCAGCCCAGCAACCAGATTCGAGCCTCTCAAAATAGGACAGATCCAGAGATAAGTATACCACAGAATATTCTTACTGACACGTCATTACTCCATTTCTAATACACCAGCTAGATTCTGAGGGACAATAAGTCTCCTCAGGTCTCCAGTATTCTTACCGATCTTAACAATATGGTCTTGATTCTTCCTCTGATTTCCAATTCCTCAAGTCTCTTTTGTAAACTCTTGGGGATCGTTCCTAGGACACAAACTACAATTGGTATAACTTTCACCCTCATGTTTCACTTTTTTTTTTTTTCAATTCTCTGGCTAGGTCCAGGTATTTTTCTATCTTTTTGTTTTTTGTTACGACACCCTGCAATCTTCTGGGACAGCAAAATCTACCAGTTGACAAGTTCTCTTTTTCTAGTTAATCAAAACTAAGTCTGGTCTTCTGGATGAGATAAGGTCTGTATTTTTTTAGTTTCAGAGAATTTTATGCGTTCCATTCTCAAGAACGGATTCTGGTTTGTGCATATACCATTTTGTTTTATGGTCAAAAGTTAGTTTCTTGCACAGTTACCAGTGGATCACTTTTCCAACCCAGTCGTGCCTAGCTTTTGTATTCTCGTTGTCCAAGTTTGCTGCATTCTCTTAATACATGGTTGATAGAGACTATGTATTAAGAGAATGCAGCAAACTTGGACAACGAGATTACAAGCTAGGCACGACTGGGTTGGAATGGTGATCCACTGGTAACTGTGCAAGAAACTAAATTTTGACTATAAAACAAAATGGTATATGCGCAAACCAGAATCTCTGTTATTATTTACTCCTTTTGAGTTTTCACATCAGTGTTAGCTGATGGTCTTTCACTGGAGTCTGAGTGACAGCAAGTCTCCTCAGGTCTCCAGGACTCTTCTGAGTATTCTGGCAGATTGCAGCAGTGCAGTGTTCTGAATGGTTTCAATCCTTCCTCTGATCCTGTTATTATTAGTAGTAGTAGTAGTATTAGTATTAGTAGTAGTAGTAGTAGTAGTAGTAGTAGTAGTAGTAGTAGTAGTTTTTCACACCAGTGTTAGCTGATTATCATTAGATTTTGAATGACAACAATCTCCTCAGTTCTCCATGAATATCCCGAGTATTCTAGCCGATCTCAACAATGCAGTTGACTGGATGGTCTCAATTCTTCCTCTGATTTCCAGTTCCTCTAGTCTATTTTCTAAGATTTAGGGACCGCTCAAAGCGCCCCAACTACAATTGGTATCACTTTTACCCTCGTATTCCACAGTTCTTTTTTCAATTCTCAAGCAAGGTATAGGTATTTGTCTATCTTTTCATTTTTTTTCATCCTCACCCTGTGATCTGCTGGAACTGCAAAATCTACCAGTTGACAAGTTCTCTCTTTCTTTTTAATCAATATGTATTTTGAGAAGAATTTAAATCGAAAAACTCATTGAATGTTACATTTGTCTATCTTTTCATTTACTTTCATCCTCACCCTGTGATCTGCTGGATCTGCAAAATCTACCAGTTGACAAGTTGTCTTTTTGTTTTTTGTTAACAATACTAAGCCTGGCTAGGATATATTATTCTTACACGGATTTTACGACAGAAATGCAATGAAAATCAGGAAAAATGGATTGTCAATGGTCAGGAACTGATGCAAATGTTTCTGAGAGAATTGGATTATTAGTTGTATAATGTAGATAATATTAATTATTTTACGACTGAAATAAACGGCAAATTGAAAAGAGAGGGATTGTCAGTGGTCAAGAATTAAGGGATATATCTATTGGCTGAATAGGGTTATTGTTATTGTTGTTGTTGTTGTTGCTGTTGGGGAGGGAGAAATGGAAAGTGCTGACTGCCACAACGTTAATTTAAAAAAACCTCAGGATCCCAAAAGAACGAGACCGGCGGACGGACTGGATGGGGTGGGGTTGACAAGAAGAAGAAGAAGAAGAAGAAGAAGAAGAAGAAGGAGGAGGAGGAGGAGGAGGAGGAGGAGGGTGAGAAGAGAAGAGAAGAAGAAGAGAAAGAAGAAGAAAGAAGAAGAAGAAGAAGAAGAAGAAAGGGCGAGAAGAAGAAGAAGAAGAAAGAAGAAGAAGAAGAAGAAGAAAGAAGAAGAAGAAGAAGAAGAAGAGTATGTGGCGTTTGCTAGTCTAATAAATTCACAAAGCGGTGCATCGAACAGACAGAACGCTGGATAGAAAGCCAAAAGAAAGAATAAAAGATAAAAAAAGAAAAAAATGAAAAAAAAAGTGAAAAAAAAAAATGAAAAAAAGACAAAAATATGACGAAGTTAGAAACCCGGATGGACAGACAACGTAATTCCGAAGGCGAATGTTTACTTTCAAAACAGTGTCGACGCCCCCATTGCAACAGAAATCCTTAAGCGTCACCTTTTTTTTTTTAAAACAGTGATGGCGGATGGGGTGAGTGAGTGAAAGACATTCTAAAACTCCAATCTCACTTTTATGGAAATCACGCGAGTTCGCGAGCGTCCGAGATTCAACAACGACACTATTCGACTTTCGAGACAACCCCCCCCACACACACACACACCGCTTATCCTAACCCTTAAGCCCCCCCCCCCCAGCCCACCCAGCGTTCAAAAATTCGCTTACTGATTGCATCGAGACCCAACGCAGTATTTCAAAAGCTGATGGTGGATATTGATGGTGGTGGTGGGGGGGGGTCTGCTGGACTCGTCAATTAAGGTGGCTTGCATGGGTTGATCAACGCGGATCAAGAAAGACGGTGGAGACAGGAATTCAGATGCGTTTTGGGGGTAGATAAAGAGGGTTTGTCTGGGCCTTTTGAATGTACGGGCGTTGGCTAGGAACTTAGGGACAAAAAATTCGATTTGATTTGGTGGGGAGGGGGGTAACAAAAGGGGAGAGAAAAAAATTTGACTGTTGGAGAAAATTACGGTATCTAATTGTGAGGAGACATTGCAAGTGCCAAATCGGTGTGAGAAAAATAATTATTAAAAAGAAAGAAAAATAAGAAAGAAAGAAAGAAAGAAAGGAAGGAAGGAAGGAAAGAAAGAAAGAAAGAAAGAAAGAAAGAAGAAGAAAGAAAGAAAGAAGAAGAAAGTCACAGAAAAGAAGAAAAGAAAGTTAAAGTGAATAAAAAGAAAGAGAGACGACCAGAAAAGTTTTTTTTAAATTAAATGAGAAGAAAAATGGATTTGAATGAAAAATTACAATAAGGGAAATTGGAACCAAAGAAAGAATTGTGATAAGTGAAAAGAAAGAAAGAAAGAAAGATATAAGAAATTAATCAAAAGTAAGAAAGAAAATTACAAGAGAGAAAGAAAAAATAATGGAAAAAAGAAAGGAAAAAAGATAGGAAAAAAGAAAGAAAGAAAGAAAGAAAGAAAGAAAGAAAGAAAGAAGAAAATAATTAAAAGTAGGAAAGAAAATTACAAACGGGAAAGAAATAATGAAAAAAAGAAAGAAAAAGAAAGAAAGAAGGAAGAAATTAATTAAAAGTAAGAAAGAAAATTACAAACGGAAAAGAAAGAAATAATGAAAAAAAAGAAGAAGAAAAAGAAAGAAAGAAGAAATAATTAAAAGTAAGAAAAAAATTACAAACGTGAAAGAAAGAAATAATGGAAAAAAAAAAAAGGAAAAAAGATAGGAAAAAAAGAAAGAAAGAAAATAATTAAAAGTAAGAAAGAAAATTACAAGAAAGAAAGAAAAAAATAATGGAAAAAAAGAAAGAATGAAGAAAAATTACGAATTAAAAAGGAAGGAAAAAAGAAAAAACATTATGATAACGACGAAAGAAGAAAGAAAATTACGAATGAATAAGAAGAAAGAAAGAAAGAAAGAAAGAAAGAAGAAAGAACAATAACGGAAAGAAAAAAAGAAAGAAAGAAAGAAAGAGAGAAAATTACGAATGAGAAAAGCAAAAAGAAAGAAAGAAAGAAAGAAGACTAAATTCAAGTTATTTGACTTTATGGTGATAGGTAGGGCAGTTTGATGTCAATATTCAATAAAAGTGTTCAAACATTTAAAGACCATAAATCAATCAAGCAAATGGCATAGAAGACAAAACTCTTGATTAAACAAACAAAATTGTATTAACAAAATGTATACAAAAAGGTAGCATCAAATACTGGGCAAGGTTCCGCCAAAAGTTCTTTTTTTAAAGTTCAAATGTAAAATGTAAGATAATATTTTACAATTCACAAAATGAGAACGAACGTTAAAGTTTTTATGTCACTATAATCATCAGTCAAGCTGTATTTGTACTGATATTCTGTTCGTCTCTTAAAGCGATGATTATTTAAAGAGAGGGAGATAGATAGATAGTTCGTACCTCTTGCATTAAAATTTCTCAAAACAAGTGACGGATTCTCTTAGGCAGGCAAAATCTTTCTGCTTGAAAATGAAAAAGTCTGAGAATTTATAGCAATCAGGTAGGCTCCGTTAGCTCCATTCGATAATTTTTCTTATTAGGCGGGAACTTCTCTGATTGGTTGAATTTTACGACTTTTATTTTGAATTTTATTTTTTTTTACTAGGTTGCGCGATCCACATGCGCAAACTACTTATTTTTGTCATTCGATCTCTGTCTGTTAAAGCGATAACTTCCGGCTCGCCACAACTTAAAACTGTGCTACGCTTAAATCGACTTAGGATTAAAGCACCTGTTCCCGGCCAGCTCACCTAAGTTAAGATTATCTGCCTATATATTGATCTGCTATTGTTCGTGTTCGTCATACTTAAACCTTGCCTGAGACCTGAAAATGTTATGCAACGTGACTGTGATATCAATCGTAGTTGTAGAGGTCTCCAACTAGTAATAATTTGAACAAAAAATGAGGGAACAAGTCGACTAAGTGAATAAAGGTAAAAAATTAACACAAAATATAGACTTGAGGAATTGGAAATCAGAGGAAAATTCGAAACCATCTAGACCACAGCACTGTAAAAATCAAATAGAATAGTTAGAAGAGTCTCAGAGGTCTGAGGAGACATGCTGTCACTCAGAACAGTGGAAAACCACTCGCAAGGAATAATAATAATAATAATAATAATAATAATAATAATAATAATAATAATAAACCTTATCCCAGCAAGAAGACCAGACCTAGTGTTGATTAACAAAAAAGAAAGAACTTGTCAACTGGTGGATTTTGCAGTGCCAGCGGATCACAGGGTGAAGTTAAAGGAAAATGAAAAAATTGACAAATATCTGGACCTTGCCAGAGAACTGAAAAAGTTATGGAATATGAAAGTGAAAGTTATACCAATTGTAGTTGGTGCACTTGGAACAGTCCCAAAAGGATTAGAAAAGGGTTTGGAAAGTTTGGATATCAGAGGAAGGATTGAAACCATTCAGAACACTGCACTGCTGCAATCTGCCAGAATACTCAGAAGAGTCCTGGAGACCTGAGGAGACTTGCTGTCCCTCAGACTCCAGTGAAAGACCATCAGTTAACACTGATGTGAAAACTCAAATAATAATGATAATAATAATTCTTGAGAACGAAACGCATAAAATTCTCTAGGACTTTGAAATAAAAACGTATCACCTTATCCAAGCAAGAAGACCAGACTTAGTGTTGATTAACAAAAAAGAAAGAACTTCTCAACTGGTGGATTTTGCAGTGCCAGCAGATCACAGGTGAAGGTAAAGGAAAATGAAAAAATGGACAAATATCTGGTTCTTTGCCAGAGAGCTGAAAAGGTTATGGAATATGAAGGTCAAAGTGATACCAATTGTAGTTGGTGCACTTGGAATGGTCCCAAAAGGATTGGAAAAGGGTTTGGAAAGTCTGGAAATCAGAGGAAGGATTGATACCATCCAGAACACTGCAATCTGCCAGAATACTCAGAAGAGTCCTGAAGACCTGAGGAGATTTGCTGTCACCCAGACTCCAGTGAAAGACCATCAGCTAACGCTGATATGAAAACTCAAAATAATAATCACAAATTCCCTGGGATTTTGAGGTACAGATGACCACCTTATCCCATCCTGTAGACCAGATCTAGCATTGATCCCAGCGAGAAACCATAGCTAGTATTGATTAACAAGTAAATTATCATGCAGTCCTAGCAGATCACATCAAAAGAGTATCAAATACCTGGATATTGTCAGAGAATTGAAAAAACTGTGGAATATGAGGGTAGTAGTTCGTTCCCTTGGAACGGTCCCCAAGAGTTTAGAAAACAGACTAGGAGTAATAGAAATCAAACAACAGTATTGTTAAGAACGGCTAGAATACTCAGCAGAGTCCTGGTAATATGAGGAGACTTGTTGTCACTTAGACTTCATTGAAAGACCATCAGATTACGCTGGTGTAAGAAAAACTCACTAGGAGTGAAATAATAATCCCTAAAGTCAAAGTGGTTTGGTTTCTTATTTTGATGGCACATCAACTTTCCTGGGTTATTTAATGCCGGAGCCATCCCCGTAGAAAAATAGTTGTGATATTATTTAACCCATATCTGGGAGATGAGGTGGTTCATACCTTTCCCAGGGGTATTAGACCGAAAGTGAAAGTAACACTGCGACTGTAGCTCGAGCTCGGTTACTTCCTTGTCACAGTCCGGAAAGTTTGCCACTACGCCACGGAGACTCCCCGAAACAGCAAAGATATAAAACGAGTGAAGGAAATAAGAACAGAAAAATAATTTAATGAAAACCAGAAAATAACGAAGAAAAAAACAGAAAGTAAATGAAGGAAAAAAGATTAAAAAATGACACAAAACATAAACATAAAAAAAGGTAGGAAAAACACCAAAAGATACAAAGAATGAATTGATAATATATATATATATATATATATATATATTATATATATTATATATGTATATATATATATAATACAGAACGAAGAGGGAGTAAAAATGATATAAATCTCATATATAAAATTAGGAGAAAAATGAGGAATAGAATGAGAAAAAAAAGAAATTTAACATAAAATAAGAGACAATGTAAAAGAATTGCAGAATTAAAGTCGAATGGATTCCAAGTCATGGAAATAAGATTACAGCTCGTGTTTAATAGGGGAAATGAAAGTGAAAGTAGACACGTGGTCCGACATGTAACCATGTCACGTGTCCATTAAAAAGAAATCCCTGTTCTAGATACTACGGACTATTTATTCTTAGATTGTCATTATCTTCCAATACACACACACTCACACATACACATATGCACACACACACGCACTCATACACACACGCACACACACACATACATATATATATATACAGTGAGAGAGAGAGAGAGAGGGAGAGAGGGGAGATAAAGAGAAAGAGAGAGAGAGAGAGAGAGTGAAAGATACTACGATTATATATGAGTGTACAAATGCCTGTGAGTTATATATAACTATTGAAGATTCAACACATTATATTAGCAAATTAGTTTACAATATATACATCATGCAACGGCGAGCAGCGGAAATCTATCTATTACTAAAATACTCATTATATATATATATATATATATATATATATATATATATATATATATATATATATATATATATGAACCTATAAGTATAAAAACTAAATAAACCTAAAACCACAAAACATGCAATAAATCTTCTCAATTATATAAAACGCACAACACACACACACACACACACACACACACACACACACACAACAAACAAACAACTTCAACAAAAATTCTCCATCAACGTATTCGAATGCTTTCGGGGAAATATAGGTCACCTTCTTTAATATTTGGACCCCGATATAAGAAAAAATATACAAGGTCTTGAACATGAACATTTGAATATTATCAGAAACTTGGAGAAATATTCCATGGCATTCAGCAAGATCTCTTTATATATATATATATATATATATATATATATATATATAGAGAGAGAGAGAGAGAGAGAGAGAGTAAACTACAGACACGTGTTTCGAGGTATCACCTCTCATCAGTGCAGTTATACCATTTTTAGCAGCTACCTCTGGCTGTGTTCGAGACCCGAACGAACTTACGCTCGCTAAACCTCTTACTCATGCGGCCACAGTCAGCTGCCAAGTATAGCAGGCTATTTAATCGCCACATTTCTAAGCAGAAATGAACTTCACCTAGAGGTCTCAAACTTTGTAAACAAAGTGAGATTTAGCTGAACGCCGAATACGGTGAATCTGCAATTAAATCCCTCCTAAATAAAGTGCTCAACCGAAATTGGGAGTGTATAATAGAGTAAACTACAGACACATGTTTCGGGGTATCACCTATATAGTTTAATATATTTATAAGTAAAGAGTGCTCAATATTTTCGATAGAGCATATATATATATAAACTCAGCAGTGTTTGGTAACTGACAGTTTCCCGCCAATGCGATTTTTGAAATGGTTTGAAAATTGAATAGGAGAGAAACTGACTGCTACAAAGTGCTGTTGACTTCATGTCTTCACGAATTTAGCTTATATATATACAAGGGTGAGTAAAAAAAATAATGTCATTTTGTTTAGATCAGATATAATTACCAACCCAAGAACATGTATCTTACATCAAAATGAAGCTGGTCTTCTGTGGATCACATCCCTACTTCTCCACATAAGCACCGTTTCTCTCAATAGCAATATTTCACCTTCGAATGAGAACATGTATCCTGTCTTGTAAAATTCTGTTGACTATTCTTTGAGCCATTTTTTCACTACAGATTTCATTTCCTCGTCACTGGAATAATGTTTGCCTCTCAAACCTTCTTTCTTGGGACAGAGGAGATGAAAAAATTTGGTTGAATACTACGGAATATTTCTTCAAATTGAAACAATAAAAAGAAACATGCTTCTTTTTAGCCTTTCTGGTATTTTTATGAAACTTTGTGTTTCATAAAATCCGGAAAATTATATATATATATATATATATATATATATATATATATTTATATATATATATATATATAATTTTCCGGATTTTATGTTCCCTTCTTCAGACTGTGTAAGGATAAAATTTACTACTACTAAATATACGAAACTGTACTCAAAAACAACCGAGTTTCTGATATTTAAATCTTTAATGCTTCATACAAATGCCCAAACCTGATATATGCACCTCCCACAAACGGATACATATACCAAAATAATTACAAATATATATATATATATATATATATATATATATATATATATATACTAACCCTCAGCACGAGCAAGTTGCGACACAGGGACAATTTTTGAAGTGAAATTTGACAGGTTTTAAATTCAGTTTTCCTTCTCCTAGATTGGTTGCCTAAAGTTGAAGATCCCATTCTACCCTACTATTTATCCATAGCTAGAAGGACATTAGTTGTATCCATACCATTCCCAAGGGCAGTAGCGCCAGTTGAGTCGCAGCCTTTTATTCATTGAGTAGTGACTTTTGTTTCTCTAATTTGCACCTTCTGTTTCACAAAATCACGCCTCTTGTTTCTGTAGCGGAAATGGCCGGCATGGCGAACAGCCATCTCTCGTCGATGAGTCGGCCCGTCTTCGTCGTTCCAAAAGACAACGAGTGGCGTGCGGCATATGTAGGCGGCGTCTAGTCCGACGCGAACTACGAAAACGGACATCCACGGTGCAACCTCTTGATCGCGAGTGGTAGGATTGCTGTCACCACTGTTAGCTCAAATGTTTCGGCTGCAGAGAATAAATACCGAGGCGAGGTTTCGAGTCGACTGACGAGCGTGTGTTATTCTTTAAGTGGAAATATCCGACTGAAAGACCCAACGGGGATTTGAGCTTGATATAAGCTATTTCGGCAACTGTCGATAGATTACTCGAGCCGACCCTTTCAATCGCTGTGGCAGGACACGTTCCACCTTGTCTATCTCGCCTAGCTCAAAGGTCAGCTCCAGGTTTTCCAACCATTCAATTACTGGCACATCCGTCGCCGCTCCGCTGAATTCGGGAATGAGTCGACGATCAAATTGTCTATTCGCCATGCTGTAAATAATATAGTTATATAATTATCTTATTATAATGGAGATTATGTGTTTGTTTGTCTGTAACCGAAACTATATCACTACTCAAGTCACTATCCATTTAGTTATTATACATCACATTCTCCATGAATCATTTTTATTTAAGTCTCAATTATTAATAAAATTGTTTTTCATTATTAATACTGCCGGTCATATCTACGTACTAATAACATGCAATTGTATTTATATTTACAACAAAAAGTGGTTTACTGTGTGAACGGGAAGGCTAATTTGCATATTGATATTTAAAATTTGATTTTAATAAATATGTGCTTGGTATTGTTGATTTCTAATTATTTGATTTTATCTTAATGAATATGAGCAAAATCTCGGAGATAAATCTTAAAAGAAACCAATTAACAAAAAGAAATAACTGTAATTTTATTCTTTACTTTCTTATTTAACTAAATAGTTAAATTAGAAAAGTTTAGCAAGGAGAGACGGGGAAATGGAAGAGAAAGCTATAACTGTTTTATTTTTCGATTATACCCCGCTCTGTTTCAAATCATTTTATCTGCATTCTTATTTAGTTTATTTAGACTTTCTAATTTAATATGATATTTTCTGACATTAATACTTGCACCCGGAGGGTGCATATATTTGCTAGTATATATAATTGATATAATTTCATAGAATCGTGTGTTGGTTTTCACTGAGTCCCGACAATTGTTTCACGAAGTCGTGTTTTTGTTTTACTAAGTCATGCCTTCGGTTTCACTAAGTCAGACCTGTTATTTTACTTAGTTGCTCTTTTTGATTCATTGAGTCTGGCTTTTGTTTCCTGAGTCGCATCTTTTGAACCACTGAACCGAGAAATTTCATTCACTATGTCACGCCTTTTGGTTTGTTGAGTCGCGTTTTCATTTTACTGAGTCGCGCTTTTCGTTTCCCTAGGTCACGGCTTTTGAATCATTGACTTGAGCAATTTCATTCACCGTGTCACGCTTTTGATTCATCGAGTCACTTCTCTCAAAAAATTAACAAACCTTTCAATTTAAACCGCTCTTTCGAATGTCACTGACCCGGGATTTTATTTTATTTTATTTTTTCATTTTAATCTGATTGATTTCCGAATCAACTCTTTTTGCAATCCAGATGACAGCTCAGCGCCTGAGCCGTGTTTCAAGTAATATTAGTTCTTCTATAATTGCACCTGCACTCATCCCTTAAGCTTTGTCCTCTGTGCACATATCAGCGGATCTCAGATCAATTTTGTTTCCAAATTTTCTATATCCCACGGCTTAGAAAAGGCCTAACCTGGGCGGTTCCTGAAGCTTTTCCCTACCCTTGGAAGAAGGTTCTATTTGAAGAGAGAGAGAGAGGCGGGGATGGGGGAGGGATCTGTTAAGCTGCTGCTCAAACAGACTGATCTGGTTTATGGGACGCCTTTAAAAACGTAGCCACAAAGACAACATTCGTACAAAGATGATCTGTACGGCATGTTAGAGTGATTAAGAAGAAGACGGATCGCTAAATACGAGTCCATATCTTCTTTTATTAATAATGAAGATTTGGTTTCTATTTTGTCTGTAGCGAAAACTACGTCACTGCTTACGTCACATTACCTAAAATCGTCAATACATAGAATAAAGAACAACCTATGAAATCAATTCTTTTAATTATGCATTATTACTTTAAATGGACATTTTTTTTACGAAATTTGTAATCAATTTTTAAATTATTTCTTACTCTCGCCTTTTTGTCAGTAACAAGGGTAAACTGAAAAAATTATGAATGAATAAATACCTACGATTTTGTGTAAAGTTTATGTGTAAAATATTCAAAATAATTATTAAATTAATAATTAATAGATGCATGCAACATTTTATCAGAGGGGGGGACAGAACTAAGTTTCCATTTCAAATGGTTTTATCTTTTAATAAAGTTGATGATTTTAATTATAATACAAACCCTCTGATATTGAATTTTTAACTCCCACCCCACCTTCAGGCAATATCTTTTAAAAATTAAATTTTATACGGTCCGAAGGGTGTTTTTTGCTAGTGTTGATAATTCTCACCACTCCTTCGACTATCATGGGAGAGACTGTGGTTCAATTACATACCTACCGTAGTGCAAAGGCCCCCAACCTTGTTTTCACCGCCCTGTCAGTTGGGGCAAAAGAATACACCGACTGTACCTCTGCTGAGGAGGAAAACCTCCCAATGGCGCCGTCTGTTAGCCTTGATTTGAATCAGGTTTTCCTTCTCTTAGATCGGTTGTCTTACCAAGCCTAAAGAGTCCAATCTGTCCTCTATATACGTATAGCTACAGTAGAAGAGGCTCCGTTCCTTTCCTCAAGGGTTTTAGTGTGAAATGAAACATAAGCTGTCTCGGGCGGGATTTGAACTCGGCTTTCCGCTTCTATACCATACGACAATTATCAAACTAGCAGAGTCGAATCAGGTTTCATCGAGTAGAATCTCCAGGATAATTTTGACATATATATATATATATATATATATATATATATATATATATATATATATATATATATATATATACCAAACTTATTGGTAAATCTTCGAGGTGAGAAAAAAACCCAGCAAATAGTTTGATTGTAAAAATATACTACCAAACATCACCCGGGGAGAAAAAATTTTTGGAAAAAAAGAAAAGACCAAGATAATCGTACCAACTAAAAATAATCTATTAGTACAATATTTTGGCCAAAAGAAAAAAACAATTTATATGCATATATATATATATAAGATATATATACTCATACAAAACCGCCAAGAAACTAAAACTAATAAGTAAAAAGTGCTCAATACCTAAGTAGAGCAAATAATAATATTTATATATATATATATATATATGGGGGGGGGGGGTGAAAATAAAGGAAAGTGTGGATATAGCAACACAGACAGCTAAATTCAGTTGATATTTAGCTGAGGCATTTTCGAAATTTTCGAAAAAGTTTTAGCCAATAATGAGGCAAAATATCAACTGAATTTAGCTGTCTGTGTTGTTATATCCACACGTTCCTCTATTCACATCCACATTTTGTCGGATTTATTCAAATCCTTCACTCCTCATATATATATATATATATATATATATATATATATATATATATATATATATATATATTATATAGTGTGTGTGGGGGGGGTATTATTTTGTATAATATATCGCGCACGTTTTATTAGATTTACTTTCTAAAAGAGTCCTTACAATTTAGTTACATTCAAAGAAAGAGAGAAAGAAAGAAAGAAAGAAAGAATTATAAACAAAACTGAAATGAAAGATTAAAAAGTGAATAAATAAATAAATAAATAAAATCAGAATAATTGGATCCAATAAAAGAAAGGTGAAAGAAAAGAAAGGAATGAAATAATATAATAATGATGGGAAAGAAAATAGAGAGGTAACTAAACCGTTGAATATGAGAATACAAAAATACGTAATGAAGGGGAAAAGTAAAAAAAGAAGAAAGAAAGAATAACTGTACACATAATTGAAATGAAAGAATAAAAAGGGAAGAAAGAAAGAAAGAAAGAAAGAAAGAAACAATAACTGTACACATAATTGGAATGAAAGACTAAAAAGCGAGGAATGAAAGAAAGAAGAAAGAAAGAAAGAATTACTGTACACATAATTGGAATGAAAGAATAAAAAGTGAGGAATGAAAGAAAGAAAGGAAGAAAGAAAAAAAGAAAGAAAGAAAGAATAACTTTACACATAATTGGAATGAAAAGACTAAAAAGTGAGGAAAGAAAGAAAGAAAGAAAGAAGAAGAAAGAAAGAATAACTGTACACATAATTGGAATGAAAGAATAAAAGTGAGGAAAGAAAGAAAGAAAGAAAGAAAGAAAGAAAGAATAACTGTACACATAATTGGAATGAAAGAATAAAAAGTGAGGAATGAAAGAAAGAAAGAAAGAAGAAAGAAAGAAAGAAAGAAAGAATAAACTGTACACATAATTGAAATGAAAGAATAAAAGTGAGGAAAGAAAGAAAGAAAGAAAGAAAAATAACTGTACACATAATTGGAATGAAAGAATAAAAAGTAAAAAAGAAAGAAAGAAAGAAAGAAAAAAAAGAGTTAGCTTGGAAAAAGTGGAAAAAAATAGCTGCACACATAATTGGAATGAAAGAATAAAAAGTGAGGAAAGAAAGAAAGAAAGAATAACTGTACACATTTGGAATGAAAGTCTAAAAAGCGAGGAAAGAAAGAAAGAAAGAAAGAAAGAAAGAAAGAAAGAAGAAAGAAAGAAAGAATAACTGTACACATAATTGAATGAAAGAATAAAAAGTGAGGAAAGAAAGAAAGAAAGAAAGAAAGAATAACTGTACACATAATTGAATGAAAGAATAAAAAGTGAGTAAATGAAAGAAAGAAAGAAAGAAAAAAAGAAAGAAAGAAAGAATAACTTTACACATAATTGGAATGAAAGACTAAAAAGTGAGGAAAGAAAGAAAGAAAGAAAGAATAACTGTACACATAATTGGAATGAAAGAATAAAAAGTGAGGAATGAAAGAAAGAAAGAAAGAAAAAAAGAAAGAAAGAAAGAATAACTTTACACATAATTGGAATGAAAGACTAAAAAGTGAGGAAAGAAAGAAAGAAAGAAAGAAAGAAAGAAAGAAAGAAAGAAAGAAAGAATAACTGTACACATAATTGAAATGAAAGAATAAAAAGTGAGGAAAAGAAAGAAGAAAGAAAGAATAACTGTACACATAATTGGAATGAAAGACTAAAAAGCGAGGAATGAAAGAAAGAAAGAAAGAATAACTGTACATATAATTGGAATGAAAGAATAAAAAGTGAGGAATGAAAGAAAGAAAGAAGAAAGAAAAAAGAAAGAAAGAAAGAATAACTTTACACATAATTGGAATGAAAGACTAAAAGTGAGGAAAGAAAGAAGAAAGAAAGAAAAGAAGAAAGAATAACTGTACACATAATTGGAATGAAAGAATAAAAAGTGAGGAAAGAAAGAAAGAAAGAAAGAAAGAATAACTGTACACATAATTGGAATGAAAGAATAAAACGTGAGGAAAGAAAGAAAGAAAGAAAGAAAGAAAGAAAGAAAGAAAGAAAGAAAGAAAGAATAACTGTACACATGATTGGAATGAAAGAATAAAAAGTGAGAAAGAAAGAAAGAAAGAAAGAAAGAAAGAAAGAAAGAAATTGGATTGAAAGAATAAAAAGCGAGGAATGAAAGAAAGAAGAAAGAAAGAAAGAAAGAAAGAAAGAAATGAGAAAGTTGTCGAAAAGAAAGAAAGATATATTAAAACACTTGAAAAAAAAGGAAAGAAAGAACAATTAGTGCAAAAGAAAGAAAGGAGGTAAAAAGAAAGGAAGGAAATACAATAAACGGAAGTTAAAAGGGAAAAGGGAGGTAACTGAGACTTTCGAATGTAGGAATAAAAAATAAATAAATAAAAGGATGAAAATCATGTTAGATGAGTAAGAAATAAGAAGAGTGGGAGGAAAGACAGAATGAAGGTAGGAAGGCCAAACACCATCCATGTG
>CM042147.1:123177545-123197545 GCA_023376005.1 Doryteuthis pealeii | reverse complement strand
AAACTTAAATACTTGCACCCGGAGGGTGCATATATTTGCTAGTATTTATATGTAGAGATTAACTTGAGTATTGGAACCTTTATTATCACGGAAGTTTTCTATTAATTAAACGTAAATAAAATAAAACAACTCTCCATTATAGTAACATTTGACTCATTTAGATATTCTATCAATGGAAAGATTTTTCTATTAATAAAACGTAAAAAAGGCTCTCTTTTATAGTCAAATTTAGCTAATTTAGACATTTTATCAATGGAAAGATTTTTCTATTAATGAAACGTAAAAAACGGCTCTCTTTTATAGTAAAATTTAGCCAATTTAGACATTTCATCAATGGAAAGATTTTTCTATTAATGAAACCTAAATTAAAAAAAGCTCTATTTTATAGTAAAATTTGGCTAATTTAGATATATTATCAATGGAAAATATCACTAGAATTATGGTAATAAAAATCATTCGTTAACTAGCGTAAAAGCCGACCTATCAGGCGTTAATTAAGCTAGTGAATTATAAAGACGAGCACCAATGTACATAGAACGGTGCATTATCACACAAGCTCACAAATAACTGCATATAGAAAGGAATATGTAATTACACGTAACTTCACCTTATCTCACCCTCATTCTCCTTCTTTCTTTCTTTCTGTCTGACCCGCACTCTATTTCTCTGCCTCTCTTACCTGTTTCTTCCTTCCTTTCTTTCTTTTTTTCTTTCTCTATTTCTTTCTTTCTATCTTTCTTTGTTTCTTTCCTTCAGTCTGACCTGCACTCTATTTCTCTGCCTCTCTTACCTGTTTCTTCCTTCCTTTCTTTCTTTTTTTCTTTCTCTATTTCTTTCTTTCTTTCTATCTTTCTTTTTTTCTTTCCTTCAGTCTGACCTGCACTCTATTTCTCTGCCTCTCTTACCTGTTTCTTCCTTTCTGTATTTCTTTCTTTCTTTCTCTCTTTCTTTCTTTCTTTCTTTCTGTCTGACCCGCACTCTATTTATCTGCCTCTCTTACCTGTTTCTTTCTTTCTTTCTTTCTTTCTTTCTTTCTTTCTTTCTCGCTCTCGCTCCCTTTTTCTATCTCTCTTGCTTCTTTCTTTCTTATTTTCTTTCTTTATTAATTACTTACTTATTTCCGTTCTTTATTTCTTTCTGTATTCTTTCTCTCTCAGTCTCACTCCCTTTCACTGTCTTTCTTACTTCTTTCTTTCTTCTTTTCTTTCTCACTCTCACTCCCTTTATCTGTCTCTCTTACCTGTTTCTTTCTTTCTTTCTTTCTTTCTTTCTTTCTTTCTTACGTACTTTCTCACTTTCACCCCCTTTCTCTGCCTCTCTTACTTCTTTCCTTTTTTTTCTTTGGTTCCATGCACTTACGCATGCGCAGAACCACATACGAATTCCCGAACTTATTCACCCCTCCCTCTCTCCCACAAGCTGAATGAAAAGGGCTGTCAATCAGAGAACAATCACGTCATTGATGCGTTGGTATAATTAAAGAAGCAACATGTGCCTCCCCTCCTCAAGTATGCAGATTAGCCGGCAATGATTGACAGTTTCTTTTTACAAGACATTCTCAAGTGGACAAGGACGATCGATCGACAACTTTCGGCTCGCCACAACAACGGATGCCCATACGGAACACAAATTTAATTTCTAAAGCGTTATTACCTAACCTCATTTCAACTAGGCTTCATCGAAACTCAGGAATAGTTACGTCTTTCCTCTCATTTACGGCTTTATTTCTGTTGTCTTATTTCTATAATCTATAGGAATCGGTTGTTTTCACAGCATATCTATCTATCTATCTATCTATTTATCGATCGATCGATCCTGTGGTATCATTAACAGAAACTTACTGGTCACCCCCCCCCCATCAGAAGAAGAAAAAAAAAGAAAGAAAAAAAATGGAACTCCCACTATCAACTTAAACACTCCTTGTAGCACCAGCAGCTGATCACCCATTCCCTATTCACGACATCTTGACTCACCAGTATGAGACTGGCCACCGTTGAAGCGGGAATCCAATCCAACGTCCTGAAGAAGGTCTAACAGACCGAAACGTTATTACGTCGACATTACTACCTATAATAAACACCCATCTTGTACAACATCCCGTGTTTGTATACCTTTCTCCACATATTGACGGATTAATTTCCTCCTATTTCTCCCATCCTATCTATCTATCTCTCTATCTATCTGTCTGTCTGTCTGTCTATATATACTCATATCTATTTTCATATCTATCTATCTATCTATCTATCTATCTCAGACTTTTCATATCTATCTCTATCTATTTATCTATCTATCTTTCTATCTATCTATTTATCTATCTATCTCAGACTTTTCTATATCTATCTATCTATCTATTTATCTATTTATCTATCTATCTATCTAGACTTTTATATCTATCTATCTATCTATTTATCTATCTATCTCAGACTTTTATATCTATCTATATATCTATCTATCTATCTATTTATCTATCTATATATATGTAATGCATTCATATTTTCTCCTCTACTTTAACCTCTCCATATCTATCTATCTATCTATCTGTCTGTCTGTCTGTCTGTCAACCTGTCTGTCCATTTAAATATCTATCTACCTCTGCTTATATATCTCTATCCATCTATCTATCCATCTATCTATCTATCTATCTATCTATTTATCTAACGTAATGCATTCATATTTTTTACGTGGTTTAGCCTTTCCATATTTATCAATCTATCTACAAGGCTAATCCCGAAAGTAAGGTCTCCAAAATATTTAGAAATCACAGAAACGTTTATTGTTGATGTTTACGTCATCTAAGACTTTTAATATATGTCTAATTTTTCTACATAATCGCTATTTGTCGATTCATTTTTGTAGGCGCTGTGTCGTTTTTTTTCTGCCCATGTCATACCAGCTCTCAGCTTTATCGTTGAGGAAGCGTAGAACCTCGTCTTTACTGCAAAATCCCTACACCACTTCTGGATGTTTTTGATATTCAGGCACGACTCACCATACACTTCCGTTAATTGGCAAAGAATTTCAATCGGTTTAATACCTTTTGCGTTCAAAAACCGATTTACTGCACGGTTCACACTTGGCGGCTTCGTGAATCGGGAAATCCATCAGAAACGACTACCGAACGAAAACTGAGTGTGGTAGTGAGGCACACGCATGGGCAGGCGCATGCACAACAAACACAACAGTGTTGCCAATAGTCACGCGAACAGTTTCTGTGTCTCTCCAGCACTTTGGAGACCTTGCTTTTATCGATCTATTTATCAGCCTATCTACTGTATTGCATTCACATTTTCTTATCTAGCCTAACCTTTTCATATCTATCTATCTATCTATTTATCTATCTCAGACTTTTCATATCTATCTATCTATCTATCTATTTATCTATCTATCTCAGACTTTTTATATCTATCTATCTATCTATCTATCTATTTATCTATCTATCTATCTCAGACTTTTTATATCTATCTATCTATCTATTTATCTATCTATCTCAGACTTTTTATATCTATCTATCTATCTATTTATCTATCTATCTCAGACTTTTTATATCTATCTATCTATCTATCTATCTATCTATCTATCTCTGACTTTTTATATCTATCTATCTATCTATCTATCTCAGACTTTTATATCTATCTATCTATCTATCTATCTATTTATCTATCTAAGACTTTTCATATCTACCCATCTATCTATCTATCTATCTATGCTGATATTTATCCAGCTAGCTAGCTGTCTAAGCTCATATTTGTCAATCGATCTTTTTTACCTCTTTGCCAACGTTAAACTGCTCACAGCGGCTCTCCAACAAAAGTACAAACATTTATGGTTAGTTTATTATAACTGAGCAGAAGGACTCAGGTTATAATAATTTGAATATAATAAGTTCTGAGATTAATAGTTAGTGAACTTTGAAATATCTCATCCTTTATGAATACGTCCGGCACCCAATTCGCGTTCAACCACGTTATGTAAAAAAAGAACTGAGTACTCATCAAGAATGAATTACGGTCGGAGAGGCCCCCTCCGATCAATCGGCTGGTCACGTCAAGCCCTAGCACCTATATGATTTTCCCAACTCTATGACAAGCCCTAACCCCTTTTTATGGTGCTAGAAGGTGGTGGCTGAGGGTTTACATGTCCTGGGAATGACGTTAAACTCTATCTGATGGTGAGGTTCCAGTTTTGGAGGTTTGGGGAATGTGGAGCACCCTTACATCACCATTGCTCCCTGGTCCACTCTGACCCGGAGTGGTAGTACCTGTTAGGGTCCCATCTATGGGTTAAATAGAAAAATGTATTTATAAAAAAATTGTATTATCCATTAAGAATTGATTTATTTCAAAACTTTATCGGCATTAAATGACCCACTGAGGTTGATATGCCGTAAAACAAAACAAACCAAACAAACAAGAATGAATTAAACAAAACGTCTTCAGCATAAAATAACCCAATGGGTTGGCATGCCGTAAAATCAAACCAACCGACAAACCAACTCTGAAATTATTTGACCAGTTAGCATCATCATCATCATGTCGCGCTGTTAGCACGGATATCCATGACAATCTCTCTTCATCCGTCCTTAACACTCATCATTCCCGGGAGGTCCTCTATGCAGCATCCTGTATCCGCACAGAGCTGGTCAATGTACGTCTTTGTTGGTCGGCCCACACTGGCGTGCCCATGTGCTGGCTTCCACAGGAGGACGTCACTTATGAGTTCGTCCTTACTTCTCCAGCAGTGTCCCGTGTGTCTTGTCCGTCTTACTCGGATGGTTTGGGTGATATGTGGCAGGTGGCCGTAAAGCTGTTTTCTCGTGGGCTGTTGTTTCCACGTCTTGTTCAGGATCACACGCAGCATTCTTGTGCAGCTCCCATCTAGTTTATTCTCTAGTCGCTTCGTTAGGGTCCAGGTTGTGCAGCCAGTTAGTAATATCTCATCTACTGAAGGCGATGGCAATATGCACATTGAAAAGGCATGAACTGCTATAGATAGATTATCGATCATATAAAAATCTGATTTCTCTGAAAGGATAAAGCGAGAATTCTTCCAAGGTTTAATTATCAAACCCACTTTGGGAGACTGGAGACCAACACACTCCAATATACTCAAACATGAACAACAGCCACAGTGTGAAACATCTCAAACACTCTTGACTGTTAAAACTTATTCATGAATGCAGGTTTTTTGCTCACATCAGAAACCGATATTTTAATGCAAACAATATGAAAAATCTATTTGAAAATGTCAACATGGAGGACATTCTGTTCTTTTTTAGGGAAAGAAATTATTTGTCGGGACAAATTAACTAGCAGGATCGTCGGTGTTGAGCAGCAGACGAGCAACTTTTCTACAGTAACTGTATTACTGTTTGGTTTAATGTAAAAGTAAAATCGTCAGGGTGGCCTAAAATCGTTTCAGTCAGACAGCGAGGAAGTCTATCCCTTTTCACTAGCACTATACGAATGAGATTCTTTTAGCGTCAGAGGCCGAGCGCCAAAACTACCACCAGCTCCCCACCTTACCGCACAGACCCCTGTGCTATTCATACGCTGAGTTTGGCGAGAGCCGGTATCGAACCCCGAACCTTGTGGTTCCAAATCGAACGTTCTACCGACTGCGCTAAACCGGCCCTTTGATGAGGAGTAGATCCTCCACCAGGACCACCTGTTGAATTCTTCCAGTCTATAGCTATGTTAGTACTACTGTATGTCTGTGTCACTTGGACTCGAAGGAAACGCATAAAGAAAAAGCTATATGGAAACTTCAAAAGGATTCTGTGGGTTCTCTTATAAAAATCCTCGAAACAGCTGTACGGCCACTTACTCCTTATCACATAGCCTTAAGTGGTATTGTCTGTTAGGGATCCATCTATGGTTTAAATAGATAAAAATGTGCTTAAACTGAAGTTAAAAAGTAATTTGGATACCCATCAGTTGAAATATATATATATATATATATATATATATATATATATATATATATATATATATACCAACCCCTCCGCACGAGCAGGATGTGACACAAGGTCAATTTCTTAAGCGGAGTAAAACAGGTTTGAATTCAGAGTTTTCCTTCTCCTAGACCGGTTGCCTAACCAAGGTTAAAGAGCCCAGTCTGCCCTACTATTTATCCATACCTGGAGGGAGAGTAGGATTCATACCTTTCCCAAGAGTATTAGCGCTAAGTGAAATGCAATTACCTCGTCCAGGATTTGAACTCGGGGCGACGAGTCCATTTCCCATGACTTTAACCATTACACCACGCGCTTCCTTCCTATATTTTGATATATAAGGTGTGCTACAATACACAACTTCAATTTATAGACTAAGCGGGGTCACGTAGTTTAAACCTCAGCCAATCAACAGCCCAAATACGTGGCTGGTTAACTACTTAATCGCTGATACTGAGAGACGTCCATTTGCAATCATTGACGAAGGACGTACAAGACTGAGGAGCACTAAGGAACAACTAAAGGATTCCTTTCTAAGGATCACGCTCTGCTTAACACCAAGGATCTGCGCTGGACAAGCGCTCTTGCTTGAAGCCTAAAGGATGGCCACAAAAATCGTAACACCCTTAAGAATAAATAAAACAAAAACGTCTTCGATGTAAAATAACATGAGGGTGTAGATAACTTTTCGTGAATCAGTAGCACCAAGAGAAAAGGAACGGGCTTAGGTTGGAATCGAACTCGGTTTGCTGCTTCCGTTTTCCGTGCATGTAAACACATGCGAACGCTTAATGCATACGCATACGGCCAAACTGCATATCCCCACGCAGCTACCTCTACTCTCTCACACTGGGGTGACGATTGATTCTCCCTGGCTTTACCATCTTTTTCTACCCATGCTCCGTACGCGGACCAACAGATCCCGGCCTTCTTCCTCCTCGTTCTCCTCAAACCTCCTCATGTCAATCGTTGATCGGCTTAAAACCAGATTTCTCAGACTATTTTTAGTCTCATATCCCGTTTTATCTCTCAGATTCACTTTCTCTTTCCCCATTTTATAGAAAATAATCTTCTAGTTTTATTAAATCGTGTGTGTGGTTTTTTTTTATCCGCCATTTTATTTGACGTATTTTCAATTTCTTTTTTTTTTTCTGCCTCGTTTTCGATCCAATGATCCTTTCTTTCTTTCTTTCTTTCTTTCTTTCTTTTTTTTTTTTGTTCTTTTTTATTTACGTAATTTTCTTTCTCTCTCTGTTTTTTTTATTGCACTTATAATTTTCTTCATTTCTTTCTTCTTTTTCTTTTTCTTTTCTTTCTTTTTCTTTATTTCACTCTTTTCACACTCTTTTTCTCTTTTACTCTTTTTTTTTCTTTCCATTTATATTTCACACTTTTGTCAACCGCAAATCCTCAAGTATAGTCCGCCCTTGAGTATAATACGCAGTCGATTTTTAGGGGATTGCATCTCTGAAAATAATATGTTATGTAATTATTTTATCAATTAAAAAAATATGTAGGGATGACTACTTTTGGACCGCCCTGTATATCAGGCTGGTTTTTTTTTTTGGGGGGGGGATATTACATTCATTTAAAACCTGATTTCTTTCCGGGAAAGATGCAGGGATGCTTGGATCTGATGAGGCAAAATAAATTATTGTCAATTATGAATTTGAAAATGTTATTTAAATTATGGATACTGTAAATCCTCGAGTATAGTCCGCACTTAGGTATAATACGCAGGCGATTTTTTAGGGGGCTGGACCTCTGAAAAAAATGCGTCTGAATAAACATTGCCGGACAGCGAATAGAGACTTGGACATTGCTTAGAAAATATTTTTCATTTTTAACCTCGTATATAGTACGCACTAGGGATTTTGACCTTTAAATTTTGGGAAGAAAGTGCGGATTGTACTCGAGGATTTACGGTATTTATTTTCTTCCTGTATACTCATTCTAATTTTCCTTTTTCCCCCTTTTTCTATATTTTTTTATTTGTTCATTTATTATACTTGTCTCCATTACTGTCTTTCTATCCTACCGGCTGTACCTCAACAGAGAAGTAAGACCACCCCTAATAAAGACACCCGTTGATCGGGTGTGGTGACCCATGATGCTTCAGGACGGAATCCTGGAGGCTGAGCAGTCAATGACATACAATACACTTTGACCCTTACTTGGGCGATCGGAGAGGCTCCCTCCGATTAATCGGCTGGTCACGTCAAGCCCTAGCACCTATATGAAAGTCCCAACCATATTGCTCTTATTGCAAGCCTCCAAACTTTAAAAACATATGTACTGGATTATTTCGTGGATATAAGCCGTGCTACAATACACCACTTAAATTTATAGACTAAGCGAGGTCACGTGGTTTAAACCTCAGCCAATCAACAGCCCGAATACGTGACTGGTTGACTACTTAATCACTGATACTGAGAGATGCCCATTTGCATTGACGAAGGACTTTTAAGACTGAGGGGCACCAAGGAACAACCAAAGGATTCTTTACCAAGGATCGCGCTCTGCTTAACACCAAGGATCTCTGTTGCTTGTAGCCTAAAGAATGGCCACTAAAATCGAAACAATATGTGCTAGAAGGCGGTGGCTAAGGGTCTTCATGCCCTGGGTAGGATGTCAAACTGCATCTAGTGGTGAGGTTCCGATTCTGGAGCTTTGGGAAGTGTGGAGACTTCCCTATTACAATTATTCCGAACATAATGAATCCTATTTATTTCGACGAAAAGGGCATCTCACACAGGTTGTACAATAATAACGATGGATAGAATAAGTGGTTAAATCGAACTTAACGGACCTAAATTCCACCTTGGTATGTCATCCCACCTGAAAAAAATACCAAAAAAATCAGAGAATTAACCAACTTTATTAAAATTTTCAATGTTGATATATTAATGGATAAAAGATATAACGCACCAGTTATTTTATTTAAAAGCTTTTACATTCTTTTCAGGTCAGTTAACTTTATACCGTGTATCTTTGAGAGTCTATGTTACGCCTCAAAGATACGTGGTATAATAGGTGGAGCTTTCCCAGGTATGTGAAAGGCAAACAGCCTCGTCCTGGATTTAAAGCCGGTCAGCTGAATCCATTTATTACAACGATAACCGTTACATTCGAACGCATCATTGAATCACAGATAGTGTGAAAAACTCGCAAAGAATGAATTAATAATAATTTTTCTTTTAATTTTTGAGTCAATACCGGGTTCAAAACCGTATCTCTAACTTTAGAGAGACATGTTATAAACTGTTGTCGCTGTGTTTGTCTAATTCTTGCTTAGTGGCAACATATCACCATTATTCTAAGATTCCAGCATCCTATCTTCGGGGGATACCAACTGACGCCACCTATTAAGACCCGCGGTTTCCCCCCATTTTACAATAAGTCCCGCCGTACGCTCCTATCCAATCACACACAGTTATTTATTCGCAGCGTGTCATCGAACAGAGACCAGAGACGCTTATCGATCTTCAAGAAAAGATCGATGAACGTTTGGAATTTGTTATTGCGTCGGCAGAACTTATTGATTTGGGGTCGGTAGGCTCCAACAGACGCCTACGCAGTCGTCTTCGCCAGATTTGGCCGAAACCAAAGAGCATATAAATGGTGGTCGACAGACAGGCTGGCCTCGAAGGGGTAATGACTGGTTAGAGAGGACCGTTGCTGGATTATTGATTTATCAGAATTCAGATTGATTTTTTTTCTCCTTTTTTTTGGGGGGGGCGGAGGGGGGATCATTGAAACGATGAAGATGTTAATATTATTGTCTAGTATTTTTTTAAGGGTAATCTGAACATTAGCTACATGAATGAGATTAACCTCCCCTTGTTTCTTTCACTTTGAAAGTTTTTGTGTTTTGGTCGACCATTTTCATTTCACCGTAAATCTACAACTGAAAATACGAATTCGTTCGAATCAATACAACTGCATGTTTTAACACGAAAATATAATAAAATGTGTTCTTAATTGTGCTTGCGCATTATTTGAAATTAATTTAATTGTTACTAAGAACACATTTTATGATATTTTCGTGTTAAAACATGCAGTTGTATTGATTCGAACAAATTCGTATTTTCAATGTAGATTTACGGTGAAACGAAAATGACCGACACAATTAAATGGCTTCCTCAAAGTGAAGCAAACAAGGGGAGATTACCTCATTTATGTAACTAATGTTCAGATTACCTTTTTAAGAACAGATGTTTATTTATTTTAGGAATGCTTTCCTGAGAGCAAATCTCTAATGATAAATGTGAATGTCAGGATGATACATTATTTCAGCTTTACTACTAGAGACTGTAGTCCAACATATCATACCATTTTGGATTCAGGCCGACACCCTGGGCAAATAAGAACGTTCCGGGTCGAATCCGGACCCTAAATCCTGAATTTTTTTATTCACAAGTTTTAATTGTTTATTTGCGAATGTTTTCGGCGTTTTTTTACGTGTTTTTTTTTTTTTTGTTTTTTTGTTTTTTACAATAGCAATTTTTTTATAACTTGGAAATTATTCTTAACCGTAATATTGTTTATCATTCTGCTTTGAAATAAGCTCCAAAAAGATAAATTATGTTGTATACCCTTTTCATTACTTCTTACTTCTATTCTTCTTCTTCTGTTCTTCTAGCGTCTTGGTTGTCGGTCGCACTTAACTCACTTCTCCTTCTATATCAGTCTTGTTACCAAGACATTCACCAACCATAAGACCGTGTTATTTTCTTAAATTTTTATTTCCTTAACTAAACATTTCACGTAACTAAACATCTGACTAACATAGCGCGCGTATGCAGTGAGTTCCAGTTAAGGCAGGACATCCTCTCTGCCTGACGTCCAACTGAAAACTGAGGACCCAACCAGGTCCCACGTGACTTCACGTATTTCGCGGGCTTTCTGTACTATTCCATGGAAAGTCCCGCCCGTGATATGAAAAGGGCCATCCCTTTAGAAATACAGGGGATTGACAATAATCTTATGCAACCGCATAGATTATGTAACAATTACACAATAATTTTGATGAAAAATGTTAATTGTTTGAAAAATAGTGTTCAAGTTAAATAAAAATTGATAAGTTCTTAATGCTTGATGTGCCATTGCTGGGCCGAATACCTTATCAAGAGCCCTCCACATGAACTAGCTTAAATGCCGCCCGATAGGGTGGATTTTTAACTTAGTGTGGAATATTTCTACCATAGGTTCCCGTAATAAATGACATAATAGATTGCCTGATTTTGACAGCATGTCAACCCATTCGTGTGGTGGTAATCTTCGAGAGAGTGGTCGGGCCGACCCGAGTTCAAATTCTGAATAGACTGATTGCGTTTCAGATAGCACTAATACCCCTAGGAAAGGTATGAATTCAATTATTCTTCCTCTAGCTATGGGTAAACAGTCTTGGAAAAGAAAAACTCTGAATTCAAACAATTTGTACATCTGGAGAGGAATCGACTCCGCCAGATTATTCCTACATTACGACTAAAACATTTTACGGGATATTTTTTTCTTCAACACGTCTGGGGTTATTTTATGCCTTGGGGTTAGAGAATTGTGTACCTTGTACATTTATATTTACATTTTTTTGTGTTGATTGTTACATTTTACCCCTGGCGAACGGGTTGGGTGAATACCTACTGTCTGTTTACACTTTTTTTTGTTTATTTGTTATCTTTTAATTACGACTAGATTTGCGAAGTTAAGCAACGATGGGCTTGTACAATAATTAATTGAAATTGGGTAACTGCGTAAGTAACAGCAGGTACTGGGTCCTTTGTTAATAAAAAATAAATTGATTTGGCATTAAATGACCCGGAAAGGGTTCATATGCCACAGAACTCACATACCATTTGTTGTTGTTTTTTTAATTTTGTATATATTTGTTATTGGTGTAAGGTTTAAAGGGATATGTACTTGAAGATACAACTCCGACAAAGGTTGATAGACAAAACATTTTATATACAGCACGGAATAAACAGGGTACATAATACATAGGTGTACATAAACATACATACAAAAGTAAAAGGGAAAAACATAAAAGTACAGACATGAGACTAAGAATAGTCCATGCTGTATAAATCACTTACAGTGATTAGTCCGGCGTTGAGAGCCGAAGCCCCAACGATTAGGGGCAGACCAGAGTCTGTCTCGTAGGTCGAGCAACAGGGAAAGAGAAAGAGACGTTCAAACCAGCCGCTTAAATATAACCGGCCCCTAGCGGGAACGAGCGAACTAAACGGGCAGACAACTCCCCAGGCAAAATACGAAAGTAACGCCACATTGGTTTAGGGGAATTTGTTATTTATTGTTTTGTGTTTTTTTGTTTATTTTTTTTACATTTCTTTCTATTTATTTTTTATTTAGTTTTTTTTTTTTGGTTTGTTTGTTTTCGTTTTTTCTGACTTTTTTTTTCTTCTTCTTCAATTGTTTGTTGTAGCAACATGTCGGCCATTATCGAATGTATGAACAGAAAAGTAAAAAGACATAAAGTCAGGCTTCAGTTTACGTTAAATTGACATTCTTAATTGAATATCAGGGCCATAAAATTGGACGGAAAATCAGTGTCTAATTATGCGCTATATGTTATCAAATTCGTGAGCTAAACAGCAAAATGATCAACTTAGTGTAAAACGATCCCCCACTTTATAGCTATCTCACTCGGTCTCACTTTTAAAGTTAACGTTTCTACAAAAATAAAAATAGATAAAACCGCCCTGTCGGCTGGGACGTTAGAATGCACCGACTGGACCTCTGCAGAGGGGTAAGACCTCCCCCCCAATGGGGCCACCTGTTGGCCGTGGGTGGCGACCCGTGATGCTTAAGGATAGAGCCCAGGTGGATGCGCAGTTCATGACATGCAATACTCCACTTTGGCCATATCTTGGGCTAGACGGGCGGTCGGAGAGGCCCCCTCCGATCAATCGGCTGGTCACGTCAAGCCCTAGCACCTATATGATTTTCCCAACCCTATTGCCCTTATGGCAAGCCCCACCCCTTTTTATCATATGGGTGCTAGAAGGCGGTGGCTGCGGGTCTACATGTCTTGGGAATGACATTAAACTCTATGTGATGGTGAGGTTCCAGTTCTGGAGGTTTGGGGAATGTGGAGCACCCCTTCATCACCATTGCTCCCTGGTCCACTCTGACCCGGAGTGGTAGTACCTGTTAGTGTCCCATCTATGGGTTAAATAGAAAAATGTATTTATACAAAAATTGTATTATCCATTAAGAATTGATTTATTTCAAAACTTTATCGGCATTAAATGACCCACCGAGGTTGATATGCCGTAAAACAAAACAAACCAAACAAACCAAAATAGATAAAAATAAATCAAATGCGTGTTTGCAGTGTCTAGAACATGTCGACTGCATCCTTTGCCGAAGGGTAAGACTTCACCAAAAAAATAATGGCCTGAGTATGACACTAAACTGGAAGACCCTCTCATCATTAAACTCCTGAATAGATTAGACTCGATGTCTAACTCTAAGGAGATTCTGATATGTTGGATCCCAAGCCATATAGGAGTGAGGGGAAATGAAAGAGTTGACTCTGCAGCTAAATCGGCTCTAGATTTGATCCCCGACAAGTTCCAAGATTACATATACTGATTTGAAACCTAAAATTAATAGATTCCTTCATACAAAATGGCAACAATGTAGGAATAAAAAATTCCACAATAAACTCTTCCTAATCAAACCCATGTGGGAGACTGGAGACCAGCTTTAAGAAAGTCTAGAAAGGAACAAGTCATTGTGTTCCGATTATGCATTGGTCACACAAGACTAACGCACTCCTACATACTCAAGCAAGAACAACAACCACAGTGTAAAATATGTCAAACACATTTGACTGTTAAACACTTATCCATGAAATGCAGTTTTTTTTGCTCACATCAGAAACCGTTATCTTAATGCAAACAATATGAAAGATCTGTTTGAAAATGTCAACAGTGAGGACATTCGGTCCTTTTTGAGGGAAATAAAATTATACCATAGAATATAGACATGAACTTAATCAATACCATACAACATAATCCCCAATGGTGCAAACACATTGTTAAAACCAATTACTAAAAAGTATAAATATAAATACACAACATATATTACTTCCCAACTATTAGGCATGACATAACCCCAGACGGGTTGATATGCCGTTAAAATCAATCATCCTGCTTGTGCGGAGGGGTTGGTAAATATATATATATATATACACGCGCGTGCGCGCCCATCAAATATGGCTGGATATGAAATTAATAGAAAACTCTAAAGCCTGGTTGGTTGGTTGGTTGGTTGGTTGGTCTTACAGCATGTCCACCCTCGTTGGGGGATTTTAACATTTACTGTCATTCATTAAATATGAAACAAATATATCTTCATCACTATCGTAACCACGAGTTCGTAACCATGAGTTCGTAAGCGCGCACGCGCGCGTATGTATGTCTCTCTCTCTCTCTCTCTCTATATATATATATATATATATTACTAAACTTATTGGTAAATCCTTGCGGTAAGAAAAAAAAACGGCAAATAGTTTGATAGTAAAAAATATACTACCAAACTTTCCCTGTTTGTAAAAAAGAAAAGACCAAGCGGGTCGTACCAACGGAAAATATTTCGCACACATAGAAGAATCGACCTTCATCAGAGTGAACATTTATTTTGAAATGATGAAGGTCGATTCTTCTATGTGTGCGAAATATTTTCACAGACATAAACTGACCGAAACACATGTGTAAGTGATATCGATTAATGTGATATCGATTAAATTCATTTTATCCATTTACATTTCTTTTCTTTACTCATTTTTCCTCATATTGTCGGATTCAATTCCTTTTCCATTTTTATATATATATATATGAGTGGTATCCAAAACTTGGCAGTGAGGGATGATTCTATATGTGATTTCTAAGATACACTGTATTATTATTGTATGATCCAGTATGTATAAATACAGTGAATCACTACAGAGAGCTCAATGTATAATAAACTTTTTTAGATTATATACAGAGCAATATTTATCATAGAAAGGAAGGAAAAACTCAACACCGTAATTTCATAATAAATTTATTTTTATCAATATATATATAAATCTAAGTTGATTTAATATAGCTCCCCAAAATCCAGTCTCATCAGATGGGAGAATCAAGTTATTTGAATTGGATAACTGAAAAATTTTCACCATGGGGACAGGAAGTCAAATGAGAAAAAAGGATACACTGTGATTTCTGGTTTCTTGGGTGGATGGTAGACATACAAAATTAAACTATTCAATGAATCTGAACAAGTATAGAGAAGAAAACAAAAAATTATATAAAAAATAATAAAATATAAATAGAGAAATATATTAAAAAAATTATATTTCAAAAATCAAATATAGATTCCAGAAATCAAAGTGTATCCTTTTTTCTCATTTGACTTCCTGTCACCATTGTGAAACTTTTTCAGTTATGGAATTCAAATAACTTGATTCTCCCATCTGATGAGACTGTGGAGCTATATTAAATCAACTTAGATTTATATAGGCCCTATTTCTGGTCGAAATAGATTTAGTATGGAATTGCGGTGTTGAGTTTTTCCTTCCTTTCTATGATATATATATATATATTATATATATATATATTATATATATATATATATATATATATTATATTCAAACAAATTTCATTTAATACAACAGAATCCAGATTATTTTGTATTCTTTTTTTTTTTTCAATCTTTCTAATGATATTTTTATATTACTATCATGAAAAGAATTTATAAAACATTCGAAAGAATTTTTCCAAGTACTTTCGGTTCAAGTGTGCACCATTATCAAGGATTTTAAAAAGGTGTTAAGGTTATCATTGTTTGTATCAAGAATCTCTAAAATGACACCAAAATGGCGAAAACGGTTTTGGGGATTAAATTTCAATTTTTAAAATACGTGGCGTGTTACGAAACGGAATGTAGAATAAAAAATAAAGATAGATGTAGGTGCATGCACAACAAACACAACAAAGTAGCCACATAGTTTCCCTGCATCTCCATGGAGACCATACTTTTGGGATTACCCTTGTATATGTATATGTGTATATGTTATATGTGTATCTATTTATATGTATATATATTTAGTAATTGGTAATTTGCTTGAAGCATTGTTAAGTATGTTATTATATATTAATGATTTGAAGGCAATTACAATGCATATAAAAAATTAAAAAACAAAAATATGTTTTTTTGTCTTATCGATTTCAAAGTAAACTTTATCATCAGAGACGGTTTTCAGAAATAGACGTGCTTCTTGTTTTTTGTGTCGTTATATGTTTTTTCTTTCTTTTCTCCTCTTCTTCTCTTTTTTTTTCTTTTCTTTTCTTTTTTCTTTATGTTATGAATAAAATGGGCGGATATATATATATATATTATATATTATATATGTGTATGTGTGTGTGAGTTTGTGTATGTATAATTTACCATAAATAAAGTAAGTCCCTATCATTTTTAATATGAAAATTAATTTTCTCCTAAATTAAAAATATCAATATTCTAGTGCAATATTATAGAATGAAAAGGCGTGTTATAAACATTATATATATATATATATATATATATATATATATATATATATATATATATATATATGCGTTTTGCATGTATGCGATTTTGCATGTATGAAACCTAAGGTCGTGACTGTTCTATTGCCATCAAATAAATAGATATGTAATACCTTTATATATTTATTTTATCTATTATATTATATTATATTATATTATATTTATATATATATATATATATATATATATAATTCTAAACTCTACCGGTGTGGAAAGAACCCAGGTAATTCAGTTTTTCAAAAGAAAAAAAATTTCAAACTGACATCTGGAAAAAAATCTAAAAATAAAAAAAATAAAAAACCGGCACATCCGTACTTTCTGAAAATAATCATCAGTATTGTATGTACTGGCCAAAAGAAAAAAAAAACACCGGGAGAGTTTTCTAAGTTTTATATGTAGAAAGTGCTCAGTACATTAAGTAGAGCAGGATTATAATGACCTACATGAGTCAGACACTATCTACCTAGGTTTCACCCGAATGGTTCTTCAGGATAATTCTGACTGAAGGAGGTGCAAATGTTGTTTTTTTTTATTGCTGTATCGTTAAAAAAATTAGCATAAGTGTTTAAAAATTTAAAATTCGTAAGAATGTTTTGTGACAATTATTTTTGAGGTTTTATTTTTATTTTATTTTGTGACAACCTCCTTCAGTCAGAATTATCCTGAAGAACCATTCGGGTGAAACCTAGGTAGATAGTGCCGGCATTATGTAGGTCATTATATATATCTATATTTATCTATCTACAGGAAGCGCGTGGTGTAATGGTTAAAGTCTTGGGAAATGGACCGTGGTAATTGCATTTCACTTAGCGCTAATACCCTTGGGAAAGGTATGAATCCTACTCTCCCTCCAGCTATAGGAAAACTCTTAAGTTGTCTTAACTGAGTTAGAATTCTTTTCAAATGAAAGTGTAAGATGTGAAAATATTATAGAAAATATTCTTTTCCTGTTACCAGCGATTGTATCAAAAAATATGTGACGTGCCACCCGAAAAAAAAAACACACAATTTAGACCCCATCCTACTCATTCAAATATCCCGATGAAGATGTTATAAGAAACCGAAACGTTATAACGTTGACTTCACCATCTTTTTGGAACTCTTTGTTGTTGTTTTTTTGTTTTTTGTTTTTTTGTTTTGTTTGATATGTACATTAAATTTATTTTATTGGAATACTTTTTTTTTTAAATATACATACATATCCGCCGGATTTAATTCCATATTTTATCAAATATATATTATATGTGTGTGTGTATTTGGGCAGCATTTTTTCATTTATGCATGTTGAATTAAACAAAACACATATCTCCTGTTTAACATTTTTATTTGTGATTTTTTTTGCAAGTTTTTAAAATTAAAAGTTGGCCAGAAAACTTGAAAAAATCATAAATAAAATTGTTAAACAATTGTGTCTTTTGTTTAATTCAACATATATATATATATATATATATATTATATATATTATATAATAATCCAAAAAGTCCAGAGAATAAATCTTCCTTACGACACAAGAGTTTTTATTTTAAAAAAAACTAAGTCGCAGTTTGAGAGCTCAATGTGTGCTCTTAATTGTTAAAGTCACAGAGCAAATATATAAGTAAAGAAATAACAAAAGACTTAGAGATTTAGCATCATAGTCTATTTCAGGGAGCTTAGACAAATAGTCTAACTCTACCGACTCATCAGATGCGACTGGAGAAATTTTTTATTACTTTAAAGGCATTTGAAAACAGATTTTTATTTTTTATATATTTTTTTTTTATTTTTTAGAATTTTTATAATATATATATATATATATATATATATATATATATATATATATATATCAGTTTATTTCTTGCAGTTTTGAAAATTTATTCCTTTTTTTTCTATATCTCACTCACACACACATGCGAGCGCTCGCGCGCACGGACACAGAAACTGCACTTTCAACTTTGCTTCTGACACACGGAACGAGTAACCGTGAACCAATTAAAATTAATGATAATTACTTCATTATTAGAATTCCCGTGGCCGTGTCATAGTGCCAGAACGGGACAAGACCGCGACGAAGCAGGATCTGACATCCAACTTGTCCACATCTCTCTTACTCGCTCACACCCCCTCTCTCTCATACACACACACACACACATATACAGATACGCACACACGCTCACACACACCACACACCTGTTTTCGGGCATCTACGGTTTCTCTTTTCTTTCCCAATCTCTTTCTCTCCACCTACTCACTAGCACCTACTATTCGTTGTGACTAAATCTACCGTTCCCCTTCTCTCTCTCTCTCTCTCTCTCTCTCTCTCTCTCTCTCTCTCTCTCTCTCTCTCTCTCTCACACACACACACACACACATACATACAAACCTACTCTCGGGCATCTACTATTGATTATGTCTAAATCTACAGTCATCTCTCTTTCTCTATCACTTTTCTCTCCCACCAACTCACTAGCACCTACTATTCGTAGTGACTATTTACCGTCCCCCCCTCTCTCTCTCTCTCTCTCTCCTCTCTCTCCCTCTTCTCTATCTATCTATCTATCTTTCTTCTTTCTTCTCTTTCTCTCTCTCCCCCCCTCTCTCTCTCTCTCTCTCTATCTATCTATCTATCTATCTCTTTCTTTTTACACACTCGCAAGCTATCTCTCCTGGTTGACAGCTGACAGTTTTACTTTCCCTTCTTCTCCTTCTTTATCTATCTCCTCTTTCTTCTTTCTTTCTTTTCTTTCTTTCTTTCTTTCTGTATTGTCCCCCCCCCGCTTGCTTTTTATCTTTCCATTTCTATCTATCAGTCTATCTATCTACGTTGCCTTGACGCCATGGTCAGTAACTATTTTCATATCTCGTTCTTCTTTTTAGTAATTCATCTATCTATCTATCTATCTATTCTAAATCCATCTCGACAGTCTTACCCCCCTCTCTCTCTCTCTCTCTCTCTCACACACACACACACACCACACACACACACATACACAACTATCATATCTATCTATCTCTATCTATCTAATCGCTGTCAGCAGCAATCTCTTTCCTATATCCCCTTTCCTACTCATTCCCTCTCTTCACTCTCTTGCACATTCCTTTTACTTTTAGACCCCCCCCCCCTCCTCTCTCTCTCTCTCTCTTCTCTCTCTCTCTCTCTCTCTCTATTCTATCTAATCTATCTATCTATCTATCTCTCTCTCTCTCTCTGCTAGCAGCTACCTCTTTTCTATATCCGTTATATACCACTCATACACTCTCTTTTACTCTCTCTTTTCTCTCTCTCTCCCACTTTACTGACATTCTCTTTCCTCATTAGATTTTACTACTAAATCCTCTCTCTCTCTCTCTTCTCCCCTCTCCCTCTCTTCCCCTCTCTCTCTCTCTCTCTCTCTCTTTGTATATCCTGGATGAGAGCTTTCTCCATCCTTAACATTTACCTCTCTCTCCCTCCCTCTTTATCTCCTCTCTTTTTT
>CM042147.1:123155519-123177445 GCA_023376005.1 Doryteuthis pealeii | reverse complement strand
AAACTCACAAATAACACATAATTACATATCATTACTATCATAATTCCTCAATTCAATATACTATTAACGATACCAGTGTTTCAAATCCGTCGACAACACACGAGATAATTTTCGTTGGCGAAAAAAAAACCCACCTAAAAGTGCTAAAAAGTTGAGGGGTGGGAGCACAGGAATCACAACACAGCATGAGTAAAAATCGGAAAAGGTTAAATTAAGCTGAAAACGGTATGGGGGCGAAGAAGTAAGCATTGCCTTTCATTTCCCCCCTATGGAATGGGTTAGGTTGTCTGTTTGGTCGGGTACTATACCATTCTATAGACCCACTTGTTAGTATTCCGTCGATATAGAATTTATGCTTATCAGATTAGGCAGTGGAACAACAAAGATATCACCTTATCTTAGTAGATGATTGGCGGGTGAATCAGTAGCGGGAGGGTCGGTATTATACTTCAAGTTAACCCCGTCACGAAACTACACGCACAGATACAACGTTGTATCCTCGTAAACGCTAATTCGTATCAAAATGATCAAATTTTAGCTTCAAAAAGAGAAAGATATGTATCTCTTTTCTCCTGTCTTCCCGACCGTTCTCTCTCCATTGTTAGTGCACTTGTTTATATATAATATGGACGTGGAACTATCCAGAATTTTGGTTCACAATTAGTAAACAATCAGTGGTACGTACAAGGGATTTTTGTGAGTGTGTACTTTTGTGAGCAGTTGCGGTGGGGCAAAGAAACGGCAAGTGACTTTTCCGCAAGAAACGAATGCATTTCGGCCTATGATAATATCTATCTATCTATCCTATCTACAATCGCCTGTCGTCAGTGGAGTCAGAACATACTCTTACTTTCCCTCATAAATCTGGAAAACACATAATTCTCTACTGTACTCATCGTCATATGTTCTCTCTCCTTCATCTCTTTGCGACATTCCTTACTTTTAGACCCCCCCCTCCATCTCTCCTCACCTTCTCATCCCTCCGTCATCTCCATCGACTCGTCTCCTTCTCCGTCCTCTCCGAGTCTCTATCTAGTCTACTATCCTATCTATCTATCATATCTCCTGCCTCTCTCTCCTCTCTGCTAGCAGCTAAACCTCTTTATCGCAAAAATACTAAAGTTCCTTATAACCCTCAATACACTATACAAATACTCTCTTTTAACTCATCTCTCATCTTCTCTCCTTCTCGTCATCATATCCCTTCTATGACTAATTCTCTCTTCCTCATTAGATTTCCTACTAAAGAATCTCTCTCTCCCTCCCATTATCTCTCATTTCCCCCTCGACCTTCCCGATCCCTCCCTTCCTTCCCCTCTCTTCCGTGTTCCCTCTCACTCTCTCATCTGTCTTTGTATAATCTGAATGAAGCTTTCTCCATCCTTAACACATTTCCCTTGTCTCCGTCCCATCTTATCCTCTCCTATCCTACATGTGTCTATATCTCCACATACTTCTCTATCCATCCTCTCTATCTCTCTCTTCATCTATTTCATTGATTCGTTTTTGTCTCTACTTCTCTCGACCCGTTCTCTCTCTTCTTCCTCTCTCTCTCTCTCTCTCGTCTCTCTTCTCTCTCTCTCTCTCTCGTCTCTGTATATCCCTGGAATGAGAAGCTTTTCTCCATCCTAACATTTATTCTCTCTCTCTCTCGTCTCCTCTCTCTCGTTCTCTCTCTCTCTCTCTCTCTCTCTCACTCTCTATCTCAACGTGTGTATCTTTCCACCTCTTTCTCTCCTAATACATCTATCTATCTATCATCTTTCTTCTAATTTCCCTATCTCGAGTTTCCTCCTCCTCGCTCTCCTCTTTCTCTATCTCTTCTCTCTCTCTCCTCTCTCTCTCTCTCTCTCGCTCGTCTCTCTCTCTCTCTCTGGGTCGGGCAGCTGGCCTCGTTTTTAGTGCGTGGTGACAAGAGCTGTTATGGGACAAACCGTACCGCAGAGGGAGAACCCCCTTCCGTTTAAGAAGCAGTTCTCAAATATGAAGGTCGGGGGTCGTGATTCGGCGTTTTGGCACCGGTGAACCAGCGAGTCGAGTGCTTCTGGGGAAAAAAGAGGAAAGCCAGCAAGACTTGTAAGAGGCGTTTGACCAACTAATTCGCCAGTCAGTGTCGCGTTATTGTGACATCTATCCATCCCGTGAGGGGGAAACGTTGCGGCCAGCGTAAAGTGGTGAGGCGTTCAAGAGAAAAAAAAACACCAAGAGGTAAGTTTAAAAATGGAAAGAAGAAAAAATAAAAAGGAATAATGAAAGAATAAATGAGTATTCTTTCATTGGTGATGACCATTGTTTTTTTATTTTATTTATATTTGTATATATATATTTATATTTTTTTGTGTTTTTTGTTTTGTTTTTTTTAATGGCAGAAGGGCAAGAATGTCCAACCGTTTCCCCAAAGAGATTTAAAGTTCAATCCAGAATTGTACACGAAGAAAAGAAAATAAGAATTCAAATGAAAAATTATAAGTCGCTTGATCCGAAGATTAATGCCTCCTACTATTTTTCAAGGGAGCTATCAACAACGATATTAGAGACGTACCAGTGCTGAATGGTTATTGTATCCATGCCTTAGGAAGAACAAGTGTTTTTTTATTCTTAGGTCTTTAATTGGTTTCTGGTACCCTTGAGCCTTGATACAGTCGGACGGTCAATTGTACCCTGTAAAATCAAAATACTTTGTTCTTCCTAGCTGGTACAATAACCAATTACACAGAACGTCTTATCTGTACCAGTAAACAATTTTACTCCTCCTGGTTCTCGGTAGTGTGGGTATTTGCCTTCATCGCCTTACGAGGGCGTGACACAAGGATATTTTTATGTGGGCCCACCCACATTGTACCGAAGCTCATGGGTGGTAGGTGGAAATAAAATGCGTCGCATTCCGTCGGCATTCACACCCTCAAGGGGGCGCCTCAGGCACTGGCAGAATACCCACTGCCTCCCTTTAATCAAGGGGACAGGTATTGCCTGGGGAGGATAACGCCCGCGTCTGGATTTTTCGGGAACGGGGCCCCTTTATGGAAAAATTTTCCAACCCAACAAAAAACCCCCGACGTGGCCGCATGCACACCGGAACTCCGTCTCGAAGGATGGGTTGGTAGTGGTATTTTGCCTCTCAATCCACTTATGAGGGCGGTGACACAAGGATATTTTTATGGTGGGCCCCCCACAAGCCGAAGCTCATCGGTGGTAGGCACAATAATGGTCGTCGATTCCGTCGGCATTCACCCTCAAGGGGGTGCCTCAGGCGCTGGGCAGTAAACCCAGCCCTGTCCCTGTAAATCGAGGGGGCAGGTATTGCCTTGGATCGACACAATTAATTCAACACACCGGTCCAATGGCCGAAGCACACCGGAACCTCGCCCCGAAAGATGGGTTGGTCGTGTGGTGATATCAAGGTCTCCTTTCATGTACTATATGTACTAATATAGCACGTCGCATGCAAATGACCCAGTATACAAACAACTGTGCTGCAACAGTTATTGTCGATGAAAATGGACACATAACAATTTTGGACCATATTACCTTTAGGCACCCCTTTTTGATCTTGATTAAGAAAGGACATGTTTTTCATTTACACCGTATACTCCCTCGCTATCCGGCTGATACCGACAATCGACCACTTCACCAACTTTTTACTTACAATTACAGTTCTTCTATAAAGATTGCGTTGGCATTATATAATCCACGATGGTTGATATGCCATTAAACAATGAAGCCTAACCTATTCATGATTTGATTGTGTAAATGACATATTTATAAGGTGACTTGAGTTCAAATCCTAGACATGGCTTGTTGCATTTCCCATAGCGTTAATACTCTTGGGAAATGTAGGTATTTATTCGACCTGTTCGCCACGGGTAGAATTTGTTTGAGTAAGTGTAAGGCTATATTTAATTTATTTTTGTAAGTTATATGCATTGTTAACGAGATGCTCATAGCGTAATCGTTTTTGTCATATGAAATAAACACGTGATAAGGCAGAAAATTTGTTATTCTTATATATATTTACCAACCCCTCCGCACGAGTAGGATGTGACACAAGGTCATTTTAAGCGGAATTTAACAGGTTTGAATTCAGAGTTTTCCTTCTCCTAGACCGGTTGACTATCCAAGGTTAAAGAGCCCAGTCTGCCCTACCATTTATCCATAGCTGGAGGGAGAGCAGGATTCATACCTTTCTCAAGGGTATTAGCGCTAAGTGAAGTGCAATTACCACGTCCAGGATTTGAACTCGGGGCGACGAGTCCATTTCCCATGACTTTAACCATTACACCACGCGCTTCCAAAACTTGTTATTCTTATAGACAAGTTTGTTGAATAAGATCGATACTCTTCGAGCTCAAACTTTCTCGGCTTATTCACTATGAATAAAGAAAGCTGGATGAAAGAAGTTGTTTTTTTAGCACACTGTTGTATCGAATAGGAATTTTTTATTATTAATCTATTTAACCCATAGATGAGACCCTAACATAGTAGACCTGTGAGTAATGGCAATGAAGTTGGATTTTACGGCATGTTCACCCTAGGGTTATTTTATGCCGAACACGTTTTTTTTAATTTATTCATGTTGGGTATTCAATTTTTTTAAACTCATTTTTAAAACTTATTTTTTAATCTATTTAACCCATAGATTGGACCCTAAAAGGTACTAACATTCCGGAACAGAGTGGACATGGGAGTAATTGTAATAAAGGAATACTCCACACTCCCGAAATTCTCAGAACTAGAGCCTCACCATCAGATGCAGTTTAGCGTAATATCTAGGACCCCTTCTTTTTTTCTTGAGGTGGGGGGGCTGGAATATTTTTGTGATTTGGTGTGCTACAATACGCCACTTAAATTTATAGACTAAACCTCAGCCAATCAACAGCCCGAATACGTGGCTGATTAACAACTTAATCGCTGATACTGCATTTCCCATAGTGCTGATACTCTTGGGAAATGTAGGTATTTATTCGACCGTTCGCCACGGGTAGGATTTGTTTGAGTTTGTGTAAGGCTATATTTAATTTACTTTTGTAAGTTATATGCATTAACGAGATGCTCATGGCGTAATCGTTATTGTCATATGAAATAAACACGCGATAAGGCAGAAAGTTTGTTATATAGGGGGACCTGCAAGACTGAGGAGCACCAAGGAACAACCAAAGGATTCTTTACTAAGGATCGCGCTCTGTTTAACACGAAGAATCTCCGCTGGACAAGCGCTCTTGCTTGAAGCCTAAAGGATGGCCACAAAAATCGTAACAGGTCTTATCTCTCTGTAGTGAATATAGTCAGCGCATTCTAAGCACCACCGACAGAACTATGTGCGAACTTGAAAACATAAAAAAACACAATGTTAACCAACAGTGGTTAAATCCTACTTAATGGACATAAATTCCATCATCGTATGTCACCCCGCCGGAAAAAATACTAAAAATCAAGGAAATAAACGAATTTAATGAAATTTTCAGTGTTGATATATTAATGAATAACCAATATAATGCACCAGTTATTTTATTTGAAAACTCTTACATTTTTTCAGATCAGTTAACTTTGAACCACGTATCTTTGAGGCGTAACACAGATTCACAAACATACGTGGTTCAAAGTTAATTCACCTGAAAAAATATAAAAGTTTTTTTAATAAAATAACTAGTGCATTATATCTTTTATTCATTAATGTATCAACACTGTAAATTTCATCAAATTCGGTTAATTCCTTGATTTTGAGTATTTTTTTTTCTTTCGGCGGGGTGACATACGATGGTCAAATTTATGTCCATTAAGTAGGATTTAACTCCAACAGTTGTATCCCGAATTCATCGTTTTCTTCGAAGTAGTCACTTGCCCGTTCTTTGCGCACTGCTCACAAAAGGTTACACACTCACACAAAAATCCGTACTACACTGATTGTTTACATAAACCAAAATTCTGGATAGTTCCACGTCCATATTATATATAAACGTGCACTTAACAGATAGGAAGAGAGAACTGGGAAGAAAAGAGATACATATCTTTCCTTTGAAGTAAATTTGTACTCATTTTGATACTGAATTAGCGTATGTACGGATGGATATCAACGTGTATCTGTGCGTGTAAGTTCGTGCCGGGGGTAACTGAAGTATAATACCGACCTCCCGGCTACTGATCACCCGGCCAATCATCTACTAAGATAAGGGTATATCTTGTTCCACTGCTAATCTGATAGCATGAAATTCTATATCGACGAATATAACCAAGGGTTTATAGAATGGTAAACCCGACCAAACAGACAACCTAACCCCATACCATAGGGGGGAAAAAAGGCAATGCGTTCCTTCTTCGCCCCCATCGTTTTCTGCTTATTTAAAACCTTTTCCCGATTTTACTCCTGATTGATTCCTCCCCACCCCTCAACTTTTAGCACTTTTTAAGGTGGGTTTTTTTTTTCGCCAACGAAATATCTTCTTAGTCTCGATTTGAAACACTGTTCTTTATATTATTATTATTATTATTATTATTATTATTGTTATTTATTTCACATCAGCATTGATTAGAGTCTGATGACAGCAAGTTTCTCAGGTCTCCTGGACTCTTCTGGGTATTCTGGCAGATTGCAGCAGTGCAGTGTTCTGATTTCCAAATCACTCCAAGTGCACCAACTACAATTGGTATCACTTTCACCCTCAATTCTCTGGCAAGGGTCCAGGCATTTGTCCATCTTTTGTTTTCTTTCAACTTCACCCTGGGATCTGCTGGAACAGCAAAGTCCACCAGTTGGCACGTTCTCTTTTTTTTCTTTTCTTTTTTTTTCTTTTTCTTTTTTTTTTTTTTTTTTTTTTTGTTAATCAACACTTGGTCTGGTCTCCTTTCTCGGATGGGGTGAACCGTCTTTATCTCGAAGTACCATAGAATTTTATGCATTTCATTCTCAAGAAGAGTTTCTGGTCTATGCATATACTATTTTGATGTATGGTCAATATTTAATTTTTTGCACAATTCTCAGTGGATCACCTTCCCAACCCAATCGTGTCTAGCTTTGTATTCCCGTTGTGCTAGTTTGCTACATTCGCTTCATACATGGTTTAAAGTCTCATCTCTGTCACCGCACAGTCTACATTTACTGTTTGGTTGTGTCCTATCAATTTTTGCTTTGATATAATTTGTTCTCATTGCATTATTTTGTGCAGCAATTATTAGTGATTCAGTTTCTCTCTTGAGGCTTCCTCTTCTTAATGATGCCCAAGTCTGTTCATGTGCAACCTCACCGATTTGTCTTTTGAAGTGTCCATATAATTGTTTTTCTTCCCATCTTTGTTTTCTAGTTTTCGGTGTTTTTCTGTTTGTCCATATATTACATCTGCTATTGTTGGATTATTATTATTATTATTACTATTATTATTATTATTATTATTTACTCCTTTTGAGTTTTCACATCAGCATTACCTGAGGGTCTTTCACTGGAGTCTGAGTGAGAGCAAGTATCCTCAGGTCTCCAGGACTTTTCTGAGTATTCCGGCAGATTTCAGCAGTGCAGTATCCTGGATGGTATCAATCCTTCCTCTGATTTCCAAACTTTCCAAACCCTTTTCCAATCCTTTTTGGACCGTTCCAAGTACACCAACTACAATTGGTATCACTATGACTTTCATATTCCATAACTTTTTCAGTTCTCTGGCAAGGTCCAGGTATTTGTCCATTTTTTCATTTTCCTTTAGCTTCACCCTGTGATCTGCTGGAACTGCAAAATCCACCAGTTGACAAGTTCTTTATTTTTTGTTAATCAACACTAGGTCTGGTCTTCTTGCTGGGATAAGGGGATCCGTCTTTTTTATTTCAAAGTCCCAGAGAATTCTATGCGTTTCGTTCTCAAGAACAGATTCTGGTTTATGCATATACCAATTTGTTGTATGGTCAAAATTAAATTGTTTGCATAATTCCCAGGGGATCACCTTCCCAACCCAGTCGTGTCTAGTTTTGTATTGTCGTTGTGCTAGTTTTCTACATTCGCAGAGTATATGGTTTACAGCCTCATCTCTATTACCGCAAAGTCTACCTTAACTACTTTGTTGGGTCTTATCAATTTTCGCTTTGATGTAGTTTGTCCTTATGGCATTATTGTGTGCAGCAATTATTAGTGATTCTGTTTCTCTTTTGAGGTTTCCCTTTCTTAACCATGTCCAAGTCTTTTCATGTGCAACCTCTTCAATTTGTCGTTTGAAGCGTCCATATAATTGTTTTTCTTCCCATTTTTGTTTTCTAGTCTTTGTTGTTTTTCTGATTGTCCATTGGTCGCCTCTACTATTGTTGGCCGCCATAAGTAGTTTGTCTTTGCTCTTTCTTGTGTAATCTTCAAGTTGTTGGATTGTGGTTTCTACGCATTCCTCTATGTTGGCAAGACCTCTTCCCCTTCCTTTCTTGACACATATAATCTATCTCTATCGTCTCTAGGGTGAGAGCCTTGTGCATGGTCATTAATTTCTCGTTCTTTGGTCAATCTGTCTGAGTTCTTCTTTTGTCCATTTTAAGAATGGTCCTGAGTATCTTATAATGGGACGGCCCAGATATTGATTCCTTTGATCAGATTTCTGCTGTTAAGTTTGGTTTCTAGAGTTTTCTAGTTCTCCTGAGATATTCTTTTTTAACTTTTCCTTTCATTTCTGTTTGCTTGATGTCTGCTTCTAAAATTCCTAAGTATTTGTAACTTTCATTTACATCAAGTGATTTTATAGTGTCCTGATTTGGTAGTTGTATTCCATTCATTAATTTTCTTTCACCCTGTTTCATTACTAGCATAGCACATTTTTCAATTCCAAATTCCATTCCTATATCTTGGCTATATATTCTAATACTTTGTACTAGGGTTTCTAATTCTTTTTCATTTTTTGCAAAATTTTTTATGTCATCCATGTACATAAGGTGGTTTATCTTCTCTTGTGCGCTAGTGAATTTGTATCCCCCAGTACATTTTTTAAGTATATGACTGAGAGGCATCATTGCTATAATGAACAGTGGTGGTGATAATGAGTCTCCTTGGAAGATACCTCTTTGGATTTTTACTTCTGCCAGGGATTGTTTTCCGGCTTTTAATTGAACTCTCCAGTTTTCCATGGCTTTTTCAATGAAATTTATGATGTTGTTTGAAATTTTGTACATTTTTAAGCATTCTAAAATCCAGGTATGTGGGACCATGTCATATGCTTTTCTATAGTCGATCCACACCATTGCAATATTTTTATTATTTTTATTTTTATATTATTATTATTATTATTATTATTATTATTATTATTAAAGCTTCAATCGCCCACTATATTTCACATTTACCAATTTCGTCACTTTTTTATCTAATTATGTATGTTGTTTTCAAAAATGTTATATAATCTGAGCCGTACAGGGTGTTTCAGAAAATAATTATATGTTTATGTAATCAAACGACTTGACCAATTCTCGTTCAAATTATTTTCATATTCATTTTAATTTAAACTTTAATGTTTTAACTTATCTTCCTTTGTATATTTTCCTCGGTTTTCTTTCTTTCTATTTCAATCTGTTTGCATCAATCTACTAATCTATCTCGCATTTTCTATCTATCGATCTTCCTACCTCAGTCTCTTTGTATCTAATATATTATATATATATATATATATATATATATATATATATAAAAGTAATTGGTAATTAAAAAATGTTAAAAAAATATTTAAAAGAAAAATGAAATTACAGTTATTCGCCCATTTCATTCATAACATAAAGAACGGGGAAGGGAGGAGAAATGAAAAAAAGAAGAAGAGGGGAAAAAAAAGAAGAAAAAAAAGAATAACCCCGCAAAAAAAAAACTTAAGCACGTTCATTTCTGATTTTCGTCTCTGAAGATAAAGTTTTCTTTGAAATCGATAAGACAAAAAAACAACATCTTTTTGTTTTTATTTTTATACGTATTGTAATTGCCTTCAAATTATTAATATATATATATTTGTGAGAATATGTGCTTAATTGAAGTCGTACCTAATTTTGAAAGTTAATTAATTAATAATTAATTAATTAGGCTGGCATTATCAATTGATTAACTTTCAAAATTAGGTACGACTTCAATTAAGCACATATTCTCTCAAAAATTGTCGGCTAAAAAAGCCATATTAAAACACATCGCTTGTTGTACTTACTTCTAATATATATATATATATATATATATATATATATATATATATATAATTATCTAGATGGTCGTAAAATGGGACTTCAGTTAGAGAAGAATAAACTCATCACGGCAAATAATACCCAACAAGACAGCCTAAAACTTCCCAAAATCATCGGCGACTATAAACCCGGCTATATTTACGGTACAATCAAAATACGCAAACCCCAACAGCCTCTCCGCCCCATTATTTTACAAGTTACTCCACCAACATATGAATTAACTAAGATTATTAATCAACTCATTTCCCAATATATACCCACTAATTACAGTTTGAAATCCAGCCATGATCTACTCCAAATCCTATATACTTCCAAACCAGATAACAAAATCATAGTTTCACTTGATTTTGAAAATCTTTACACCAACGTTCCGGTCAAAGAAACTATAGACATCACCATAGAAAATATTTACAACAACCCTTCATATCCATCTCTTAAAATTAGAAAAAGTCAATCTCTGTATGTACATTTCGGCCTATTAGGCCTCATCAGCAGAGTTATAGACAGGGCAGTGCTTTGTGCGTGATTCGAATATATATATATATTTAAAAATACATGGAATCTACGGAAAATATATAGAAGAAAAGGTGGTATAATTACAAATTAACTATTGAATGATAATGAGAAATATATTAAAGAAATAAACTCAGTATTCTACGGTCTAGCAATGTATGGAAGATGAGAGTTAACAGATACTCCCCTCCCACAAAAAATAAAAGTGTCCTGGGTATGACGTTGAATTACATCTAGTTCCAATTATTGAGCTCTGGGGAGTGTGGAGTACCCCTTTATTGCCATTACTTCCAGGTTCATTCGGAGTGGTAGTACCTATGAGGGTCCCATCAATGTGTTAGATAGATAAAAAAAAAAACTTTTAAATGTGTTTAAAAATGAGTTCTTAAAAAATTGAATACCTAATAAGAATGAATAAAATAAAAACGTCTTCGGCATAACATAAGCCAAAGAGGGGTGACATGCCGTAAAAATATAACTCTTCCCGAATGTTTAAGTCTTTTCTTACTTCTTTTTTTTAAGATAGCTGGCTGGTACTTTATTTCTGTTGACTGTTTTTTTTTTTGGGGGGGGGGTTCATTTTTTCCAACTTGTCTGGTTCTGTATTTAAGATGCTAGACTGACTTATTGTTGGCCAAGGTTGCCATTACTCAGAGACAACGCGAGGCTTATTTTTTATATGATCACATTTCTATTGAGAACCAGACTTTTCAACCTCAGTGGAGTCGAAACCGGTACGTGCTTGCATCACAACATATCCAGTCTAACTGATTGACTAAACTCTGTGCCTTCGTTCCCACAGTGTGTAACCGGAAAGAGAGTTATCTAAAGATTATTACCTATCAATCATCTAACCCTATGGATTTTGAATTTCAACGACTATTACTTCAAAATCCAACTCTACTCTAACCGTCCAAAACAGCAACGGTTTATTAATTTACAATAAAAGAAAAAAAAACAAGAAACGTTCAAGACTAACCAAGGAGTCCCAGACCAGAAGAAGAGTGGAATCATCCCATACTGAAGAATAGAAGAAGAGAAAATACAGCCAACTAAGAAGATGAATATAAGAAGACAGAATATCTATAAGAATAAGAAGAGAAGTAAGAAGGCTATCCAATACAGTTTCTTCATGTTAGATAACTTATACGCAGTTACAACTTTAATCTTTATGCTCTCAAATACCGTTTGTTGTTTTGTTTTACGGCATATCATTTAATCATTTTCAGGTCATTTAATTCCGACCGTTGATTGTTCACTAATACATCAAGGAATTTCACCGTTGCGTAGTGGTTAACGTGTTGGACTGCGACTCATGGTAAGTTCAAACTCCAGTCGCGATATTACGTTCACTTTCGGACTAATACCCAAGTGAAAGGTATACCCCACCAGCTATAGATTTAAGTAGCAGACCATGTTATCTTTCGTATTAAATACGAATGTTAGTGAGTCACATTTATTTTAGATTTACTCCTAGAGGCCGCAGCTCAACATATCATACCATTTTGAAATCAGGCCGACTCCGTGAGCAAATTAAGAACATTCCACACCCAACCTAGATCTGAATTCCTGACATTTTTTATTTAACAATTTTAATGATTGCGATTGTTTTTGACAATATGTTTTGCATACCCTCTTCATTACTTCTTTACTTACTTCTTTCTTACTCTATTCTTCTAGCCGTCTTTGAAATCTTATAACATCTTGTCTTGGTCTGGAATCTTCTAAGGTCTGGATTTTTGGGGGACTTCGGGTTTGGTCTTCTATTTGGGGATTTCTCTTTATCAGACGCCCTGTGTCATTGTTAGTTTTTAGAGGTAATAACACAAGACTCCGATTTGTTTTGATCTTACTTTATTTTTAAATCCCCAACCAGACATCTGCGCAGATGAGGGACCGCGCGTATAACGTGATTTACCCCTTCGAGCTCGGCTGCTAGTCTCTAACTGACTGAAACTTACTTACTATCTAAACCGGAAGAGAGGGTCCTCTCTACCTGTTCTCACGGCTATCCCCGGAAGATAGGGTTAGGACTGAGGTCAAGCCTGTCACTCAATCTTCAAGGCCGTCATTTGCACTTAAAACGCCATCTTGTTTCTACACTATTGCACATAAATATTAGGTATCTAATAATTATGTAACATATGTATACGGGATTTTTGTTAACGAATTTTTTGTACGATGACAATTTTTATAACCTGGAAATAAATTTGGGAAAAATTGCTTAGTTGCCGCCCGATAGTGCGGCTTTTAAGCTTGTTTTTAATATTTTATACTTATCTTGCTAAGTCTTGCATAAAAAAAGACACTCCAAAATTTCTCACAGCGTTTTCGACTATTAAAGGCCATTATCGGAGGGAAAGTTGAGATGTTATTGTTTTTGAATTAAGAGAATCTTCAATGTATTGGGGGTTCTTCTATAGTGCTTATATATATATATATATATATATATATATATATATATATATATATATATAATATATATATATATATATATATATATATATATATATATATATATATATATATATATATATATATATATATATATATATATATATATATATGAGATACGATAAAGTGAATTAGAAATACAATCAAAAACACAAACAAAGAAAAGATATAAGAAACGAAATACAAACTACAACGTGTGGAGAACCTCCCCCCAACTGCCCTCAACCTCGGATTCCGAGGGTGGGTGGCCGAGCGAGGAACCGGTTTCAATTCCACCGCCAGCCGCCATATGTTTCGCGCCATTTTTATACCACTCATGTTAACAAGTGCAAACCGCCTTTTTATCAGTGACCGATAAGTCTCGCGCTTACTTCCCCTTGAACGGAGACGGACCATTCCAACTCCTACCAAACTCCAGCTCCACCACCCCCACCATCAGCATCTCACTCCTCCATCTTTGCCTTCTTACCCTCCCCCTCTTGCCGCCATGTTTGCTCTCCCTATGTTTTTCTTTCAAACCTTCTCTCCCTCCACCTCCCCTCTCTCCTCCTCCGCCACTGCCACCACCAAATGTGTTTATCATTCCGTCTGTCTGTAAGTTGAATGTGTCTTTCTGGTTTTGTCTGTCTGTTTTTTGGGGGTTTTTTGTTGTTTTTGGAGGGAGTTATTTCTTATTTTTTTTTTGGGGGGGGGTATTTTTTTCTGAGAATCTCCCTAAATTCTTTCTTTTCGCCAATTTAAAATTTTCAGTCTAATAATTCCAGTGATAAAAGTTGTCCTTTTCTAAACTTAGAAGTCCAGAAATATGTGACACCCAGTGAGAATCGAACTCACGAATAATAGCCTACAAGATTCACTTCTCAATCTTGTTTTGAACAAGATGCAGACCTCTTCACACTGGATCGCATGATTGAAATTACTAGACCAGTTCACATAACTAGGTAGTAATATCTCATCTACAGAAAGAGATGCCAATATACGCATAGAAATGGCGTGGACTGCTATAGACAGATTATCGATCATATGGAAATCTAATCTCTTTGATGAGATAAAGCGAGAATTCTTCCGAGTCAGTGCTATACTATAAGAGTGTACCACTTGGACTAACGACACACTTGGATAAAAGATGAGGTTGGAACTACACAAGGATGCTGCAAACTGTCTTGAACAAATCCTGAAAGCAGCGGACTTCAAAAGCACCTGTACAACCACTTACCGTATTGAATATTTGATATTCTTATTATAATGGAGATTGTGTGTTTTTGTGTCTGTAACCGAAACTATATTCACACTGAAGTCACAATTCCCTTACTTATTTACGTCACATTCTCCATGGTTTTATTTTTATTCAAACCTCAATTATTAATAAAATTGTTTTACATTATTAATACTGTTGACAATATCTACACACCAATGATATGCAATTGTATTTATATATACAACAAAATAACAGTTTACAGTGTGAACGGGAAGGCTAATTTGCATATTGATATAAATAAAATTGATTTTAATATATATGTGCTTAGTATTATTGATTTCTAATTATTTGGTTTTATCTTAATAGATATGAGCAAAAATCTCGGAGATAAAACTTAAAAGAAAACATTAACAGGAGGAAATAACTGTAATTTTATTCTTTACTTCCTAGATAGTTAAATTAGATAAATTTAACCATGAAAGACAGGAGTGATGGAAGAGTAAATTTCAAATCTTTTTATTTGCAATCTTATCTATTTTGATTAGCCTTTCTGAATTGAATATAATATTTTATTACATTAAAACCCATACTTACATACACAGGAATCAGTTATTTGTAATTAATTCCATTGAAATAAATAACTTCCAAAGGTTCAACCAGAGTACTGAACAACTCTTCGTGTATAGTATATTATAAATTAATCTATATCATGTGTTTTATTACATTAAAACTTAAATACTTGCACCCAGAGGATGCATATATTTGCTAGTCTTAATAGATGATATTCTAGCAATATGATGTTTTTCTAAATGCGAAACTAATTTAATAAAATAAGAGTTTGATTCTATATACTCTTACACGTAATTTTAAATGTAAAATATATGTAATCTTCACTAGAAAGGCTTAAGTTTCATCCATGTATATCATAGGTGTACGGAGGCGCGTGTTGCAATGGTTTGAGTCGTAGGAAATGGACTCGTCGACCAGAGTTCAATTCCTGGACAAGTCTGTCTGCATTTCAAATAGCGCTAATACCCTTGAAAAAGGTATGAATCCAACTACTTTCTCTCCATCTATGGGTAAATAGTAGGCAGACCCGGCTCTTTAACCGTGGCTAGGTAACCAGTCTAGGAGAAGGAAAACTCTGAATTCAAAACTGTTAAACTCCGCTTAAGAAATTGACCTTGTGTCACATCCTGCTTGTGCGGAGGGGTTGGTAAAAATATATATATACACACAGGCGCGCGTGCGTGTGCGCCCATCAAATATGACCATATATGAAATTAAATAGAAAACTCTTAATCCTTTTATTGTTTGTTTGTTTGTTTGTTTGTTTGTTTTTACAGCATGTCCACCCTCGTTGGGTCATTTTAACATTTATTGTCGTTCATTAAATATGGAACAAATATATCTTCATCACTATCGTAACCACGAGTACGTAACCACGAGTTCGTAACCACGAGTTCGTAAGCGCGCACGCGTGTATATATATATATATATATATATATATATATATATATATATCTTATTATAATGGAGATTGTGTGCTTTTCCGTCTGTAACCGAAACTATATTACTACTCAAGTCACAATTCCCTTAGTTATTTATATAGCATTCTCAATGATTTTATTTTTTATTGAAACCTTAATTATTAATAAAATGTATTTTACATTATTAATACTGTTAACCATATCTGCATACAAATGACATGCAATTGTATTTATATATACAACAAAATAGGGGTTTAAGTGTGAACGGGAAGGCTAATTTGCATATTGATATTAAAATGTGATTTTAATAAATATGTGCTTAGTATTATTGATTTCTAACTGTTTGGTTTTATTCTAATGAATATAAGCAAACATTTCTTCAATAAATCTTAAATTAAATTCGTTAACAAGAAAAAATAACTGTCATTTTATTCTTCACTTCCTCTTTAAACTAAATACTTAAATTCGAAAAAATAACAATGAAAGACGAGAGTGATGGAAGATTAAGTTTCAGTTGTTCTATTTTTCGATTATACCCACCTCTGTTTCAAATCTTTTTATCTGCATTCTTATTTAGTTTCATTAGTCTTTCTAATTTAATATAATATATTATTACATTAAAACTTAAATACTTGCACCCGGAGGGTGCATATATTTGCTAGTATATATAAAATACTAAACATATTGGTAAATCCTTGCGGTAAGAAAAAAACGGCAAATAGTTTGATAGTAAAAAATATACTACCAAACTTTACCTGTTTATAAAGAAGATAAGACTAAGCGGGTTAATGTTGCATACCCTTCTTTGTACTTCTATTCTTCTTCTGTTCCTCTAGCGTCTTGATATCTTAAGTTCTTCTAGCGTCTCTTCTAGCATCTTGGTGACTTCGTCTTGGTGGTCGGTGGCACTTAACTCATTTCTTCTTCTATATCAGTCTTGTTACCAAGACATTCGTTAATCACAAGACCGTGTTAATTTTCTTAAACTTTTATTTCCTTAACTAAACATTTCATGTAACTAACATCTGACTAACATAGCGCGCGTATGCAGTGTGAGTTCCAGTTTAAGGCATGACATCCTCTCTGCCCGACGTCCAACTGAAAACTGAGGACCCAACCAGGCCCCACGTGACTTCACGTATTTCGCGGGCTTTCTGTACTATTCCATGGAAAGTCCCGCCCGTGATATGAAAAGGGCCATCCCTTTAGAATTACAGGGGATTGACAATAATCTTATGCAACCGCATAGATTATGTAACATTAAGAAATTGACTTTGTGTCACATCCTGATCGTGTGGAGAGATTTGGCAAATATATATACATTATATATCATAGCTAACATGTACTTACTTAATATATGATACGTTATGGTAGGGTACTTTAGTATTAAGACATTTTATGATAGGTGGGGTCAATCCGGGATGAGATGGGGCTAAAGGGGATCGATGGACGAAAAATCTGGCGACCCCTTACTTAAATTATAAACAACTTTCTAAGATAATTCTTTATCCATCACTATGTGACTTCTTTTTCTTTTCTTCTTTAATCAATTCCTTTTAATTGCGATTAAGCAACACCGGATAATCTGGATTTACATTTTTGCATTGTACCTTGAACAATTTGGATGGTCTCATTTTTAACCAGAGGATGTTGCAGGATGATAATGGACGGAAGATTTAGGAACACCAGTATTAATATATATATATATATATATATATATATATATATATATATATATACCAAGCCCTCCGCACGAGCATGATGCGACACAAGGTCAGTTTTGCAAACGGTGTTTAACAAGTTTGAATTCTGCGTTTTCCTTCTCCTAGACTGATTACCTAGCCATGGTTAAAGACACCAGTCTGCCCTGCTATTTACCCATAGCTGGAGGGAGAATTGGATTCATACCTTTCCCAAGGGTATTAGCGCAAGGTGAAATACAAACAGCTTTGTTCAGGAATTGAACTCGGGTCGACAAGTCCATTTCCTATAAGACTAACCATTAGACCCTCTAGTATATATATATATATATATATATATATATATATATATATATATTCAATTAAGCACATATCCTCCAAAAATTGTCGGCTTAAAGCCATATAAAAATAAACACATTTGTTTGTTTACTTAATCTCATGCTGTCGTGTAGCAAGTCAATAAAAAGGGAAATATAAATAAGTTTCAAAACAAACGAAGAATATGGGAATGGCAAGCTAGTGTAACGGTTAGAGACTTCGGCTGTCAGCTTGACAGTCGAGGTTTCGAGTCACACACGGAGCAGTCTCCCATGTCTATAACCTTGCTGATGAGACCTAATAGGTCGAAATGTACATTCAGGGAGTGACATTTTCTCGATTTGTTTAGCCTTACATTTGAACATATATGCCCGCCTAAAATTCATTAATTATTAACTAATTAATTTTCAAAATTAGGTATGACTTCAATTCAGCACATATCCTCCAAAAATTGTCGGCTTAAAGCCATATAAAAAATAAACACATTTGTTTGTTTACTTAACCTCATATATATATATATATATATATAATATATTATATATATATATATATATATACTAGCAAATATATGCACCCTCCGGGTGCAAGTATTTAAGTTTTAATGTAATAAAATATTGTATTAAATTAGAAAGGCTAATGAAACTAAATAAGAATACAGATAAAAAGATTTGAAACAGAGGGAGTATAATAAAAGATTTGAAACAGAGGGAGTATAATAAAAATGGAACAACTGAAACTTACTCTTCCACCACTCTTGTCTTTCATTGTTATTTTTTCTAATTTAAGTATTTAGTTAATAAGAGAAGTAAAGAATAAAATGACAGTTATTTTATCTTGTTAATGGATTTCATTTAAGATTCATTGAAGAGAATTTTGCTTATATTCATTAAAATAAAACCAAACAGTTAGAAATCAATAATACTAAGCACATATTTATTAAATTCGATTTTTTAATATTAATATGCAAATTAGCCTTCCCGTTCACATTATAAAGCGCTATTTTGTTGTATATATAAATATAATTGCATGTTGTTAGTATGTAGACATAGTTAACAGTATTAATAATGTAAGACAATTTTATTAATAATTGAGGTTTAGATAAAAAATAAAATCATGGAGAATGTGATGTCAATAACTAAGGGAATTGTGACTTGAGTAGGAATATAGTTTCGGTTACAGACAGAAAAACACACAATCTCCATTATAATAAGATATAAATGTATGAGTAGTAGCTTACCGGTGGGTATGAGTACGATCGTTGGAAGCGCACAGTATCCAGGGGTTAAGAATAAATATTTTTAACCATTATTACGCCCCATAATCTATCTTTCATTAAATAGTAATTGAAAAAATAATCCCCACAAATTAATTCAAATTTTTAATCCAATAAACAAAAACGGTTCACGATGAATCTTTGAAAATACAAACAAGCGTTCGTCTATAAAAGATAAGTCTCATTCCAACTGGCATGTATTGTACCAACAGAGATTAATCGAAAACTCGATTAATTCAACGGATGTAACCCTGAAGAATCAATCGATGAAACTCGAGTAGGTTACTTTTATCCATTATATATATATATATATATATATATATATATATATTCTAATTAACTAATTACTGGCCATTACATCATTGTTTTCAGATTACAATTTAGTCCTTCACATAGACTGATTAGTCTATTTTTAAATCTCTTGGTATCCTTGTTATAACATTAAGATACATCAGATGGTGAGGCTCCAGTTCTGGAGTTATGAAGAGTGCCGAGTTGACCTTTCAAAAGTACTTAAGAATTAAAAGATTTGTTTTGCTAATTACTAACGGTATTGTCAAAGACTGGTTCGTAAATCTCTGGGAGTCTTTGTTATAACACTATGCTGCATCAGATGGTGAGGCTCCAGTTCTGGAGCTCTGAGGAATGCAGAGTCAACCTTTCAAAAGTACATAAGAATTAACAGATTTTTTTGGGGGGTGGGGGTCTAATTAGAAATATTGTCAAAAACTGATTTGATCCAGTCGCATAGTTTCCAGGCCTGTTATAAGAATCGCCATGCCCACATCGCATTTTGCAACAGCGGCCATCATTAGTATCGTCTGTGTTAACCGGAATTGTTTGGGCTAGAATATCTACCTATTCACTTATGTATGATTTTTTACCTAGACTCATATTGTTTTTGTTTTTTTGTGGGGGGGGGGTTCAATCTGATCTAGCTTTTTTAATTATGGGTTCCCATATTGTGTTCATTTCTATGCTCGGTCTACTTAACAGCTCACTACAGCCTATCATATTAGCTGATTCTTTGAGGTGTCTTCTCTTCCAATGTTCTTCACTATCTATTATCCTAACTTCATCCCATAAGGGCAGATGGTTTCCTTTTTCAAAAAATAAAAAATAAAAATTAAAAATTAAAAAAAACACCGAATAAAGGGTTAGGTTCAAAGTTCCGTGATGGCTCCCGATTACGACAAGAAGGTTCCCAATTACGACAAGACTAATTACGACTAATACCAAGTTATTTCCCTGAATGTTTGAGATGAGGCTTGATGATTAGTATTATCTGCGTTGTTCGGACTATTGTCCTCATCTTTATTGTTTTTTGTACAACGTTTCGGCCGATATGCCCTCCGGCCTTCTTCAGCTATTTCTTTTACAAGAAAGTTCCCGAGTCCGAAAAGAAGGTTCCCGAGTCCGACAAGAAATACCTGAAGAAGGCCGGAGGGCATATCGGCCAAAACGTTGTACAGATAAAAATGAAGATGAGGACAATAGCCCGAATAACGCAGATAATACTAACCATCAACCCTCATCTCAAACATTCAGAGAAATAGCGGCCATCATTTCTAGTATTTTTGCAACAGGACTGACCAAAGCGACTCTTATTTCAACACACACATACACACACACACACACACACACACAAATGTGAGTCAGGGCACACTAAGAGAAATACGGAAGGACAGACTATTTTTGTTTCTTGTCTATGGTGTAAGGGATGCCTTGGACCACCAGCGAATCGACTGTATCTTCGGCCGTTATCTTATGGAATGACTATTTGTTCATGTCCGATGGATTAGAAAACTGATATCTGAATTGACGTTGCACGCCTCCAAGTCTCCGATCATCAGAAGACGATCAGCTTTTCTTTTACTTTATCTTTTTCTTCCCTTTTTTTCTTTCTTTCTTTCTCCTTCTCACACCCATCTAAAAAAAAAAAAAAATTAAAAAAAAGAATCGTCCATTTTAACTTTGAGAAATCGTAGTGTAAAATTGCACGAGACATTTATCAAGTGAATCAATTGAAAAAGGATGCTACGCTTTGATCTTATCCAGACAGGCGATACATTGTTCGGCCATCCTTTCACGAGTTGAAAAGTGCCACAAATCCAAAATGCGAGGAACAGTTCGGTACACTGAGAATTGTAGACAGGCTCAAGTTCCAATAGGTTTATATTCCTTCATATTTTTGTCTACCAAATGTTTTGATGCTGGGCTTCCAAATTTTCAAAGCACTTTTATAGTAAAAAGTTATTGTTCAATGCATTTTTATAATAAAAATCATTGTCCAATGCATTTTTATAGTAAAATGTATTGGACATTGATTTTTATAATAAAATATTATAATGATCCCAAAGGTCATTGCCTATCAATCAAACAATGTCCAATGTGTTTTAGATACTGTTTAAAATCATCCTATGCTACCTGCTAAATAATAGATTACACCAATCCAGAGGTGCTGATAGGTACTATAAAAATGCATTGGACACTGATTTTTACAATGAAAATATATTGGACAATGATTTTTACTATAAAAATGAATTGGACAATGATTTTTACTATTCTTCTCATTCACTCACTCCCCATCTCTCTCTCTCTCTCTCTCTATATAATATATATATTATATATATATATATATATATATATATATAAGTAAAGTCGTCGGGGCGGCCTAAAGTCGGTATCAGCCAATCAGTGAGGGAGTCTATCCCATTTTCACTAGCGCTAGACCAAGGAGATTGTTTTTGCGTCTGCTGTGGAGCACCACACCTACCATTAGCTTCTTACTTTACCGCACAGATCCCTTTGCT
>CM042147.1:123130519-123153019 GCA_023376005.1 Doryteuthis pealeii | reverse complement strand
TATATATATATATATATATATATATTATATTATATATATATATATATAGATAGAGAGAGAGAGAGAGAGAGAGAGAGAGAGAGAGAGAGAGATTGATTCATATGATTGATATATATATATATATATATATTATAGATAGATAACAAGGTATTTTATATATTAGTAGGTTAGATCTGCACATGTTCTTATTTAAAAGGTTGGCTAGAAAGCTCGAAAAAATCGTTAATAAAATTGTTAAACAGAAGACGTGCCTTTTGTTTAATTCGACATGTATAATTGAAAGAATGCTGCCCAAACATACACAAACAAACACACACACACACACACATACATTAGAAACCACAAGGTTCCTAGTTCGATACCGGTCCTCGCCAACTCAGCGTTGTTAGTAGCACAGGGATCTGTGCGGTGAAGTAAGGAGCTGATGGTAGGTGTGGCGCTCCATCTCAGATGCCAAAACAATCTCCTTGGTCTAGCGCTATTGATAAGGGTATAGTCTCCTTCGCTGACTGGCTGATACCGACTTTAGGCCGCCCCGACGACTTTACTTTACTTATATATATATATATATATATATATATTCTCGTGTTCGTAAAGTGAAATTAATGATGGGTTCAATATTGTTGTTTTTTTTTAGTGATATATATATATATATATATAATATATATATATATATATATATATATATAGAGAGAGAGAGAGAGAGAGAGAGAGGGGGGGATGGGTAGATAGATAGATAGATAGATAGATAGATAAGGTTATTGTATTTTATATATTAGTAGGTTAGATCTGCCCATCTTTTTTAATGATCGTATATATATATATATATATAACGTAGAAAACATTTGCACCTACCTAATAAACCCCCTTTTTTTCAGCAATGCTTCCACCCCTCCCAACCTCCAATGCTTTTATTGGCCATGAGGGAAGACATTACAACCTCCTGTTGTAAATGCAAGCATTCTCTTGCTTCATGTGTCACTTGAGGGTAGATCGTAGTAATTATTCCCACTTCTCGGTGCATCTGTTTAAGCGGGGGACCAGTAGTCCGAAATTGTTATTCCTGTTTTATCGCGATTATCACCAGTATATAATCACCAACACTATCGTCGTCGTCATCGTCGTCACCGTCCCCGTCACGGCCGCCATAGTTATTAGCTTGGCCTCTGCTACCAGTGGCTGCCACCGCCACCACCACCTACGCCAGCCTCTCGGCGTGCTATCATTTCTCGCAGGCCACCCAAACTGGTCAGCGTTTCGGCTGCGCACTTTGTCCCCAAACGCCACCCCATTACATAGTCCTTCAAGTGACGATTTAAGCTGATCACTGTCCGTCACTCTCGGAACTCGGCGTTGCCAGGGTGATGAGCTGACATTTTCCAGTTCTACGGAAGCCCTTAACGACTATAAATTTAAGTACTCCCCGGAAGTAATGGTAATCGCAGGGGTGGCTCCACACTCCACAGACCTCCAAAACAGAACCATCACAATATCAATGTTTGAAGATCGAATGATATTGATAATGTTCACAACCATTTTAAACATTATCTCATATTATTCTACGGGAGGGAGTAAAAAAAATAGGTAATTTTCACTTTTAGTTGGCTAAATTCCTAGAATAAAATTGTGCGTGCGCATTATCTGAAATAAACTTAATTGTTATGAAGAACACATTTTATGATATTTTATACGTTTTTACCAACCCCTCCGCACGAGCAGGATGTGATACAAGGTCAATTTCTCAAGCGGAGTTCAACAGGTTTGAATTCAGAGTTTTCCTTCTCCTAGACCGGTTGCCTAACCAAGGTTAAAGAGTCCAGTCTGTCTGATATTTTTGTGTTAAAGCATGCAGTTGTATTGTTTTCGTAAAAGTTTCTAAGATTTGTTTATTTCGCACGGAGACTTTCAAAATGGCTACCGGTTTGTTTCAAAGTGAAAGTTAGTTCGCTAAATTCCTAGCATAAAAATATCTGAAATGAACTTAATTGTTATTAAGAATACATTTTATGATATGTTTGTGTTAAAGCATGCAGTTGTATTGTTTTCGAAAAAGTTTCTAAGATTTGTTTATTTCGCACGGAGACTTTCAAAATAGCTACCGGCTTGTTTCAAAGTGAAAGTCAAGGGAGGTTACTCTAATTGCCTTATTTGCTAGAAAATTTAGCCAACTAACGTTGAAAATCACCAAATATTATTCGCACTTTCAATATAAAAGTAAGTAAAGTTGTCGTGGTGGCCTAAAGTCGGTATCAGCCAGACAGCGAAAGAGTCTACCCTCTTTTCACTAGCGTTAGACACGATTTTTTGGTTGATAGGAGTGTCATGGGCTGAAATTTATCGGAGGCTTTTAGCACAACACGGGGACAGGGCACAACCGCGTAGAAGTGTGTAAGAGTGGATAGAGAAGTTTAAAAGTGGCCGGCCAAGTAAGATCGAGCAGAACGCCCGTCAACCTCCACCACTGATGAGAGGATTCAGCAAGCTCTGTCAAACCAGGGAGTTATCATTGATGAAGTAGCTTGTTATTTCGGTAGATTAGACATAGTTCTGCATTACCAAATCATTCACGATAAGTTCGGCTTCCATAAAATAAGAGTGTGGATATTTTTTAATCTCCCTCGTAATACAAATAATTTGGACCAAATGACCTTTAGGCACCCCTTTTGCGATTTCGATTCGTGGGGACACTTTTCTCGTTTACACTGTCAAAATCCGGTTGTTTGTTAGGGGTTAGGGTTAGGGGTTAGGGTTAGGGGTTAGTTTTATCATTTAAAAAACTCTAAAAGTCGTCTGTTAACAATTAACCGGATTTTGACGGTGTAAATGGAAAAAATGTCCCCACGAATCGAGATCGCAAAAGAGGTGCCTAAAGGTCATATGGTCCAATAATGTTTATATAATCACACTATAAAGTAAGTATTTACTTAACCCGTTTGTCACGAGAAGGCATTGACACAGGGTTGCACGCATGGGGCATCTAACAAGAATTGGACTTGCTTTTCAGTAGGGATAGGTATGCGAGACTAGCTTGATAACCACGATGGGACGCCTTTAATTTATATATAAAGGGCAGTTGTGTGTATGTGTATATCCGGAAGAAACTTCGAAAATAAAAAAAATTGACGACAAAATAAATATATATACACATTAAATAACACCAGGGCTTGGTTTTTGAGCAAAAATAATGAAGATTTGATTTATATTCGTGAAGATATATTTTTTTTTAAATGAAATTAAAATAATAACAACATGGAAGTTGTTTTTTGTTTTTTTTCTTTTTGTTTTTTTTGTTGTTTTTTTTTGTTTTTTTTTTTTTTGGGGGGGGTTGTTGTTTTTTTTTGCATTTAATATTTTAAATAGGAGACATTAATTTTTCTTTTCAAAGTGTATGGATAAACGTAAGGTGTTTTTTTTCTTTCTTTTTTTTCCTTTCTTTCTTTTTTCTTTTTTTACATAGGGATTTTAGTGGGTCATCCTGCGGGGGATCCAACTTGCAATTTAACAATAATGGATCTGCGAGACTATCTCTTCCCCATACCTCTACAAAGGCGACGCCGGGAGCCACTTCTGGTACCTATATAAAGGGTAGTTGGTGTGTATGTATGTCCGGAGGAAACTATGAAAATAAAACAATTAATGGCAAAGTAAATATATTGTACACATTCCTTATCACCAGATCTTGGTTTTTGAGCAAAAATAATGAAACTTTGATTTATATTCCTGAAGATAATTAAAAGATAAAATTTAAATAGTAACAGCATGGAATTTTTTTTTTTTTTTGCATTTAATATTTCATATAGGAGACATTTATTTTTTTCTTTTCAGAGTGCCTGTGCACTTTTTTCTGACACCCTACCAAGCCGGATGAACGCAAGGTCTTTTTTAACTCAGGATTCAGTAATAATGGATCTGCGAGACTAAATTTTTGACTCCTCTACCCAGGTGACGCTGGGTAGCCACTTCTAGTTATGACATAAAGCATTCCAACCTAATACTAATCTGCGAGCAACTGAATGTAGTTTACAATCGTATTAACCAGATAAACACTTCATACTTAGTTACAATATCAATGTTTTTAGAGCCAATGCATCAATAATGTTCACAATCGTTTTAAAGAGGTAAACACTACCTACTTAGTTGCAATATCAATGTTTTAAGACCAGAGGATGCAATTTACTGTAATGCCCAGTATAAGCGAAGGGGTCGTTTACTAATGAAAGCGAATCAACAACACATCAACTGTTTCTTAAAACGCCGACACCTTTCTGTTGGTTGGTTGGTTGGTTGGTTGGTTGGATTTTACAGCATATCAACCCTTGGGTTATTTTATACCCAAGATGTGTTATTTTTATTCATTTTTGTTTGGTATTCAATTTCTTTAACGCATTATTTTTAAACAAAGAAGGAACTAAGAGAAAGAAAAGCAAAAGAGAAAAAGTTGAAAGATAATGAAAAAGGATGAAGATAGGAAAAAAGGAAATAATAATAATAATAATAATAATAATAATAATAATAATAATACTGGGATTTTGAGGTACAGACGGATCACCTAATCCCGGCCAGGAAACCGGACCTAGTATTAATTGACAAGAAAGAGAGATCCTGCCATCTCGTGGATTTTGCAGTCCCAGCTGATCACCGAATGAAAATGAAGGGAAGCGAAAAGATAGACAAATACTTTGACCTTGCTAGAGAACTGAAGAAGCTGTGTAATATGAAGGTGAATGTCGTACCAATTGTAATTGGTGCCCTTGGAACAATCCCCAAAGCAATGGAAAAGAATTTGGGTGAACTGGAAATCAGAGGAAGAATCTAGACCATCCAAATACGGCACTGTTGGGATCGGCTAGAATACTCAGAAGAGTACTGGAGACGTGAGGAGACTTGCTGTCACTCAGTCTCCAGTGAACCACCAGCTACGACAGGTGTGAAAAACAATCCAGTAGATTTAACCCTGTAGTGAAACTCGAGTAGTTAAATACCGTGTAACCTTTATGTTAATAATATATATATATATTATATATATATATATATATATATATATATATATATATATATATATATATATATATATATATATATATATATATATATATATATATTATATATATATATATATAGATATATATATATATATATATATATAGGGGCCGGGTTAGCTCAGTCGGTAGAATATTCGGCTAGAAACCACAAGGTTGCTAGTTCGATACCGGCCCTCGCCAACTCAGCGTATGAGTAGCACAGGTAAAGTAGTGCGGTAAAGTAAGGAGCTGATGGTAGGTGTGGCGCTCCACTCAAGACGCAAAAACCATCTCCTTGGTCTAGCGCTAGTGAAAAGGGGATAGACCTACCTTGCTGATTGGCTGATACCGACTTAAGGCCACCTGATGACTTACTTTATATATTATATATATATATATATATATGTGTGTGTGTGTGTGTGTGTGTGTGTGTGTGTGTGTGTGTGTATAGATAGCTAGATATATAGATAGATTTGAACAGACTCAGATAAATAGATAGATAGATCTCATGGTCCAGATATGGACATATATATATAATATATATATATATATAGCCACAAGGTTGGCGTATGAGTAGCACAGGATCTGTGCGGTAACGTACGGAGCAGATGGTAGGTGTGGCGCTCCACCTCAGATGCAAAAACAATCTACTGGGTCTAGCACTAGTGAAAAGGGAATAGAAACCCTCGCTCCTTTAGGCTACCCTGACGACTTTACTTTTACTATATATGCGTATGTATGTGTGCGTGTGGGTGCGCGCATGCGTTTTGTGTTGGATGAAAAAAAATCGGATGTATATGTAGGTAGATATTAATCCTGTTAGTAAATGGGTACGTTTTTTGTCAGCTGGTGTTTGTTCGTGTGTCTGCGCGTTGGGGAGATCTGTGTGCGTGTGCGCGTTCGCGTGGGTCCGTGTGTGTGCGTGTGTGTACGTGAGTGTGTGTCTGTGCGCGTGTGAGGTCTGTGTAAATGTGTGTCTGAGTGCGCACGCGCGCTTACGTACGTACAGGTGGCAGAGGTGACTCAATTATTTATTGCCAGTGTCAAATTCTTCAGCACCACCATTTATCATTGGCCTATTTTAAATTCTTCACTCACAAGAATAAATACTCTCTCGTATTATATATATATATATATATATATATATATATATATATATATAATACTTTAGGAATGTCCTTTATATATACTAGCAAATATATGCACCCTCCGGGTGCAAGTATTTAATTTTTAATGTAATGAAATATCGTATTAAATTAGAAAGTCTAATAAGAAGGCAGATAAAAAGATATGTAACAGAGTGGCGGTATAATAGAAAAATAGAAATGAAACTTACTCTTCCATCACTCCCATCTTTCATTGCTGAATTTTACTTATTTAACTATTTAGTTAAATTAGGAAATAAAGAATAAAATGACAGTTATTTTTTCTTGTTAATGGATTTCATTTAAGATTCATTGAAGAGATTTTTGCTTATATTGATTAAAATAAAACCAAACAATTAGAAATCAATAATACTAAGCACACATTTAATAAAATCACATTTTTAATATCAATATGCAAATTAGCCTTCCCATTCACACTGTAAACCGCTATTTTTTGTATATATAGATACAATTGCATGTTATTTTTATGTAGGTATGGACAACACTAATAAAAAGGTGAATCAATTTTATTAATAATTGAGGTTTAAATATAAATAAAATCATGGAGAATGTGATGTAAATAACGAAGGGAATTGTGACTTGAGTAGTAATATAGTTTCGGTTACAGACAGAAAAACACACAATCTCCATTATAATAAGATATACATATATATATATATATATATATATATATATATAAATCGCTAGGATTATCTAATGCTAAAATGTAAAAGTGGGGATTGTTCCAAGGGCCCCAATTACAATTGGTACGACCGTCACCCTCATGTTCCACAGTTTTCTCAGTTTTCTGGCAAAGTCCAAGTATTTGTCGATCTTTTCGCTCTCTTTCATTTTCACTCTGTGATTGGCCGGGACGGCAAAATCCACGAGATGACAAGTCTTCCTCTTCTTGTCAATCAAAACTAGATCTGGTCTCCTGACAGGGATTAGGTGATCCGTCTGTATCTCAAAGTCCCGGAAAATTTTTATGTGTCTCATTCTCTAGGACAGATTCAGGCTTGTGTATATACTATCTAGTTGAATGGTGTATTATCAATAATAATAATAATAATAATAATAATAATAATAATAATTACGTTTATTTATCATTATTATACTAACGGTTACTCACGTCTGCACACAGGCACATACACACATACACAAATGTTAGGTATTTGTGATACTTAATTTGAATGGTAGCATTTTCGGAACCGCAAATATTTATACGAAATATATTTGAGTGTATACACTATATTAACACGTGCGTATAAACGCTCAAAGTTACTTGTATATAACTACAACTGTATATCGATATATGTCAAAAGATGTGTTGACATGTGTATATAAACATAAGTAAACATATAACTCTGTTATTTATGACACTGTGGACATACATCCGCACACAGACACACACGTATGTAAGTACACACACGTGGGTAAGTACATATACGTGTAAGTACAAGCACACACGCGCACGCACACAGATATATATATAATATATATATTATATATGTGTGTTGTGTGTGTGTTGTGTGTGTGTGTGTGTGTGAATAATGGCCTACATAGAATGCGTTTAGGAGTATACGTATGTTCCTGTAAGAGCGATGTGCCAATTTTTTTATAAGCATTTTAAATATGAGTTTTAATGTTAGTACATACGTGCAGGTGCGTCAGGATGATAGCATTTAAAATATTCGAAAAATGTCGCATACGTTTAATATATATATATATATATATATATATATATATAATATATATATATGTGTGTGTGGTGTGTGTGTATGTACGTGTGTGTGTGTGTGTGTGTGTGTGTGAAAGGAATGACTTACCGGTAAAAATATTGGGTTGGTCTCAATATTTGGTTGGTATAAGTGTTACTCGGATAAGTCAGAGTTATAACAAACATAAAGTGCTCAATACGTAAGTAGAGTAGGTTTATTATTATAGTGTGTACAGAAATAATCTACTCCCGCAGTTAGCTGTAATTAATCAATATCTTGATTAATTCAGTGGATTTAACCCTGTAGATCCTTATGGTGAAACTCGAGTAGGTTTATTTCTGTACACACTATAATAATAATAATATATATATATATATATATAATATATATATATATATATATATATGAATAATGGCCTACATAGAATGCGTTAAGGAGTATGCGTATGTTCTTGTAAGAGCGATGTACCATTTTTTTTATAAGCATTTTAAATATATTGCATTTTTAATATATATGATTATATGATGATACATCTCATTTTATATGTTTGATTTGGCTTGGTTTATTTAACGACTTGTGCGATATTTAATGCCGAAATTTGATTTTACATATTATGCTATTCCTTGCATTCAATTCTTAAATTGCTTTATTTTATTTGTCTATAATAAGGACATATATGCTGAAAAGGGGACCCCTCAAGGAAAAATTGCGATATTGTAAAAAGTGCGTGGCACCTCTAAAGAGGGGTCATTCCTAAAATGAGGTAACCAAGCGAGTACCCGGTACTATTTGTATTTTTGTAATTTAACCATTGTAGTTCTTTTAGACAATAACAAAAATAAATAAAATCATTCTAATTAATTATTATTCTGTTAACTCTATTGTAATCTATTTGATTTTCATATGCGACAATTGAATGAGTTGTCTGTCTTTATTAAATTCTAAAATGACTTTAAGATAAAGTTAATAGAAAAAAAGTTATGATGACCTTTAAAAAAATGAAATTATTTATTATAAACTATTTTAATTTATCAAATATGATATATCCGGGTTAAGGGATATATCATGAAGTTGTAGTAAGGTATATAATATAAATAGAAGCTGGTGCGTCGAGTAGCAGTAGTAGCAGTACGTCTTCCGAGCAGTCGGCGTGATAGTCTTGCTAGTAGGCTAGTAGACGCTTGTACCACCACAGTGTCGAGTATATATGGAGGACACTATCCAATCAGATAATAGTGAGGGGGTACCTAGGTATTTACATATTCATTACATCAATATAGATATGTAAATAAATTATTTGTATTATATCTACATCTAGATAATAAATTTTATGTTAAAGTAAAGGGCCGGCTTATCTCCGTCAGCAGAGCGTCAGCCAAGGAGCCACAAGGTTACGGGTTCGATACCGGCCCTCGCCAACTCAGCGTATGCGTAGCACATGGATCTGTGCGGTAAAGTAAGGAGCTGATGGTAGATGTGGCGCTCCACCTCAGACGCAAAAACAATCTCCTTGGTCTAGCGCTAGTGAAAAGGGGATAGACTCCCTCGCTGTCTGGCTGATACCGACTTCAGGCCACCCCGACGACTTTAATAGCTGGGGGAAGGGGATTATTTAGCCCTGATTATTACGTAGATGCTAGAATACATGAAATCGATATTCAAATCATTTATTTATTCCACTTAAATAACATCCGAGATTAACTGTTGTAGATTTCTATTTGAATTTAATAATTTCCAATTCTTTCGTGACGTAGTTGACGTTCTGTTGCTGTTACTTGAATTATTTTTTCACTCTTCTCTTCCTTTCACTCTTCACTTCTTTCATGTTTATTTTTTTTTTTAAATAAAATTGTCCATTATTTATCTGAGGTCGCATCATTTCTTTTCATTCTTTAATGTATTTATCTATTTCATAGAAATAACATCTTAGATAAACCGTTGTAGATTTCTATTTGTATTTAACAATTTCCAGCTAAACGTCCGTGTAAAGTAAAGTCGGTGGAGTGGCCTATTGTTGGTATAAGCCAGAATCTATCCCCTTTTAACTAGACCTAGGAGATTGCGCGTTTGAGGTGGAGTTCAACACCTACCATCAGATCCCCACTTTACCGCACAAGCTGTGCTAATCATCTACTGAGTATGATGAGAGCCGATATCAAAGCCGGAACCATGTAGTTCCTAGGCTGGTGCTCCATTGACTCCTTTCTTTTCTTCTCTTTACTTTTTTTTCAGGTTTATGTTGTTCTTTTTTTAATGAAATGGTCCATTATTCATCTGTAGTGACGACTGGGTGTGACACACATAGGTAGGTACGAGTAACTCCGAAATGAGATGTCACTCTGATTAGAAATCTTGAATACACCTTAATATCCTTCTAACTAAGAAACGCACCAACTTTGGTTATTGATTTTTTTTTACTGATTAAGGGATATAATTAATTATATAAACCATAAAATCAACCTTTGTACGTGTCGACGTATAACTCCGAAAAGAGACCTCACACAGATTCGAAATCTTGCATACACCTTAATACCCTTCTAACTAAGAAACACACCAAATTTGGTTATTGATTTTTTTTACTGATTAAGGGTTATAATTAATTAATTAAACCATAAAATCAACCTGATTTTTTTAGAATTTTATAAATTTATATTTTCTATAGTCTGGTCATGGAGCGGGTAATTTTGCTAGTTAATATATAAAGATAAAGAGAATCAAACCGCTTTAGTTTTCCCGAAAGTGTTTAATGCGGCTTTTTAGCAATATTTCAGGATTCCACACCGGAGGAATTTATGACGACTCCAGCTTGACTCTGGGGTGCACGTGCAAAGCAACGAAGGTAAGCACACGCTGCGAAATTTAAAGGGCGTGTCGTACCCTAATCACACGGGCCCACATTCTGGCGCAACGCCCCGACGAACATGCTACGGGCAATAGGGTTTGCAAACCACCCGTAAAGATTGTTTACAGATAGGTCATCTCGTACCGCGAATTCTGGATCCTTAGCTGGATATGGCGACGTGCACAGATTTATTTTTAAAAATTTAACCACGGGACATTAAAAAGCCAAAACAGATTTTTTCCATGGAGGCACTTTTAGCTGGATGCGTGAGAAACGATCAAAATTCATAATGTTCATACTCAAAATAGATATAAGTCAAAAAGAAGACGAACAGACAGACAGACAGACAGCGAGAACAAGGGGAAGATAATTTATATATATATATATATATATATATATATATATATATATATATATATAAAAATTTCATCTAAAGGAAAACTTTGACAACCTGTCATTTGCCATTCATTTATTTCAACCGGCTACTTTTTTCCTTAATATGAAAATGTAAATTTTATTTTGTATGAAATGATATAATTGTCATGTATTGAACTCCCACGAGAACATCATATATATATATATTATATATATATATATATATATAGAGAGAGAGAGAGAGAGAGAGAGAGGGAGAGAGAGAAGGATGAGAGGGCGGGGGAGAAATAGATAGATAGATAGATAGATAGATAGATAGATAGAGTAAAAAAAATTTCGAAAAAATATTTTTACATTTAATTTTCCGATGTTCGGTACTTATTTTCTACCAGAGTCGCTCCCTTAATTTTTTTTTCGTCAATTCACATATTCGGCCTTTTGTTTTTTTATTTATACTGTAATTACTTTCACCTTTATATAACCCCCACCGATATTTTGGGCCCCTAACATGTACAACTAATCCGAGTCAGAGTGGACATTAATATTGAGTTCAATCTTTAGTGATCTTTAAATCTAGTCTTGTGTCAGACTTGGTTTACGTGCAAAGTAGATAAGGTAGATAGACCAACCATAGAATAAATAAACGTTTGAACATAATGACAACAGGCTTCGTTCTTTATCTTCATTCAAACCCGACAAAAAAGGACGACAAACGCATTTGTCTTTCACGCACGCATACACAGAGATGTGTATTGTCATTTGCACCTATTTGAAGTTCTAAAGAGGAACTGGTATGAAAACATCTTACCTGTTTATTTATTCATCTGCTTGTTATGTCTAGTGCCTTAGTGTAAAAAACAAAATAATGTCCAACAGAAAATTATCAATATAGTTTGTATCCATGGAGGAGCGTGGTCTAATTGTTAGAGTCATAGGAAATGGACTCGTCGACCCGAGTTCAATTCCTGGACGAAGCTGTTTGTTTTTCATACCCTTGGGAAAGGCACGAATCTAATTCTCCTTCCAGCTATGGCTAAATAGCCGGACAGACTGGGCTATTTAACCATGGCTAGGTAACCAGTCTAGGAGAAGGAAAAGTCTGAATTAAAAACCTGTTAAACTCCGCTTAAGAAATTGACCTAGTGTCGCATCCTGCTCGCGCGGAGGGTTGGTATATATATATATATATATATATATATATATATGTGTGTGTGTGTGTGTGTGTGTGTGTGTGTGTGTGTGTTAATGTATGAGTAGTGGCTTACCGGTGGTACGAGTACGATCGTTGGAGCGCACAGAATCCAGGGGTTAAGACCGAGAAAAAACAAATACAAAGTGCTCAATACAATGTAGAGCAAAATTTTATCCATTATAATATATATATATATATATATATAATATATATATATATATATATATATATATAGTTGTATCCATGGATGTGTGTGGTGTAATGGACCCGTCGTAGGAAATGGGCCCGTCGACCAGAGTTCAAATCCTGGACGAGTCTGTTTGCATTTCACATAGGGCTAATCCCTTTGGGAAAGGTCTGCATTCAAATATACCCTCTCCAGCTATAGATAAATAGTATGGCAGACTGGGATCTTTACCCTTCGTTAGGCAAGTTGTCAAGGAGAAGGAAAAAAATTGCAGAGGCGCTTGTGTTGTAATGGTTACCATCATAGGTGAGACGAATTCAAATACTGGACGAGGTTGTTTGCATTTCATATAGGGCTAATATCTTTGGGAAAGGTAAGCATCTAACTATTCTACCTCTAGATATGGGTTAATAATATGGCAGACTGGGAACTTTAACCTTGGTTTGGAAACCAGTCTAAGAGTATAAACACTTTCAATTCCAGCCTGTTAAACCTCACTTAAGAAATTGGTCTGAACTTGCTCAAAGGTGTCAAAATTAGGGTGACCCAGAAAAAACAGAACCCAAATTATTTATTTATTTTCCCATTAAACTAAATTTAAACCCCAAACCCAACCCTAACCCTAACCCCTAAGCTAACCCTAACCCTAACCCTAACCCTAGACCCCCATAGTTAAAATTAACAGTTTTATTACAAAATTTGTGGGTTCTGTTTTTTCTGGGTCACCGGTATACAGGGTGACCCAGAAAAAACAGAACCCAATTTATTTATTCATTTTCCCATTAAATTAACCCTAAACCCCAACCCCAACCCTAATTCTAATCCTAATCCTAACCCTAACCCTAACCCTAACCCAAGACTCCCATACTTAAAATTAACAGTTTTATTACAAAATGTGCGGGTTCTGTTTTTTCTGGGTCACCCTAATTTTGACACCTTTGTGCAAGTTCAGCCAGAAATTGACCTTGTATCACATCCAACTAATGTGGAGGGGTTGGTAAATATGTATATATAGTTGTATCTCAATATAACACGTAAACGCAAAATCGGCAAGCCGGGTTCAAAGACGTACAAACTATTTATAGCTAAGTAGGGCCGGGTTAGCTCAGTCGGTAGAGCATTCGGCTAGAAACCACAAGGTTCATAGTTCGATACCGGCCCTCACCAACTCAGCGTATGAGTAGCACAGGGATCTGTGCGGTAAAGTAAGGAGCTGAATAGTAGGTGTGGTGCTCCACCTCAGATGCCAAAAAACAATCTCCTTGAATGCACTTTTCCCTGTGCGTTATCATCATTATCAGATATAATTTCGCTTTCTTTTGTTTTCACTCTGTGGTACTCTGGAACGGCAAAATCCAACGAATGACAAGTTACCATCATAGGTGAGACGAATTCAAATACTGGACAAGGTTGTTTGCATTTCATATAGCGCTAATCTCTAAATCACCTCTAGTCTCCAGGACTTTTCTAAGTATCCTATTTTAGGACTGCTATGGTCTGGATCAGCGGTCCCCAACCTTTTTTTTGCGCCACGGACCGGTTTCATCTAAGGCAGTATTTTCACGGACCGGCCTCCATATGCTCCGGCCTACATTTGCTCGATAATCGTCAATGACGATTTTTTTGCTAGCTTCTGGGGTAACGGCTGGTGACTTATCACGTGACTGAGACCTGTCAAGAGGCACTGAAGTTACTTTTCGAAATAAAATATCAACATTAAGACTGATAATCAATAAAAATAGAAATAAATGAAAATTCAAACGTCCTGTGCGTCCCGAAACCTAATGGCCCGCTGCCCGGTACTGGGTCGTGAGCCAGTGGTTGGGGACCGCTGGTCTGGATGGTCTCAGTTCTTCCTCTGATCTTGAGCTCACCCAGTTTATTTCCCAGATTCTTCGAAACTGTTCCAAGTGCTCCAACTACGATCCATATCACTGTCACTACATTTTAGAATTTATTGTAGCTAAGCTTAATCTAAATTTAACTTTTCTTCAACTTTTTATCGGTTCGTCCTGACTAAAAATAAAATTTCATATAGGTTACATCATTTCTTAAAACATAACGTTTTCGTAGTATTTAAAGCAAACACACGGACATGTTCACACAAAATTCTTCTAAGTACCCAAGTTGATTTTAGTACTGCTGTGGTTTTGATAGTCTCGATTCTTCCCTGATCTCAAGCTCATCTAGTCTCTTTTCCAGATTCTTGGAAACTGTTCCAAGTGCTCCAGCTACGATTGGTATCACTTTATTCAACTTTATTCAACTTTTTATCGGTTTTTACTGACTGAATAAAAATTCTTATGGTTTACATTATTTCTTCAAGCATAAAAGCTGATTTTAGCACTGCTGTGGTCTGGTTGGTCTTAATTCTTCCTCTGATCTCTAGCTCATCCAGTCTTTTTCTAGATTCTCTGAGACTGTTCCAAGGGCTCCAACTACGATTGGTATCACTGTCACCTTCGCGGTCCACTACTTTTCAGTTCTTTGACAAGGGCAGGTATTTGTCCAGATTTACTTCTTTCATTTTCACTATTAAACATCAATATCAACTCGATGACAATTGGACACATGTTGCTATAATTAATCAACACTGATCTCTTGGCCGGGATTATATGATCCATCAGTATCTCAAAGTCTCAGAGAATTTTATGCGTCTCATTCTCCAGGAAAGATTCAGGTTTGTACTTATACCATTTTGTTGCAAGGTGAAATTTTAATTTATTGCACAATTCCCAGTGGATCACCTTTCCCACCCAGTCGTTTATTATATGTTTAACCGTTTCGGCTTTTCTCCACACATTCTACACTTGCTATTCTGTTGCGTCTAATCTACTTTTGCGTTTATATAATTTGTTCTTATGGTATTGACTTTGATGCGATTATAAGAGATCCAGTTTCTCTCTTAAGGTGTCCTCTTCTTAGCCATCTCCACGTCTTCTCATTTGTGATCTCTTCAGTTTGTCGCTTGAAGTATCCATATAGTTGTTTTTCTTCTCATTTCTGTTTTCTTGTTTTTTGATTTTTGTTATATTTGTGCTCGTCCATACGTTGCCATTGTTTCTTCTGTTTGCTATTTTTAACGTATTTTTTGAGTGCTGGAATTGTCACATTATTATTATTATTACTTTCACTCCTTTTGAGTTTTTCACATCAGCGTTAGCTGATGGTATTTTACTGGAGTCTGAGTGACAAGTCTCGTCAGGTCTTCAGGACTCTTCTGAGTATTCTAGCCGATTGCAGCAGTGCAGTAGTCAGGATGGTCTCAATTCTTCCTCTGATTTCCAGATCCTCCAGTCTTTTTTCCAAGTTTGTTGGGACCGTTCCAAGTGCACAAACTACGATTGGTATAACTTTGACTTTCATATTCTATTTTTAATTCTCTGACAAGGTCTAAGTATTTGTCCATTTATTATTATTATTATTATTATTATTATTATTATTATTATTATACTCCTTGCCAGTTTTTGATACCAGTTCTGATTACTTTTCATTGGAGTTTGAATGACAACAAATCTTCACAAGTCTCCTGGACTATCCTAAATATTCAAGCTGATTTTAACACTGCTTTGGACTACATGGTCTCGATTCTTCCTCTGATCTCCAGTTTCCTCAGTAACTTTACCAGGCCTTTGAGAAGCCTTGCAAAGGCACTGACTATTATTATAGTCAAGTCATCTTCATGCTCTATAACATTTTCAGTTCTCTGGCAAAGTCCAGGTATTTGTCCACCTTTTTGCTTTCATTAACATTATCACCATTATTATTACTATTACTATTATTATTATTATTATTATTATTATTAGTAGTAGTAGTAGTAGTAGTAGTAGTAGTAGTTGCTGTTGTTGTTGTAGGTGGTTGTTTTGCTTTACGGCATATCAACCCTTTTCGGGTCATTTAATGCTGAATCACGTCATTTTGATAAGCAAAGAACTCAGGTTGTTTACTGTATTTGCTGTTGCTTAAATGGGCACCCAGTTAAGTATGGAACAGGCTCAATTTTTGTGATCTAGCAGAAACCGATTCTTTCAGTGTGACTTGCACGTAATCATTATTATTATTATTAGTAGTAGTAGTAGTAGTAGTAGTAGTAATTGTGGAAATTTCACTTTTTGTAAGTTTTCTTTTTTTGTTATTTTCATTCAGAGATTTATAAAGAAATTTACAGTCCAAACTTTATTAAATTTTAAAAGATACACCTTTTAAATTATACGATCTTGTATGGATTTTTATGTAAATTATTTTATAGATTATATTTTGCTGTTTATTATAACTCATTAATGGCTGCCTTGCAAATAATTAATTGAATAAATAGGTAAATAAATAAGGGTAATTAAACCTGTTTGGATTTAATATTTAATTTGTTTTCATCTGTTAATAAATAATTAAAGAAAATGTTAATAAAATTGGGTAATTCGTTGAATTTATGAAAATATTGCGTCATCCTTTCAATCAACTTCGAGAACATGTTTTCAAAATAAACGTTCTTCATTTCTTTCCTTTACTCCCCCCATACCCACCTCTCTCTCTCTCTCTCTCTCTCTCTCTCTCTCTCTCTCTCTCTCTCTCTCTCTCTCTCTCTCTCTCTCTCTCAATTTATCTAAGTCTTTCGTTTCTTTCTCTGTATGTTTTCCTTCATTTTTTGTCAATCCTTTATTTCCTTCCGACTCCCATTCTATTGAAGCAGACAATAGTCGTCTGATGGATAACGTTATAGTTTCCTCTGTCTTTTTCCGATTTTCTACTTTCTTTCTTTCTTTCTTTCTTTCTTTTTCTTATATTTGTTTGTTTTTACTTTTTATTTGTTTTCTATTTAACTCTTTCTTTCATTCTCATATTTACTCACTCCGTAATCAAGATAAGCGTTCTTCATTTATTTCATTTTCTCATTTTTCTTCCTATGTATCTACCTCGTACATTTCTTTCTTTATATATCTTCCCTTAATTTAATGGTTGTGGACGTAGGAAATCGACACGACAACCTGAGTTCAAATCCTTGACGAAGCTGTTTGCATTTCATATAGGGCTAATACTCTTTGGAAAAGTATGTATCCAAATGTTCAACCTCCAGCTATGGGTATAATAGTTGGATAGACTGGGCTCTTTAATCTTGGTTAGTCAACCAGAATAATAATAATAATAATAATAATAATAATAATAATAATAATAATAATAATAATAATAATAATAATAGACACGACTGGGTTGGGAAGGTGATCCACTGGGAATTATGCAAGAAATTAAATTTTGACCACACAACAAAATGGTATATGCATAAACCAGAATCTGTTCTTGAGAACGAAACGCACAAATTCTCTGGGACTTTGAAATTAAAACGGATCACCTTATCCCAGCAAGAAGACCAGACCTAGTGTTGATTAACAAAAAAGAAAGAACTTGTCAACTGGTGGATTTTTGCAGTGCCAGCGGATCACAGAGTGAAGTTAAAGAAAAATGAAAAAATTGACAAATATCTGGACCTTGCCAGAGAACTGAAAAAGTTATGGAATATGAAAGTGAAAGTGATACCAATTGTAGTTGGTGCACTTGGAACAGTCCCAAAAGGATTGGAAAAGGGTTTGGAAGTTTGGATATCAGAGGAAGGATTGAAACCATTCAGAACACTGCACTGCTGCAATCTGCCAGAATACTCAGAAGAGTCCTGGAGACCTGAGGAGACTTGCTGTCACTCAGACTCCAGTGAAAGACCATCAGCTAACACTGATGTGAAAACTCAAAAGGAATAAAATAATAATAATAAGACCTGGAAATAGACATTGAAAAATGTGGCACATTAAACCTACAACGGTGGCAGTTAAAGTATGATCCCTTGGTATGATGAGGAAAGGGATAGATAAACACAATAACATGATACCTGGCAAACCCAGCCTATATGAAATACAAAGAAATGCACTTTGCGGAACTGCTCATCTCCTTAGTAAAGTATTATCAATGTGTTTGGAAAAGACGTAGCAATGGGATTGGAAGAGAGTAGGCAAAAAGCATAAATACATAGAATACATATCATCATTAACTTTCCTCACGCTAGGTCTTGGGCAAAAACCCGGTAAAAGATTGTAAGAAATCGAAAGTAAAGCTGAAAATTGAATAATAATAATAATAATGATAATAATAATAATAATAATAATAATAATAATGATAATGAGGAAGGATTGAAACCATTCAGAACACTGCACTGCTGCAATCTGCCAGAATACTCAGAAGAGTCCTGGAGACCTGAGGAGACTTGCTGTCACTCAGACTCCAGTGAAAGACCATCAGCTAACACTGATGTGAAAACTCAAATAATAATAATAATAATAATAATAATAATAATAATAATAATAATAATTATTATTATTATTATTATTATTATTATTATTATTATTATTGTGCAAGAAATTCAATGTCGCTATGCTACTAAATGGTATATGCACAAACCTGAATCTGTCCTTGAGAATGAGACGCATAAATTCTTTGGGACTTTGAGATACAGCTGGATCATCAAACCCCGGTTAGGAGACCACACCTAGTATTATTATTATATATATTATTATTTTTTACAGAGGGTAAAAAACTGTAAAATTTGGTCATAATAATATCCTGTTTAATTGAGAAATGTTTCAATAGATGAAAATAATAAAATTCTGGTATCTTTAGTTTGAAATAAGATTAACTTACCAAAAAAGATCTCTCTCCACCACCTCTCTATCTCCTTCACAGACACACAACACACACACACATACACATACACATACACACGCATATATATATATATTATATATATATATATATATATATATATATATTCAGGGATTTGGATTTATGTCGGCAAATATATATATATATATATATATATATATATATATATATATATATATATATATATGAGAAGTAAATACAAAAACAATGTGTATTGATTTTTTGGAAGAATATGTGCTTAATTGAAGTCGTACCTAATTTTGAAAGTTAATTGATTAATAATTAATTAATTAGGCGGGAATACCTATTCAAATGTAAGGCTAAACAAATCGAGAAAAATCAATCTTTGTATGTACACTTCGGCCTATTAGGCCTCATCAGCACAAGACGGTCTTCCTATCTATAGCTCTGCTGATGAGGCTTAATAGGCCGAAGTGTACATACAGAGATTGATTTTTCTCGATTTATCTAGCCTTACATTTGATTAGGTATTCCCACCTAATTAATTAATTATTAATTAATTAACTTTCAAAATTAGGTACGACTTCAATTAAGCACAATATATATATATATATATATATATATATATATATATAATTTTGTGTGGGGGGGGGGTGTTAAAGAGAGAGAGAGAAAATAGAGTTGTAGATCCAACGGTAAAATAGTAAATATTTCATAATAAAAAAGGTCCGCGATATGGTTTCAAATTTTATTTAATTTCTTTTATTCAATAAGGCGCCACACGTATTTCAGATGCTTAAAATTCTTCATATCTCTCTCTCTTTCCTCTCTCTCTCTCTCTCTCTCTGTATATATTATATATATATATATATATATATATATATATATATAATATTATCATTATTATCTTCTTTTTTTAAAAGTTTTCTTAAGGGCAATTACAATGCGTATATCGTATAAATTCGATAATTATTGAAAATTAATCATGACAAGCAAACTCGGCAAATGACGCGCGCGACGTGGAACACCGCACAGCTGTTTCAACTTTATAAAGTTAACAGCTGTATGGTATTACACCATACAGCTGTTTTAACTTTATAAAGTTGAAACAGCTGTACGGTGTGCCTTCAAAAATATAGATAATAATATACTTTACTTAACTATGCTTCAAAAGGAAATTATCAAATTCCATTATATATATATGTTTAATATATATAACATATATATATATATATGCAATATATTATATAATGTATATGCATATATATATATATATATATATATATATAGATAGATAGATAGATAGATAGATAGATAGATAAAATATGAAAACTCCAATATGCTGTTAAAGTGAAATATTTTATATCATATTCATAGCAAATAGTGAACAATATTTCGATTTATAAACATCATCTTCAGAGCTTGTTTTTACTCCGGACTCATCGAGAGAGGGGCTGAAAATAATTTGAATTTCTCTCGATGAGTCCGGAGTAAAAACAAGCTCTGATGATGATTTTTATAAATCAAAATATTGTTCAATATCAGCTATGAATATGATATAAAATGTTTTCACTTTAACAGCATATTGTGTGTTTTCATATCGTTTTATCTATCTATCTATCTATCTATCTATCTATATATATATATATATATATATATATATATATATATATAATATATATATATATATATATATGTGTGTGTATGTATATGTCGAAACATGGTGTCTGTCGATGTCTGTTATATATATATATATATTATATATATGCTTAATTGGAGTCGTACCTAATTTTGAAAATTAATTAATTAATAGTGAATTAGGCGGGAATACCTATTTAAATGTATGGCTAAACAAATCGAGAAAAATCAATCTATGTATGTACATTTCAGCCTATTAGGCCTGTCAGCTTGAGTCCGGTTTCAAATCACGCACAGGGCGGTCTTCCGATCTATAGCTCTGCTGATGAGGCCTAATAGGCTGAAATGTACATACAGAGATTGATTTTTCTCGATTTGTTTAGCCATACATTTTAAATAGGTATTCCCGCCTAATTCACTATTAATTAATTAATTTTCAAAATTAGGTACGACTCCAATTAAGCACTTATTCTCCCAAAAATTGTCGGCAAAAAAAGCCATTCCAAACAAACCGTGTTTACATATATATATATATATATATATATATTATATATATATATATATATACATAATATATACACACACACACACACACACACACACATATATATATATATATATATATACATAGGGAGAAAGAGAGGGGGAGAGATGTACGCGTGTATAATTACACATATGATTAGAATCGATCAAAAACTTTCAATGTACACGATCAATGGAATTCATGACTCCCACTGTATTAAGTGTATTGATAAGGAAATATATTATTTTAGTATAAGTGTCTCATAAAATCAATGTAATGTTTTCAGCACTAGGGTACGAAACTGTAACAAAAATTTGTCGGCTTAACCACTAAACGGATGGCGTTAAGCGATGAAACGAACATGGCACACACAAACACACACAACGGTATCTATCTATCTATCTATCTATCTATATATATATATATATATATATATAAGTAAAGTCGTCGGGCGCCTAAAGTCGGTATCAGCCAGTCACTGAAGGAGTCTATCCCTTTTCACTAGCGCTAGACCAAGGAGATTGTTTTTTAGCATCTGAGGTGGGCGCCACACCTACCATCAGCTCCTTACTTTACCGCTCAGATCCCTGTGCTACTCATACGCTGAGTTGGCGAGGACCGGTATCGAACTAGGAACCTTGTGGTTTCTAGCCGAACGCTCTACCGACTGAGCTAAAACCCGATGTGCAAAAACACTCTCTTTCAATACGCGCGCGAATTGTTAAAAAAATATTTTAAAACGTCAATAAAAAATGGAAAATTAACTTTTTAATGTTTTCTTTTACGTTTAATATAAAGAACAATTCCAAGTTTATGTGTTAAAAAGAAGAAAAACAATTTTCTGTAATATATAACCTAAATTTTTGCATTTTAAATTTAATTGCCGTAGATTCTTAATCTTTGTTGACATAGTTATCGCATCTTGACGCGAACAATTAGTCCCAGCTATGATACTATGGAGTATCATACATGGAATATTTTTTTATTGTTGATTTTTAAAAAAATTAATGTCTTCAAATAAACACTGTTTGAGCTCTACAGGTTCACGGATTTGAACTTACTTGAAATTATTTAGAGCAGCAGCAGCAACAAACAACAATTCCAAAAATAAAAAAAAGAATTGAATATTTATCTCCTACATACTTCCATTAATAAAAATGGACGACAATTTTTTAATTTAAACATTATTTTGA
>CM042147.1:123122136-123124636 GCA_023376005.1 Doryteuthis pealeii | reverse complement strand
GATAGATAGATAGATAGATAGATTAGAACTACATCGTTAGCTAGATAGATAGATAGACTGAGAGATGGATATATACATACATAGAGATGGATATATATATATATATATATATATATATATATATATATATATATATATATATATATAAGTAAAGTATATATATATATATATATATATATATATTTATACCAAACTTATTGCTAAATCCTCGCGGTGAGAAAAAAAAAACAGCAAATAGTTTGATTGTAAAAATATACTACCAAACATCAACCGGGGAGAAAAAAAATTTTTGGAAAAAAAGAAAAGACCAAGATAATCGTACCAACAAAAAATAATCTATTGGTACAATATTTTGGCCAAAAGAAAAAAAACAATTTATATGCATATATATATATATAAGATATATATATTCATATAAAACCGCCATGAGACTAAAGCTAATAAGTAAAAAGTGCTCAATACCTAAGTAGAGCAAATAAGATAGATAGGTATATCTGGAAGGGCAAAGTTCTATATTAGTTTCTGATAGGTATAACTACGATCTAAATTGTCCTTTTGGATTCAGAATAGATAGATAGATAGATAGATAGATAGATAGATAGATAGATCGATACATTACATACATACATACATACATACATACATAGAAAAGCATGGTTATTTTTAATAGGAGAAAGAAAGGCAGTTTCATTTTCCCATTGATCTAAATTTTTCAAACGTCGAAGTAAAGAGAGTGGCCATTTTTAGATTGATATTTTAGAAGCTTTGTCTCGTCAGTTCTAAGAGTTTCTTAGAGGAAAGCGGGCGAAGAGTTACGAACAACAAATGAGACTCAATTATTAAGACTTAATAAAAACGTCTAAACTAGATAAGAGAGTTCAATTAGTCTTTATTTACGTGTGTATAGATTGGACAGAGGTAATATACAGTGGCTAGGTGCAAGATAATTTGAAGAAATGAAAGAAAAATGTCTAAAGAGAAAATTTAAAGAAAGAAAGAAAACAGAAAGAAAGAAATTGAGGAAAACGCCGTTAAAGAAAGAAAGAAAGAAAGAAAGAAAGAAAGAAAGAACGAAAGAAAGAAAAGAAAGAAAGAAAGAAAGAAAGAAAGAAAGAAAGAAAGGCGAACATTAGAATACGTACACATACACATGCATGGAGAAATGAAAGAAAATGTCTGAAAGAGAGAAAGAAAAAAGAAAGAAAAAAAGAAAGAAAGAGAAAAGTGGAGAAAATATTTAGAGAGAAAGAAAGAAAGAAGAAAAAGAGAAAGAAGAAAGAAAAATAAGAAAACAGAGGCAAAGGCTTATAACGAAGAAAAAAAGAAAGAAAGAAAGAGAAGAGAGAGAGAGAGAGAAAGAAAGAAAGAAAGAAAGAAAGAAAGAAAGAAAGAAAGAAAAAGAGAAAAGAGTGAAAAAGAAAGAAACGAAAGAAAAAAAGAAAGAAAGAAAGAAGAGAAGAAGAGAGAAAGAAAGAAAGAAAGAAAGAAAGAAAGAAAGAAAAAAGAAGAAAGAAAGAAAGAAAGAAAGAAAGAAAGAAGCATTAGAATACGTACATATACACATGCATTGAGAAGAAAGAAAGAAAGAAAGAAAGAAAGAAAAGTGAAAAAAGAAAAAGAAAGAAAGAATGAAAGAAAAAGAAAGAAAGAAAAAGAGAAAGAAACGAAAAAAGAAAGAAAGAGAGTGAACATTAGAATACGTACATATACACATGCATTGAGATAGAAAGAAAGAAAGACAGAAAGAAAGAATGAAAGAATGAAGAAACAGAGACAAAGGCTTATAACGAAAGAAAGAAAGAAAGAAAGAAAGAAAGAAAGAAAGAAAAAAGATGAACAAAAAAAGAAATATGAACATTAGAATACGTACACATACATATGCATTGACGAATACGCACACCCATAAAGTATTACATTTAACTGTAAATCACCGTCCATAAAGAAACAAGCCCGTACGTTGAAACGCCGTCATTAGACAAACTCCGCCCATGGTTCACGCCTTCTTCACCGTAATTTACGACCGAAGGTTTTTTTTTTTGCCTTGTCTGCCACGCCTTACTTCCGCCGCAAAAAATACGACCCCGAGGCATAGTTAAGGGGAAACAACTCTTGTAATAGTTTTTTTTAATACGATTTTTCGTGAGTACTTTTGTAAATTACTGTTTTTTGTCTTTGTAATTAATATATATATATATATATATATATATATATATATATAATATATATATATATATATACCTCATTCTGTGCATATCTATCTTAATCTCATTTTGTTCATATATATCTATATATCTATCAGAGATCCCCTCTCTCTCTCTCTCTCTCTCTCTCTCTCTCTCTCTCTCTCTCTCTCTCTCTCTCACTCTCTCTCTCTCTCTCTCTTTCACTTTCTCTCACGTATGTGTGTGTATGTCTGTGTATGTGCTTGATTTTTTATATGCATGTGTGAGCGCGCGTATGCTTGCGTATATATGTGCGTTCACATGTGTGTGTGTGTGTG
>CM042147.1:123109636-123112136 GCA_023376005.1 Doryteuthis pealeii | reverse complement strand
TGAAATGAAATAAGGATAATAGAATTCATTGGTTATTTAAATAATTAAGTATTCATTTGGCTTATTTAAAAATTAATTAATAGATTGAATAATGTACACATGAATAAACTCGCTGACCGAAACACGTGTAGTAAAATTTGATTGAAGATATCCTTTTTTATCATTCTATACTATTCTTTCTCTATTCTCTTTTTTAACATTTACCGTCGGATTCACTTCCTTTTTCATTTTTACAACACACACACACACACACACACACACACACACATGCAACACACAGTACCACATCACATATATTATATATAATATATATATATGGAGGCATATCCGATAGTATGTGGCGAGAAAGTAGACAAACACGAGATTATTGTAGAAAATAAACACTTACTGATAGATGTATCTATACAGCGCAACACTGAAATATATTTCGCAAAATTAGTATGACAAATAATGTATTATTTTTCTCCTGACAATAAACATCCATTTTCTACACATCTCCGTGTTTGTCTACCTTTCTCCATACATTCATATTTAATATATATAATATCATAATATATATATATATATAGTATATATGAATTTTTTTAAAGATTTAAATTGAAAACAATATATATTATTTAATTATGAAAATATTTTAAATTAAAAATTAAAATTGATAAATTAAAAATTCATTATAAAAAATAATATTGAACCAATTATTTTGTCAAAAAGTTAAATGCATACATGTGATAATTTACGATCTTTTTTCAATATATATATATGAAGATTTCAATTGATTTTCGAAATATAAAAAAAAATTTTAAAAAAAATTATTTAAAAATTAATTAAAAAAAATATAATTTTAAAAAAATTGAATTAAAAAATCATATTTTTAAAAATTTTAAGAATTTAAATTTAAAAAGTATATATATGAAATTTAACCATTTTTCAATAAATGTTAAATTTCATACTGTCGCGCATAATCCATCTATTTTTCATATATATATTTATGAACGATTCTCGATCGAAAAAAAAGTCTCTGACAATGAACCGTAATCAGGCAGCGAAACTATGTTGTAAGGACATAACTAATCGCCACTTAAAGCGAAAACTAATGACATTATATTTGTATACTAATTTGCAGAAATACATTCTCAAGTGTTGCGCGTTAGGATACATCATCAGAGCTAATGTTCTTTAGGGGTTGGGGTCTGTTTCAACCTCATACCCCCTCGCTAAAGTGACCCGGGCGAGAGTTGATCAGCGTCTCAGCCTGCAATCCAACATAAAATAATTATTTACATAAAATAATTATACAGATGATTAAGGGCGGTATAGCTCAGTGCGTTAGCAGTGCTCGCTGGGATCTCAAGGTTCCTGGGTTCGATAGCCAGGCCCTCGCCAACCAGCAGTAAGTAGTAGCACGGATCTGTGCGGTAAAGTTGGAGTTGACGTAGCATCTACCGCACCGTGTCAGAGCTGCCTTGCGTATCTAAGCGCTAGACGAAAAGGGATAGACACCCTCGCTGTCTAAACTTAAACCATTATGATTAGATACTGCTAACAAGGACCTAATATTCTTCGTTGTGTATTAAGTTATATATATTATATATAATATAATACGCATATTTTCTTTTAGTTATGGCTAAAAATTGCCACAACAAGCCAAAAAAAAAATAAATTAAATAAAAATAAAATAAAAATGTTAAACTTTATCTCTTAAATGATTATCTCACTTCCTCGGATAATACTTAATGTTTGTTCCCTCGTAAATTCCTACCAGAAAAAACTGAACCCTGCATTTATGTCCCGTGCTGTTTGCCAATAAAGATTTTATTTTTCCTTGCCACCGTATTTTACAATTGACTAAATATATTTAAATTTATTTATTTTATATTTCACTTCAATGTAGTATATTTCTAAATAGTTTTTATTTGTAAGAATGGTTAGTTTTAAGTGGTTAGTTTTAAAACACGGACATAAAATGAGGTTCAGTATATTTTTATGGCTGGATAGATTAACGAGGAAAATAATTAAGGGATTACCTCCCCACTTCTCTAACAAATGTACAATCACAGAAATATTCCATACTTTCATACATAACTCATCTAAAAAAAATTCACCAGATAAATAGCTTACGTAAATTTAAGCTTGTAGTCAGTCCGATTAGAGCATCCGCCTAGGTAACACAAGGTTCCGGGTTCGATACCGACCTTCGCCAACACAGCCCACGAGTATGCCAGCATGGATCGGCTGCGTTTAAAGTGTTAGTGCTGATGAAAATGGATAGACTCCTTCGCTATCCGGCTGATACCGACAATAGCCCATTCTGCGACTTCATTTATCGCTAGATATAGATATTAATCTGACAGCAAATATTTGAAAAAAACATTTTAAAAATAAGATAAAATATATGATATATTTTTTTTACATCTTTTCATTCGTTCCGTTTCGTCTCTCAGAAAAAATACGATTAAATTAGTATATACACATGGTGCACACACACAAACACACAAACACA
>CM042147.1:123099636-123102136 GCA_023376005.1 Doryteuthis pealeii | reverse complement strand
TATAATAATATATATATACTATTATATTGTATTATATATATATATATATATATATATGATTCATCAATGATATTGAGCACTTTATTTATAAACATAGCAAGCTATTTTATCAATGTAAATATTGATATTGTTCGATAGAGTGATGATCATTATTAATTGTACAAGCACAAATTGTGTTCCACATTGACTTAGGCATCAGGGGCCTAGTTAACTTGGCATTAGTGAGTCCACATATCAGAAGTATTTAAAATGATTTATTTTCTTTTTATCATGAATAACTTTAACTTTCCCAGATATTTAGCACTCGGTACCAGAAGATATAACGAAATAATCGATTTTTTTATGTTAATTACCATAAAATGCATTACCTAGTTAATGTCTCTTTTTCTGAATTACAAAATTGAGTTATTAGAAACAAATTATGTTTATTTCAAATAATTAAGAGCAATACACACACACACACGCACACACACACACACACACACATATATATATATATATATATATATATATATATATATAGAGAGAGAGAGAGAGAGAGAGTGAGGGAGGGGGAGATAGATAGATAGATAGATACATACTACGTAATGATCATATGTCTGTATCATATATTTGAACCCTACACAGAACAAACAGATACTACAGTTTAATCCTTGGTAAAAGTACTGATACCTATAACAACAATGAGCTCGACAGAGAGAGCGAGAGAGAGAGAGAGAGAGAGAGAGAGAGAGAGAGACGTTTATATGTGAATGTATATATGGAATCAAATGTACATGTCGCACATATATACATATGTATATACATATATGTATATATATATAAATATATATATGTATGTATTGTATGCATGTGGATGACTATTGTATGATCCCACCTCTAGTGAGTTGAGCTCTCTGGGGGGGGAATTTTTGGTGGCCGCAAATTTCGTTAAAATTGCAAGGCTCTCCTTAAAACGGAAAGAACATTCTTAATAGTCTTTATGTTTGTACTTAGATCAGGAAATTTTTTTTTTAAAGTCCGTTGTACTGATGGTCCAGTTGGCTGGTTTTTACTCTTGGTTGGATGTGGCACAAGGTTGTCTTGGGCACCCAGTTAGACTGGAACTCGCTATATAATAGTAACATAATTAGCAAGTCTAGCTTGCTGAACGGTACATCACGATGGATGGCCCGGTTGATAGAGATCTGACTGACAAAAAATCGGTCGCGATTCGATTCTTGCCTGAGGTAACCTGCAAAGTCTAGCCCCACTGAAGAGCTGTGAAACAGTACTGTATGCGAATGACTAAACACACACACATACATACATATATATATATATATATATATATATATATATATATATATATATATCCTACACACTTTTGTCTGAGTTTTGTTCTTTTGTTTCTCACATCTCCACCACATTCTGTCGGATTATTCCACTCATCATTCTATATATATATATATATATATATATATATATATAATGCAGATATATGTGCAGAAGACCGTGCGATGGCGCCTCCTCGTCAAACAAGGGACAAAAAGAGTGAAAAAGAGAGGAAAAAAGCCGCCACGGAAAAGAGAGCTAAAAGGAAGGAGAGACAACAACCCCCCAACACCTAATGAAAGCATCACCTTTTGTTTGAAATCACTGCTCCAGAGACTGTCATTCAAGGATCGGTCTGTTCAGCCACTCACGTAGCTGTAAATAAAAAAATTTTTTTTTTTTAAATGTACACTACGCCATCGTCTAAAATAGACGGAAGGTTGCCAACCATATATATATATATATATATATATATATATATATATATTGTTTTCTGAGCATCATTTATATTGTAAGTACATTATATTTTTTTGAACGCTTTCAATTAGTTATTGACATTTGTTAGATATATAGGCCATGCCATTTCGCTTAAACAGAAAAACACACACACACAAACACCGAACACATTCGCATATATATATATATATATATATATATATATATATATCAGTCGGTAGAGCGTTCCTAGTTACCGGCCCTCGCCAACTCACCGTATAAGCAGCACAGGGATCTGTGCGGTAAAGTAAGGAGCTGATGGTAGATGTGGCGCTCCACCTCAAGTGCTAAAAATAATCTCCTTGGTCTAGCGCTAGTGAAAAGGGGATAGACTCCCTCGCTGTATGGCTCATACCGACATTAGGCCGCCCCGACGACTTTACTTACTTTTACTTATATATATATATATTATATATATATATATAATATATATTTGTGTGTGTGTGTGTGTGCATCTGTGTGTGTATGTGTGAGTACATATTTGTGTGCATTTATGTAGAACATATGTGGAAATAATGATTGTTGATATATTGCGTAAATATATATATATATACATATATATATATATATGCATCTATGTGTATGCATATATATATATATATATGTGTGTGTGTGTGTGTGTGTGTGTGTGTGTGTGTGTGCAGTAATAATAAAATCTCTTCTTACGCAATATACTGTGAAACTTTACAAA
>CM042147.1:123077136-123092136 GCA_023376005.1 Doryteuthis pealeii | reverse complement strand
TCTCTCTCTCTCTCTCTCTCTCTCTCTCTCTCTCTCTCTCTCTCTCTCTCTCTCAGGTCACGCTGACAGTACGGATCTCTCTCTCGCTCCAACCATCCCTATGGCCATGGCCCGGCGGGGGGAGGGGGGCTCTTGCAGCATCCAGAATCCGCACAGAGCTGTAGATTTTTGCGTGATCGGCCCAGACTGGTGTCTCCATATGTAGGTGTCCACAGGAGAACGTCACTAATGAGCTTGTCTTTACTTCTCTAACAGTGTCCAGTATGCCTTGCTCGTCTTACTCTGACGTTTTGTGTGATGGGGGAGGGAGTAGCCGTACACCCGCTTTTTTAGGGATGTTGCTTCCCGGATTTGTTCATAACAACAAGCAGCATCATTGTGTAGCTCCCATCAATCTTCCTCTCTAAGCGCTTCATCATAGCCCAAGTGGTGCAGTTGTAGAGTAGCACTGACACAGTTAGAAAAATTATCGCTTTATTTTTCAGTGGGATCAGATTTCCATACGATTGATGATATTTACCACGTACCCCACGTTGTACGGGTTCGACACAAGGCCCTATTAATGTGGGACCACCCACGAACCGAAGCTCATGTGAGGCAGGTGCAAAAAATGCGTTGATCCCGTCGGCATTACTCTCAAGGGGGTGTCTCAAGCACCAATAAACCTAGCTCTGTCCATTTAAATCAAGGGGGCAAGTGTTGCCTGGGGGATGGCCTCCTGGTATCAACGATGTTAGCTTACGCGGCCCAGGCCGAAGCTACCGGATAATCCGTCAGTCCCAGCCCATGCCTTTCCTATACGGATATTGATATTGCTTTCTGTAGATGAGATTTTCTGTAGGACAGGTTCCCAAATATTTTTGCTATGCCCCATCTGGGTTAGCTCAGTCGGTAGAGCGTTCGGCTAGAAACCACAAGGTTCCGAGTTCGATACCGGTCCTCGCCAACTCAGCGTATGAGTAGCACAGGGAACTGTGCGGTAAAGTGAGGAGCTGATTGAAGGTGTGGCGCTCCACCTCAGACGCCAAAACAATCTCCTTGGTCTAGCGCTATTGAAAAGGGGATAGACTCCCTCGCTGACTGGCTGATACCGACTTTAGGCCGCCCCGACGACTTTACTTTACTTTTATAATTCAAAAAGTGAGTTCCTTTTATACTGAAGAAGCTTAAAACGCCAATACATTGGCTCCCGATTGACGCTACCGCCAGTGTGTGAAGTTCGCACAGTTATTCGGTTTCAGAACTTAAAAGGTTATTACACCGATTAAAATTTATTGGTACTTAACCTAAGTCTATGTTGAGTCATGCATTGTTTGTTAGGGGTTAAGGTTAGGGGTTAGGGTTAGGGGTTAGGGTTAGAGATTAGTTTTATAATTTAAAACAAGCTTTAAAAGAACAAGCCATCTATGAAAAGTTTAAAAAATCAAATAAACAAAGGACAGAAAATAATAAAGAGAGAAAATGTCTATATAAATATTTATTCAATTGCCACTCCCTTAAAAATCAAATTTTCCCCCTATAGGACGTACGCTCTACATTACGAACCACTGCATTAGGGTAAAATAATATGCAAATTTTGGTTAAATCAAACTTAACAGACCTAAATTCCACCATCGTATGTCATCCTGCCGAAAGAAAAAATACCAACAATCAGGGAATTAACTGAATTAATGAAATGTTCAGTGTTAATCTATTTATCTATCTATCTATCTATATATCTATATCTATATCTATATAAAAAGCAGTTGTGTGAATCTGAATGTCCGGAGGAAACTTCGAAAATAAAACAATTGACGACAAAGTAAATTGATATACACATTAAATATCACCAGGGCTTGGTTTTTGAGCAAAAATAATAGAGATTTGATTTATATTCGTGAAGATAATGAAAAAATAAAATTTAACAATTTTGACAAATTTCTTTTGTCATTTGATATTTTAGATAGTAGACATTAACATTTCTTTTCAGAGTAGCTGGATCAATGCAATGTCTATTTTTTACATAGGGATTTAAATGGGGCATTCCATAAGGATTCAACTCACAATTCAGTAATAATGGATTTGCGGGACTAACTTAAAAAAAAAACTCTACCCAGGCGATGCCGGGTATCCGCTGTTAGTACATATATAAAGGGCAGTTGTGTGAATCTGTATTTCCGGAGAAACTTCGAAAATAAAAAAAAATACCAACAAAGTAAATGTATATACACATTAGATATCGCCAGGGTTTGGTTTTTGAGCAAAAATAATGAAGGTTTGATTTATATTCGTGAAGATAATTTAAAAAAATTAAATTTAGATAATAACAAACTAGATTTTTATTTTATTTAATATTTTAAATAGTAGCCTTTTTCTTTTCAGAGTGGCTGGATCACTAGGTTACATAGGATATTAGGCATAATACCAGGATCCAACTCGCGATTCAATAATAATGAATCTGTACTATTTCACCCTTCTAACTAGGCGACGCCGGTAGCCGCTGCTAGTATATTATGAATAAAGATAATATGCACATTTATTTAAAACTTTTCCATTTTTCATGTCAGTTAACTTCGAACCGCGTAAAAATCTGTGTTACGCCTCAAAGATACGTGGTTCAAAGTTAACTGACCTGAAAAAAATGTAAAGGTTTTAAATAAAATAACAGATGCATTATATCTTTTATTCATTAATATATCAACACTGAAAAATTCTTTAATGACATACGATGGTGGAATTTAGGTCCGTTAAGTTCGATTTAACCGAAAAATAATTGAGAATTTAACATTTGTTTATGTGTTTCGGGTGTCTGAGTTCAAATCTTGCGTCATCGCAGTCAGCGAGTTCGAACTCCAGTCGTTTCCCTACGTTCACTTTCGGACTAATATCATCGGGAAAGTAGGACACCCCTTCAGTTATCGATTTAGATCAGTCGGTAAAGCCCCCGCCCCCCCCTAGGAACCACACAATATTCCAGGTTCGATACCAGCCCTCGTGCTGTATACCCTCTTCATTACTTCTTTACTTACTTCTATTCTTCTCTTCTTGTTCTTCTTGCGTCTTTGACATCTTAAGTTCTTCTAGTCTCTTTTACATCTCTTCTAGCGTCTTGGTGATCGGTCGCACTTGGCTCATTTCTTCTTCCAATCAGTCCTGTTACCAAGACACCCATTAATCACAAGACCGTGTTATTTTTCTTAAGCTTTTATTTCCTTAACTATACATTTAATGTAACAAAATATCTGACTAACATAGCGCGCGTATGCAGAGTGAGTTACAGTTAAGGCAGGACATGTTCACTGCCTGACGTCCAACTGAAAAACTGAGGACCCAAACAGGTCCCACGTGACCTCACGTAATTTGGCGGGCTTTCTGTACTATTCCATGGAAAGTCCCGCCCGTGATATGAAAAGGGCCATCCCTTTAGAAATACAGGGGATTGACAATAATCTTATGCAACCGCATAGATTATGTAACACTCGCCAATTGAGCACAGTATTAATACCATTTAACCCAAATGTCCACTCATATTTAATCTCTGATAGCTGATGGTATTTCACTGGAATCTGAGTGACAACAAGTCTCCTCAGGTTTCCAGGACTCTTCTGAGTATTCTAGCCGATTACAGCAATGCAGTAGTCTGAAGGGTCTCAATTCTTCATCTGATTTCCAGATCCTCCAGTCTTGTTTCCAAGTTTATTGGGACCGTTCCAAGTGCTCCAACTACAATTGGTATCACTTTCACTCTCATATCCCACAGCTTTTTCAATTCTCTGGCAAGGTCCAGGTATTTCTTCATCTTTCATTTTCCTTCAGCTTCACCCTGTGATCTGCTGGAACCGCAAATTCCACCAGTTGACACGTTCTCTTTTTTTTGTTAATCAACACTTATTATTATTATTATTTCTTTTTTTTCATTTTTTTTTTTTTTTTTTTTTTTTAATAAACGTCATTTCGGTCGATGCATTTTTGGGACAGTTTTTGTATGCCATGATATCCCTGATTGCCGCCATGTCGTTGAGGAAACGCTGAACCTTGTCGTCATTGCAAACTCCCTACACCATTTACGGACGTTTTGGGCATCTATGCATGACTCGCCATACTTAGGTTAAGTACCAATAAATTTTAATCGGTGTAATGCATTTTAAGTTCTAAAACTGAATAACTGTGCGAACTTCACACTTGGCGGTAGCGTCAATCGGGAGCTTCACTAGAAACAACTGCCGGACCATATTACCTTTAGGCACCCCTTTTTGATCTCAATTAAGAAAGGACATGTTTTTCATTTATACCGTCAATAGCTGGTTGTTTGTTAGGGGTTAGGGTTAGGGTTAGGGGTTAGTTTTATAATTATTTTTTTAAATCTAAAAATCATCTGTTAAAACAACCGGATATTGACGGTGTAAATGAAAAACATGTCCTTTCTTAATCGAGATAAAAAAGGGGTGCCTAAATGTCATACGGTCCCAACTGCTAAGCCAAGACTGAGCGTGGCACGCATAGTGCCATGCACAAGAAACACAACAGTGTTTCCAATAGCCGCACGAACAATTTCCTTGCGTCCCCAGTACTTTGGAGACGTTACTTTGGGATTACCCGCATACATACACGTTACTGATATACAGTCATAAGGGCCGGTTTAGCTCAGTCGGTAGAGCGTTTGACAGGGCACCACAAGGTTCGATACCGGTCCTCACCAACTCAGCGTATGAGTAGCACAGGGATATGTGCGGTAAAGTCAGGAGCTGATGGCAGGTGTGGCGCTCCACCCCAGACGTTAAAATAATGTCCTTGGACTATGGCTAGTGAAAAGAGATAGACTCCCTCGCTGTTTGGCTGATACCGAATTTATGCCACCCCAATGACTTGTCTTTATATATATATATATATATATATATATATATATATATAAGTAAAAGTAAAGTCGTCGGGGCGGCCTAATGTCGGTATCAGCCAGTTAGCGAAGGAGTCTATCCCCTTTTCAATAGTGCCAGACCAAGGAGATTGTTTTAGCATCTGAGGTGGAGCACCACACCTACCATCAGCTCTTTACTTTACCGCACAGATCCCTATGCTACTCACACGCTGAGTTGGCGAGGACCGGTATCAAACTAGGAACCTTGTGGTTTCTAGCCAAATGCTCTACCGACTGAGCTAACCTGGTCCTTATATATAATATATATATATATATATATATATATATATATATATATAGTTAATGAAGTGACAAATAAAAGTTTTAGCTTTTATTCATTTATTTGGGAACGATATTACTACCAATGGTTTCCTGCTAAAGCATTCATCAGGTAAATGCTTTAGCAGGAAACCATTGGTAGTAATATCGTTCCCAAATAAATGAATAAAAGCTAAAACTTTTATTTGTTACTTCATTCAACTATCAACGCTCTATCACAGATATTGAGCACTCTTCTAATAACACTGTACGTTGGATTACTACTACTTTTTCTAGTATACTAGTGCCAACCATACACATTAATAATAATAATAATAATAATAATAATAATATATGTGTGTGTGTGTGTGTGTGTGTGTGTGTGCGACATATGCTCAGATATAGTGACTAACAATAAGGTCTCTCATTCATCACCCTTCTTTTCTACCACAATGCCAGTAAAGAGAGCTCGCCCCTATAAAGGCACCAGATTGAAAGACATTTCTCTCGCAGACAATTCCATAACCGATTCCATTGTAATCGAGGCACATATAAAAATGTCAGGCGTCAAGAATCAGGACTCGCCGCTGCTTCGTCAATAGAAGAAAAAAATTCCTTTTTATTTTAGGCTCCAACCATTTTATTTTCGACTCACGTTTTCTTTCTTTATATATATATATATATATATATATATATATATATATATATATATGTGTGTGTGTGTGTGTGTGTGTGTGTGTTGTGTGAGAAGTAAAAAACAATGTGTTTTGATATGGTTTTTTTAGCCGACAATTTTTGGGAGAATATGTGCTTAATTGAAGTCGTACCTAATTTTGAAAATTAATTCATTAATAATTAATGCGCGCCTAATTCATTAATTATTAATTAATTAATTTTCAAAATTAGGTACTACTTCAATTAAGTACATATTCTCCCAAATATATAGACAGAACAAATTGAGCAACTGCTAGCACCACTTCAGTTCGAGTATTCTTCTGATGATGGGATTTTTCATCCCGAAATATTAAGAATAAAGTGACAGGTTAACAAACAACATCATAGTTACCTTCTTTTTTCTTTACACTTGCATTGTGACAGCCTTCAAAACCAACCAACAAACCATATATATATATATATATATATATATATATATATATATATATATATATATTACATATTTTACAGGGTCTCACATCTCTGAAAAAAACGTTATCAATTCTTTCATTAACATTTTGGGGTCTTCGGACTCAAAAGAATAAGGACAAGTAATTTAATGTTTGGTTTGGTTTGGTTTGGTTTGTTTTACGGCATATCAACCTCGGTGGGTCATTTAATGCCGACACAGTTTTGAAATACATTCATTCTTAATGGGTACTCATTTTTTTTTATAAATACATTTTACTATTTAACCCATAGATGGGATCCTAACAGGTACTACCACTCCGGGTCAGAGTGGACCAGGGAGCAATGGTGATGCAGGGGTGCTCCACATTCCCCAGACCTCTAGAACTGGAACCTCACCATCAGATAGATTTTAACGTCATTCCCAGGACATGTAGACCCTCAGCCACCGCCTTCTAGCACATATAGGATAAAAAGGGTTGAAATTACAACAAAAAAAAGAAAGAGAAAAAAAAAAGAAAAGGGACGGAAAACAGAAAAGGAATGAACTGTCCCAATGACAAGGAAACATTTCCGGTGTGTATTTTATAACAATGTAATTATTGATGAATGGAATTAAACATTATTTTTCTCACAGCTTCCTCTTCTTATTGGGTGGTTCGTGTGGTACAATACTTAGCAAAGTAGGCTATCAGGCCATTGTTAGTGAGTTTGATTCTCACTGAGTGCCACCGTATTTTGGGTCTCCTTTTCTCCTCTCTATCTCACTCCTTATATCCCCGTTCTCTCTCTCTCTCTCTCTCTCCCCCCTCTCTCTCTCTCTCTCTCTCTCTCTCTCTCTCTCTCTCTCTCTCTCTCTTTCTCGACCTATCTATCTCTTCAACCATCCCTATGGTCATGGCCTTGGGTATGCCTCTTGCAGCATCCAGAATCCGCGCAGAGCTAACTGCTGTAGATTTTGGCTCTCCCTCTCTCTCTCTCTCTCTCTCTCTCTCTCTCTCTCTCTCTCTCTCTCCTTTTTCGGGCATATGATATATATATATATATATATATATGATATAGATACATATATATAATCATCAGCTATATGGTAGGTGTAAAAAACTCGATGATAATAATAATAACTATCAGGACCTGTGTATATACCACAGTAAGATAATTCAATTATTACAACGTTTGATATGCCTACTTAAAAGATATTGGCAACTAGTTCAATATGTAAAATCTTAATTTAGCTCTCTCTCTCTCTCTCTCTCTCTCTCTCTCTCTCTCTCTATATATATATATATATATATATATATATAATATATATATATATGTCTCTCGCTTTTTGGGGGCATACGGCCAAGTCACGTTGAAAGCACCGGTTCCCTCTGGAGTACCAAAGTTAAGCAGGGATAATTCGGTTTCAATACTTAGGTAGGTGAGCATTTAAACAACAGGTACTATATGAAACAGAAAATCTAAATGATTTCAATCGGCATTAAATGCTGTAAAATCCAACCAACCAACCAGCCAACCAACCAATCCTTATATCTGACCATTGATTCCAAAATGGTCTAATTACTTTGTTTTGCAAGAGAAAACCATGATATCCGTGCTGCCAGAGCTCCGTCGGCTGAGTCTATAGGATGCACCGACTGTACTTCTGCAGAATGGTAAGACAGCCCCACCCAATGGGACCACCTGTTGGCTGTGAGAGGCAACCCATGATGCTTAAGGACGGAATCCTGGTGGTTGAGAAATCTACTCCACTTTGACCCTTACTTGGGTTAGACGGGCGATCGGGGAGGATTCTTCGACTAATCAGCGGTCCACGTCAAGCCCCATATGATTGGTCCGACAGTATAGGCAAACTCCAATCATTTTTTATTATTCATCACTTGAAGGCGGCGAGTCAGGGTCTAGGTATCCTAGATATGACGCTAAACTGGATCTAGTGGTGGGGTTCCAATTCCAGAGTTCTGGAGAATGTGGAGTACCCCTTCATCACCGTTACTCCTTGTAACCCGGAGTGGTAGTACCTGTTAGGGTACCATCTAAGGGTTGATTAGATAAAAAAAATGAGTTAAAAATTTGTTTAAAAATGAGTTTTAAAAACATTTGAATACAAATCACACACACACACACACACACATATATATATATATATGTGGGGTGACACACACATACACACACCCCAAAAGTATAATTTTAAGTAGAAAAACACAGAAATTCTCTAGAACAAAAAACAAATTTCAAATACACACCTAACATATCAAATGAACATCTGATGAACTATACCTATTAAAGAGTAATGAAAGCTCAGTTAATAAATTTATTACCAAGCCGTGACCTACGTGCGACTTACGCGCAAAGATTGTAAAACGTCAATCATTTTTTCTCAATTTTTGTGCGCAGGTCGCACGCAGGTCACGCGCAAATCGCACGCAAGGATTGAAAAAAATAACGTAGCGTTCAACCGTTATTACACAGCCATTATAATAGAAAAGTTGCAGAAACACACACACAACCTATCAAATATCGGACATATTCTGCCAAAATAATAATTCAATGCCTGAAGAAGACAACAGATCAGAAACATGTGTCGCGTATGTAAGATAAAAAGAATTTTAAAAATTTTCTGAGAACAATACATTTTGCGGACCTTCTTCTTTTTTATAAAATATTAAATTTTCTCCCGTTGGAACCAGAACAACTATATATATATATATATATATATATATATATATATATATATATATATAAGATTCGGCATTAGATACCCCACAAAGGTTGATATGCTATCAAACCATACAATCAACCAACTTGGCATAATACGCCAGAATGTTTAGCGATAAAAAGAAAAGTGTTTTACGTCGTACATTTCATTATAATGGAGAATATGTGTCTGCTTGTAACCGAAACTACGTCAGCACCGATATCAGAATTCCCTTAGTAATTTACGTCACATCATCCATATTTCATTTTTATTTAAATATCAATTATTAACGAAATCTTTTTATATTAATAAAACAGTTGGCCTTATCTACCTACCAATAACAGGCAATTGTATTTATGTATGCAACAAAATTGCGGTTCACAATGTGAACAGGAAGGCTAATTTGCATATTGATCTTGAGAAGCTGATTTCAATAAATGCTTGCTTGGTTTTATTGATTTTTAATTGTTTGGTTTTATTTTAATAAGTATAAGCATAGATCCCGCCAATAAATGTTAAAGAAATCCATTAACAAAAAGAAATAACAGCAATTTTATTCATTACAGTCTTATTTAACTAAATAGTTGGACCATATTACCTTTAGGCACCCCTTTTTGATCTCGATTAAGAAAGGTTTTTCATTTACACCGTCAATATCCAGTTGTTTGTTAGGGGTTAGATTTAGGGGTTGGGGTTTGGGTTAGGGGTTAGTTTCATAATTTTAAAAAAATCTAAAATATTGACGGTGTAAATGAAAAACACGTCCTTTCTTAATCGAGATCAAAAAGGGGTGCCTAAAGCTAATATGGTCCGAAACTATTTTAATATAAAACGTGTCTTTCGTTTATAGTTTTATTAAAATGTATTTATTTAAAAATATTTTGCTAGGGTTAATAGGGTTAGGGGTTAGGGTTAAGGGTTAGTTTTATAATTAAAATGTCTAAAAATCGACTGTTAACAAACAACCGGATTTTGACGGTGTAAATGAAAAACATGTCCTTCTGAATCGAGATCGCAGCTGGGGTGCTTCAGGGTGACATGGTCCAAATAATTAAATTAGTAAAAATCAACAAAGAAAGTGTTTAAAGTGTTGGTTACTGAAAGCTCCAAATTAGCTGTGGCTTGAAATCCCCCTCCTGACAAGAGTATACTGGTCAATGTATCCCCGTCTCAACCAAGGCGAATGGATTTCCCCCTTGGTAAATTTCCAACAGGTTAGACTCCATGGTAGGTGGTGGTGCACAGGACCTGCAAAAAAATAAACAACGCATGACAAATTAAATGTGTCGGGTCACTCAATGTGATATTGGTACTATGTAACCCAGTACTACCTGTTTCATAGTTGGATCACTGGCAACTAACCTGGTAACCCCACATATTTTGTCTGGTGAGGAGGGTTGCTATATACCCAGCAGAATGAAAAACAAGACCTGTAAAAGGGCAGTGTGTAGGATGTATGGTTATTGAATCTGACAACATTAATGCAAACCTCAATCTAGTATATATATATGATTTAGCATTAAATAACCCAAAAGGGTTTATATGCCATTAAAACTCAACCTAATGTATTTATATAGTTTTCTATATATATAAAGAGTGCTCAATATCAGTGATAAAGCATAAAGTGCTGCGAATAGCTTGCGTCCAAATTGATTTATTCTTCTATTTTATCTATTCTTATTCATAACCACACTTTTACAATAAATTAAAGAAAAATGATTAATAATTGATAATTTATATAGAAATCAACTACGGTGAAATTAAAATATTTTCATGTGTGTTCTAATTTAGTCTCGTTAACCTTTCTAAATTAATTTATGATATTTTCATAGCTTGAAGAACAGCCTCGGAATCGACGATTTTAGCCCAACCTGATCTTGATTTATCGCCGGCGTTTTAGCAACCCAAGTGAAATTTCTTGAACCATCTGGTTACTGTACTGTGCGTTTCACCTTTTCAATGAAATCAATACTGATGGGTGCAGTCACAGAACACTGTCAGCATGACCTTCTTTACTGACCACTGTATCCGGAACCTATTCTAATATGAACTGTCTTTTTGACCCAGGCTTGTACTGGCAAATTCATCGTCAGCTCATTTGTAAACACATTTTTTCCTAAAACATGCTTCTTCGTACACGCCAACCATTTTTCTGTAAATTTCTCATGTTTGTACTTTTCAGCCACAAAATATTTGATGACATGACTCTGTTAAAGCATAATTTGCCACCATTTGAAAACAAATATTTTTGTTAGATTGAAATGATTTTTGCTATAAAACAATTCCGATCAAGGCAGAGTATACATTTATGAAAAACAATTTTGAAAAGAATTATTCTAGTTTATTTTTTCATCATCAGGATAATTCTGATAAGTCATAATTATCCTGATGATCCATAAGAAGAAACCTAGGTAGATAGTGTCTGACTCATTAAATTACTTCATTGTTATTTATTGGCTCTACTTAGGGTTGACAAATCTTACGGTATTTTTTTCTTCTTTTTGGCCACTATAATAGTGCCGAGTGATTATTTTCAGGTGGTGCATATGTTGTTTTTGTTTTTTAGGGGTTTTGTTTTTTGTTTTTTTGTCCAGGGAAAGATTTCTATTGTGTAATTACAAATTATAGTGCAGGATTTTTTTATTTTTTTAAATACAATCAGAGTATAGAAATATATATATATATATATATATATATATATATATATATATATATATATATATATAGATATATATAGATATAGATATATAGATAGATAGATAAGAGAGTTTTATAATTTGCTTGAAGCATTGTGTATATATTGGTTAGGAGGTTGATTTAGAAGGCTATCACAATGCAGGTGTAAAGAAAAAATAATAATACGGTAACAATGATGTTGTGTGTTAACCTGTATTTTATTCTTGAATTTTCGAGATAATATCTCTTTTTACTGGCATTTCTTTTTAAATGATTTTTTTATATAACTGTATTCTCGTGTATATATATATATATATATATATATATATATATATATATATATATATGCACACACACACACACACACACATATATGTTGTGTGTTTTATAATATATATATATATATATATATATATATATATATATATATATATATACACACATATATTATTAGCTTCATTGACCTCTTCCGCTCGTGTGTGTGTGTGTATGTATGTCTGTGTGTGTGTGTGTGTGTGTGTGTGTGTGTGTGTGTCTGTGTCTGTGTGTGTGTGTGATTTCATTCATGCCTATTTTGAACGTACCTTTTATCGGAATTGTGTGAGAAATATGGGAGTGAAACAGGAATTGAAACGGAGAAAGATAGTGTGTATGAGTGAACATGTGTGTGCGTGCTTGTGTGTGTGTGTGTGTGTGTGTGTCTGTGCGTGCGTGTCTGTGTGTGTGTCTGTGTATGTGTGTATGTGTGATTGTTCGTGTGTAAATGCGCGCCAGCATAAAAGTCAGATTACTTCTGTACAATCTCCGTGTACACCAGAAAGACGCCTCTCCATTCACCTTGATTAAAGATCGACTCTTTTCTCTCACTTTATCCACCCAACCACCCCACCCCACCCCACTTTCCCCACCACCACCACCACCCTGATGCTTAGCGACTCTCTGTTTCTCTGATGAGTTGACGGCTTGACGGCTTCTTCCGGTGTAAACCGACTTCAGTCCCTCTGCTTACCTGTTCCAGACGGGAGACTCATTCTTTTCTTCTTTTTTTTTTCTTTTCATTTTTTTTTTTTTTTTTTTTTTTTTTTTTTTACCTTTTTGAACGAAGAGCGAGAGACACCCATTTTCCAAGAGATTGGGTCACCGTGGACAGGTGGGTTGCAGGTTATCACAATAGTAGGTCTGGCATGATTAGAAGGGTTGATGGGGGTACTAACTGATTAGGGCAAAGGTAATGTGTCTGTTGTAGGGGGGGGGCGGTCAGGGGAGTTTATGTGGCGTGAGGATTAATTTATATATTTATTTTCTAACACTGGGGTTTTTATTGTGTCTTGCTGCGCAGACGTTTCGTGAAGCATCAGGAAGTAACTGCGATCTTTCGTGATTTGTGTAATATATTCGGCAAAGTGATTTGACTGGGAAAGGTCATCACCGACGTGATCAAAGAACACTCATATGCAATTATATGACGTGATTAAAGGAAGATGCTACGAGTTGAGAATCATGTGACCAACTCAGTACACGTCAATTCCTCGTCCACCAGTCGATGGGGCTTAGAATAGGTGGATTATATCCCCTGGTGAGGAGTTATAACACCCTCCCCGAAAAAAAAAGGTATGACACTAAAAACTGTGTGTAAAAATTCGGAAGGAATAATAATAATAATAATAATAATAATAATAATAATAATAATAAGGACCATATGACCTTTAGGCACCCCTTTTGCAATCTCGATTCGTGGGGACATTTTTTTTTCATTTACACCGTCAAAATCCGGTTAATTGTTAACAGACGATTTTTACATTTTTTTTTAAATTATAAAACTAACCCCTAATCTTAACCCCTAATCCTAACCCTAACTCTAACCCCTAACCCTGACAAACAACCGGATTTTGACCGTGTAAATGAGAAAAGTATCCCCACGAGTCGTGATCGCAGAAGGGGTGCCTAAAGGTCATTGGGTCCAATATTAATAATAATAATAATAAAATATCACAAGAACAAATTATATCAAAGTAAAAATACATAAGACACAACAAATAGTAAATGTAGACTGTGTGGTGACAGAGATAAGACTGTAAACCATGTACTAAACGAATGTAGCAAACTAGCACAAAACTAGGCACGACTGGGTTGGGAAAGGGATCCACTGGGAATTAAGCAAAAAATTGAATTTTGACCATACAACAAAATGGTATATGCATAAACCAGAACCTGTTCTTGAGAATAAAACGCACAAAATTCTCTGGGACGTCGAAATAAAGACGGATCACATTATCCCAGCAAGGATGGTCAGACCTAGTGTTGATTAACCAAAAAGAAAGAACTTCTCAATTAGTGGATTTTGCAGTTCCAGCAGATCACAGGGTGAAGCTAAAGGAAAATGAAAAAATGAACAAATATCTGGACCTTGCCAGAGAACTGAAAAGGTTATGGAATATGAAAGTCAAATTGATACCAATTGTAGTTGGTGCACTTGGAACGGTTCCAAAAGGATTGGAAAAGGGTTTGGAAAGTCTGGAAATCAGAGGAAGAATTGATACCATCCAGAACACTGCACTGCTGCAATCTGCCAGAATACTCAGAAGAGTCTTAGAGACCTATGGAGACTTGCCGTCACTCAGACTCCAGTGAAAGACCATCAGCTGACGCTGATGTGAAAACTCAAAAGGAGTAAATAATAATAATAATAATAATAATAATAATAATAACAACAACTGCTCGACCCCTTAGAAGAATACTATCAATGTTGTTATATATTCGTTCAACATCGGGTATATAAACGAAACAGAGATAGAAACAGAGACAGAGCGACAGAGAGACAGAGAGAGACAGATAGTAGATAGAGTAGAGATGGGATGAAAGATGATGGTTCTTACTCGTTAATATTCTGCTTACTGGTCACTTCGTCTAACTCGGCCACCATCTCCTCTTGTTGATCTGGTGGGCTTCATGTTAAGGGTTGGTTTTCGTTGTTGATTTTTTGGGGCTGGATTCTTCTTGTTTTAATTACTTAACAAACAAAACTTGGTTATTTTCTTCATAAAGCTTTATTTCGCAACCAGCACATATTACTGCCGCGGATCGAGACCGGCTCAGAGTCCGCTCGTTCTGGAATCTCCGCCGAATCTGCCTAACTAAACTAAAACTTATTCTCACGCCTGTAGCTCAGTTGGGATCATCGTCATGCCAATCATAGCCCCCACGTATATGGAAAATTCCCCTACTCCGATTTTAAATCTAACGGAGCCTAATCCTAAATATTATAACTACAGGTATGTACATAAATCATAAGCTGATTATGATTATGTAACAAAGGTGAGTGATAAAGCAACTCCCAATTTAGGGGGGG
>CM042147.1:123069636-123072136 GCA_023376005.1 Doryteuthis pealeii | reverse complement strand
AGAAATTAAGTAAAAATGGAAATTCTGAATATTACGCTGAAGAGATCAATTCAGAATTTCAGAATACAAGGTAATACAAGTATCGAGATTAAGCTGTATTTACCAAGATAGAAATGAACAATGAATGGAACGTTAATCTTTTTTAGAATACAAGGTGTGTCTTAAAAGTGCCGTTTGAAGCTGTATTTACCAAGATATAAATGAACAATGAATGGAACGTTAATTTTTTCAGAATACAAGGTGTGTCATAAAAATGTCGAGTATGAAGCTGTATTTACCAAGATAGAAATGAACAATGAATGGAACGTTCATTTTTTTCAGAATAAAAGGTGTGTCTTAAAAGTATCGAGAATGAAGTTGTATTTACCAAGATAGAAATGAACAATGAATGGAACGTTCATTTTTTTCAGAATAAAAGGTGTGTCTTAAAAGTATCGAGAATGAAGTTGTATTTACCAAGATAGAAATGAACAATGAATGGAACGTTACTTTTTTCAGAATACAAGGTGTGTCAAAAGAGTGTCGTATTTGAAGCTGTATTCACCTAGATAAAATTGAACAATGAATGGAACGTTACTTTTTTCAGAATACAAGGTGTGTGAAAAGAGTGCCGTATTTGAAGCTGTATTCACCTAGATAAAAATGAACAATGAATGGAACGTTACTTTTTTCAGAATACAAGGTGTGTGAAAAGAGTGCCGTATTTGAAGCTGTATTCACCTAGATAAAAATGAACAATGAATGGAACGTTACTTTTTTCAGAATACAAGGTGTGTCATAAAAGTGCCGTATTTGAAGCTGTATTTACCTAGATAAAAATGAACAATGAATGGAACATTACTTTTTTCATAAAAGTGCCGAGTATTAAGGTGTATTTATCAAGATAGAATTGAACAATAAATGGAACAATATTTCTTTTTCAGAATACAAGGTGTGTCATAAAAGTGACGATTTTAAAGCTGTACTTACCAAGATAGAATTTAACAACGAATGGGACGTTATTTATTTTTCAGAATACAGGGTGTGTCAAAAAGTACAAAATAATGTCGATACTTTTTTGACAAACTTTGTATACACAACCAGAATATATCCGAGAAAATGAAACCCATAAAATTCTATGAGATTTGAGATACAAACTGACCACCAATTCCCGGCCAGAATACCTAGCGTTAATCAATAAGAAGAAAGGAACTTGTCATCTAGTAGATTTTTTCGAAACAAAGAGGGAAAGAAAGAAAGATAGAAATAAAGATAGGAAGGAAGACAGACAGACAGACAGACAGACAGAAAGAAAGAAAGAAAGAAATAGAAATACAAACACGGAAAGAAACAAAGTGAAAAAGAAAGGGAGGAAGGAAGAAAGAAAGAAAGAAAGAAAGAAGAAAGAAAGAGAAAAACAGAAATAAAGATATAAGGACAGGTAGACAGAGACAGAAACAAGGAAACAAAGAAATATAAAAAGAGAAAGAAACAAAGAAACAAAGAGACAAAGGAAGGGAGAGAGAAAGAAAGAAAGAATGGGAAAGACAGAAATAAAGATAAGGGGACAGACAGACAGACAGACAGAAAGAAAGAAAGAAAGAACGAAAGAAAGAAATAGAAAAAGAAAAAGAAATACAGAAAGAGCGAATCAGAGAAAAAGCGAGACAGAGAGATTAGTGGGGGAGACAGAGAGAAAGAGAGAACCATAGAGTTAAAATGAAAGATGGCGAAATGATAGACTAATACCTGAATCTGGCCATAAAGCTGGAGAACATGAAGACAGTGATACCAATTGTTGTTGCTACATGAAGAAGGCAGTGATACCAATTGTATTTGGTACCATTGGAACGGTCCCCAAAGAGGCTGGACTTTACTGGAGATCAAAGAAATAATGGAGTACATTCAAATCACATGGTACATAATTTATTAGTAACTTACGATTCATGTACGTACCTGGAGTTAGAATATTTGAATAAAGTTCGTTATAGTCAGAAGAACGGGATTTCAGTGGAAAGTTACCGGGCCGATGAGTGACAACGGTGACATTCCGCCTGACCTTCCGGTAGAGAGCGCCATTACAGATGCGTGAGAATTAGTTTTCAGATGCTACCAGGCCTTCCAGGAGCGTGGACGTTGTTGTCAGCTCTTGGGGTTGCTCTTCCCATGCAGTGGAATCATGGGTTGGCTTGTTGAAATAAAGCTTTAGAAGAAAAATAGTTTTGTTTGTTAAGTAATTAAAATAAATAGAAACCAGCCCAAGAAATCAACAGAAAGAAGTAAAGCAACCCGATTTGATCAGGCCGAGAAGTCAGCCCTGAGAAAAATATTGCGGCCGAGTTCGAAGCATGTGATACATGTCACATACCCACATTTACATCGCTAATTGGGGTGTGTGAGAGTGAGAGTTCTTCGACAAGAAATTTATTCAGAGAGAGAGAGAGAGAGAGAGGGGGAGAGATTAAACTTACTTGGTGAGGAGATCTTATTTATTTCTTGCTGATCCTTCTACCATCTATAA
>CM042147.1:123044636-123062136 GCA_023376005.1 Doryteuthis pealeii | reverse complement strand
GCGATTAGAATGAAGTAAGATCGCATGCGCAAAGTCTAGCAAATGAGTACTTTTATCGAAAAGGTCGTTCGGTACAACGAAAGGCGGCGTTTCAACCCCCCCCCCCCAACTACAAATGGTGTATACGATTGTGTGACCTTAGATGACCCCACCGTGGAGTTATAGTCAGAAGGCAATTCTTGAATGCCCCATCACATGTTTACAAGTTCGATCCTACTTGGGTGCCAGATTCAGTCCTGTAGAATACTTCAAGGCGTCTTAAGGCATCCCATCGTGGTGTAATGGTTAGCAAGATAGTATCGAAGACCCATTACTACGGAAGAAGCGAGTTCGATCCTCGCTGGATGTCTCATACTTGCAACTTACCGAACGGACTGGTAAATACAGGGTGTTCGGGGTTGAATTTGAAATATTTATATTTGGTTATTTTTCTCCGTAGGTTGGAGATATTGACGCATGTGAAGATTTAAATTAAATTAATTTAAATCAAAATCAAATAAATAAATAAAAAAAGTTCTGAGCGTCTGGACTCTAGCGTCCAGACTTAACGGTCTAATCAATAAAGTCGTCATCTATACTTCGAAAGAAAAAAAAAAAAAAAAAAAAAAAAAACAAAGCAACCAACGAACGAACGAGTCCTTCCTCGAAACCAAAATGACAAATAAAAATAAAAAATAACATACACTTTAGCTTTCCCCATACTGTAATACTACGGCGGTCGGGGTGCCAAATGTAATACTATGATCTGGTCACGGGACCAAATGTAATACTATGGTGGTCGCGGCAACAATGTACTATGCTGGTCGCGGCAACAAATGTAATACTATGCTGGTCGGGGTGCCAAATGTAATACTATGATCTGGTCACGGGACCAAATGTAACACTATGCTGTCGCGGCGCCGAATCTAACACGATGGGTGTTATTTGACCCACAGGAAAGTTGAAGTGCTTGTTCCGGGCTGTACCCAATGTTGTTCCACAATTAATACGAACGTGTTTTTAACTATAAAAGACCTTTATTAATTATACAGTGATATAAATCATGTACAACCACTGTACCTCTGTAGGGTTGTGTATGTGGAAAGTCATTTTTTTATGTATTATAATACTGTAGTAGTGTTATGGACTGACTGGCGAATCTCATTAGATAGTTGAAAAAAAAATTTTTGGGATATAAAAATAACAATTGTTTTTAGAGTCGTACAAGCGACTTAGATTAGAGTGCAAGTCAGTGGTGGAATACCTACAGAGGTATAGCTGGTCCTTTCTTGCCAGGGAGGAATTCCCTCGCTACAGTCCACTGTGACCTCATTAAAATAAATCCTGATTAATAAAGCCACCTCTACCTTCTTACATATACAACCCTACAGAGGTATAATTAGTCCATTTTAGCCAGAGAGAAATTCCCTCGCTACAGGCCACTATAACCTCATTCAAGCCTGAGTAATAAAGCTACCATTGCCTTACACACACCTTACAAAAAAAAAAAAAAAAAAAACTCACTGATGCATCTTTACCGTAGCTCCGCTACTTGGGTGGGGATGTATTGTGGGGATTTAAATAAATAAAATTAAATCAAAATTAAATAAATAAATAAAAAGTTCTGAGCGTCTGGACTCTAGCGTCCAGACTTAACGGTCTAATCAATAAAGCCCTCGTCTATACTTCGAAACAGTTGTGTCTTTTTATTTCTCTTCATCCCATCATTACATATACCCAATACGCACACTACGCATAATTTAAAATCTTGAAACCTTCTTCATTCATGTAAAAGATCTGGATAACAAGGGTAGCCAATGGTTGGCCATATGTATGGCAGCAGGATTCGTCCCCCTGCCACACCTCTGGGAAAAGTCAAAAATGGTTGTCGACAAATTTTTATGACTACACCAGCCTGCCTCCGACTTCCCCAGATCTTAACCCCATGGATTATTATGTATGGGCGCTGTTGAGAAAGACACCAATCGCCGTGCCAGTACTAGAAAAGCCCAGTTAATCGACAGAATTAAGGTAGTTTTTGAGACCCTTCCCAGCTTGTCCCCTGTTCCGGAGCAGGATTGAAGCTGTGATCGACGCTAATGTCGGTTATTTTGAATGAAAATTGTTGACAGTAGTGTAATTTCCGTGCCTGTTTAGTTACTTTACAATCCATTAAATTTGTAGTTACCAAGCACTTTTTCTTTTTCCTTATGAAACTCTCAAATTTATCCCTAAAATGCTGTACCTACTTCAAAACGTCTTGTAGAGCAATGGCGAGAAAGCTATTATTACAATTCGGACTTGGATTAAAGTGTAGTATCTGTTTATATCTTTCAACCGCATTCTCAGTCGGTAGAGCGTCCAACTAAGAACCACAAGTTTCCTGGTCCGATACCGACCCTCACCCATTCAGCGTATGAGTAGCATGGGGATCTGTTCAGTAAAGTGAGGAACTGATAGCAGGTGTGGCGCGCCTCCTCCTCAGACGCCAAAACAATCTACTTGGTCTAGCATTCGTGAAAAGGGGATAGACTCCTTCGCTGGCTGGATGATACCGACTTTAGGCCACCCTGACGGCGACTCAATTTGTCTCTAGACATGACAGGGTAAAATAAAAATGAGAGGGATCCATCCCTGAAATGCAAGCCATGTAGATGTTATATACCCCATCGTCGGGTATACAATAGAGAGAGAGAGAGAGAGAGAGAGAGAGAGAGAGAGAGAGAGAGACTTACTTGGTGAGGAGATCTTACTTACTTCTTGCTGACTTCATTACTATCTTGTCTGGCTGTTTCCTCTTCTTCTTCTCTGGCCGTCATCTTGTCTAGTTGGGCTCTTCTGACTGCTTCTTCTAATGGCTTCTGTTGGGCTTATTTTAGTCATTGCAATTAATTGAATGAACTACAAGACTTTTATTTCTTGATCAAGTTTCTTTATTTAATCTAGCCCATATCACCGCGCGGCAAGCCTCACAGCATGTCTCAGCTCTTTGACGACCGGGCTGAATTTCAATCTAACTAGTCTTTCTCATAGTGCGCGAGATTCGCGCCGCTCTAGATGTCAGTTGGGGGTCATCCAACGGAGATCTACCCACCTACGCTTTTAACTCTAACGAACCTATTTCAAACTAAATTCTAACTAATTATATAGAAAATTCCTTTTTTAAATCTTCTTTACCCTAAACCTTTTATACAATCTGCTAAATCCAAAGCTCTCAAAATCCATAAAAGAAAACAGTCACAACCCCCCACTAATACATCTAATATAACAACACTTCCCCATAGATACATAGTTTTACCTAATAACTCTTCCATTAACTCCATAGAAAACAATTTACACAACCTTGGTATCAAAATCGTTACTCTTTCATCCAAATCAATTAGAAGATTACTCAATGCTGGGTCTCACCATCCTATAAAATCCGAGGCTGGCGTTTACGCAATTCCATGTAAAGATTGCGATAAAAATACATTGGGGAAACCGCCAGAACTCTCAAGAAGCGTTTATATGAGCACAAACGTGATATTAAATTGGGCAATTTTCAGAACACCCTCCTCCAACATATGTCTGAAACTGATCATAACTTTAATTTCAATGATGCCACAATATTAGCTCATATTCACAACAAAAGACTACGACAGATTTTTGAAGCCTGTGCAATTTCGCTTTTGCCCTCCCTTAACAATCGACATGGATTTTTTAACATATCACCGTTTCTAGCTAAAATAGTTTTAAATAACTACAAAATACCAGGCTTCATTTAATCATTTAGTTATGATTCCCACTTTGTTCCCTTTTATTCTCATAAGATCAGTCCATTAATACTTTTTCTTGTCTTTTGTTGAATGTATTTCTTCGAGTTGCGTCACGCGTCATGACATCTTCGCGTGCGTGGATCGCGACTTGTCTTTCAAAAATATAACGCTAAACAAATACAGTTACACAACAACAACAACAAAAAAGTTTTTCATCTCCTGTCATCTATATAATGGATTTAATATCCCGTAACTAAAGTTTCATGCTTACTTGCAATCATCAGACGGTTAAGATTGAAAAAAAAACGGCGGCGTGTTTATATATGTTTTATATATGTTATATAAACGCTAAACAGGCCACCGTTTTGTTTTGTTTTTAATCTTAGCATTTTGACCGTCTGATGATTTCAAGTAAGCATGAAACTTTAGTTACGGGATATTAAATCCATAATATTTAATACTTGATTATATATAATATATATATATATATATATATATATATATATATATAATCAAATATATATATTTATTTATTTATTTATTTAAGTCACCAATACAAAGTTCGTCTCACGAAAAATTCATTTTTCAAGAATACAAACCTGCTTAAGAAATTGACCATGTATCACATCCTACTTGTGTGGAAGGGTCAGTCGGGGCGATCTTTGTATCTATAGCTCTGCTGATGAGACCTAATAGGTCGAAATATATATCCAGAGATTGATTTTTCTCGGTTTTTGTTTAGCCTTACATTTAAGTAGTTAAATCCCGCCTAATTAACCATAAATGAATTAACTTTCAAAAATTAGGTCTGACTAAAATTAAAAGCACATATTCTCTCAAATACACTGTCGGCTGAAAATAACTAAAAGTTGTTTACATTTGCGTACATATATATATATATATAATATATATATATTATATATATATATATACTGACCCTTCCACACGAGTAGGATGTGATAATTGGTCAATTTCTTAAGCAGGTTTGAATTCTTGAAAAATGAATTTTTCTTTTCCTAGACTGGTTGCCTAACCAAGGTAAAAGAGCCTAGTCTGCTCAACTATTTTCGCAGTTGGATTCATGCCTTTACCAAGGGTATTAGTACTATGTGATACGCAATCAGCATCGTCCAGGATTTGAACTCGTTTCATCGTCTCGCAACTCTTGTGACGGTAACCATTACCCCCACGTGCCATCCACTAAATTGTAATATTTTATATTTATTACATAGGCGCGTGGCATAATGGTTAGAATCGTAGAAATGGACTCGTTGATCCGAGTTCAATTCCTGAACAAAGCTATTTGCATTTCACATGACGCTAATGCCCTCGGGAAAGGTATGAATTAAATTCTCCCTCCAGCTATGGGTAAATAGCAGGGAAGAATGCGCTCTTTAAGCATGGCTAGGTAACCAGTCTAAGAGAAAGAAAACTCTGAATTCAAACCTGTTAAGCTCCGCTTAAGAAATAGGTCTTGTGTCACACCCTGCTCGTGCGAAGGGTTTGGTAAATATATATATATATAATATATATATATATGTGTGTGTGTGTGTGTGTGTGTGTGTGTGTGTGTACAACTGCTTTTATCTTGTCTTTCTTTCCGTGGTGTTCACTGTTAATATATCATCTATATATTAATACACTTTTTCCTTAATCTTCAGCCGTTATCATCTTGCAACACCCTCTGGTTAAAGATCAGACCGTCCAAATCGTCCACGAATTGTTTTAAATCCTGATTATCTGGTGTTGTTGACAAGGAATTCAAACCTGTTAAATTCCGCTTAAAAATTGACCTTGTGCCGAATCCTGATGGTGCGGCGGGGTTAGCAAATATATATAATTTATTATAATGATGGTAAATGTCTTCTTTCAATTGTGTGTGTTTTCAAAGACAGGATATGAGTTAAGAGTAAGGAAATGAATCCGACGGTAACTCTCGATGAGTCCGGATTGAAAACATTTACATCTAAAAACGGACCTAATTATCATTATGCTCTGATGATGATTTTTTTATAAATCGAAATATTGTCAATATTAGCAATGAAAATGATATAAAATATATTCATTTTAACAATATTTTGTGTTTTCATACCCTTTTATTTATACATTTACTGTCGGATTCATTTCCTTACTCTTAACTCATATAATTTATTATATACAATAATATTAATGTGCCACAGATCTTAATTTTTTTACTGGTATTATTTTTTTTGGGGGGGGGGGCTCTTCTTTTTTTGTGGGCAGGTTGTGGTTGGGGTGGGGTGTAAATCAATCTCCAGGAGCCCGGGATTATCACTTCCTTCAATCCAGGAAGCCTCTGTCAATTAAAGAATGGCATCTTCCCGCTTGAAATTTCTTCAATTAAAAATCAGGTTTCTTTCATTTTTTTTTTTTCATTTTTTCTGTTCTCACGTGAAAAGTAATTCAGGAAATGTTTGTCACCACCCAGACTTGTTAGTCATATGACTTGTAGCCGGCCAATCAGGAAAGTTTTTCGCAGTCAGGTTACTCGGCCGACGCACAGTGACATGGCTGATCAAAATGATAGTAGTGTTGTCGATAATACAAAGTCAGTATTTAACATCTTCTGGTCAGCGACCCACACTCCCCTCTTCCCAACACCGAATCTTGAAGTTAAAAACCGGTTCGACAGCTCCAGCATTGTCGCCTATTATATTTTTTCATCAAAAACTTATCAGCATCTTTTTTTCTTTCTTTCTTTCAGCTCAAACTCTAGTCTTATTTCTATACTAGCCCTACATTTCTTTTTACGTTCTTTTTTCATTCTTAATTATTAACCTGTCTTTCTTTCTTTCTATCTATCTTTCTTTCTTTCCATCTTTCTATCTATCTTTCTTTCTTTCTTTTTTTCTTTCAAACTGAAAATCTTATATCTGTGTTGGTATTAATTAGTTTTTCTTCCGTTTTTCTTTTTCTTTCTTAATCTTTAATCTTTCTTTCTTTCTTTCTTCTTTCTATCTTTCTTTCTTTCTTTCTTTTAAACTGAAAATCTTATTTCTGTCTTGGCATTAAATTAGTTTTTTTCTTTTTTCTTTCTTCTTTCTTTTCTTTCTTTCTTTCTTTTTTTCCTTTCTATCTTTCTTTCTTTCTTTCTTTCAAACTGAAAATCTTATTTCTGTCTTGGTATTAAAATTAGTTTTTCTTCCGTTTTCTTTTTTTCTTAATCTTTAATCTTTCTTTCTTTCTTTCTTCTTTCTTTCTTTCTTTCTTTCTTTCTTTCTTTTTCTTTCAAACTGAAAATCTTATTTCTGTCTTGGTATTAAATTAGTTTTTCTTCCGTTTTTCTTTTCCTTTCTTAATCTTTAATCTTTCTTCTTCTTTTCTTTCTTTCTTTTTTTCTTCTTTCTTCTTTCTTTCTTCCTTTCTATCTTTCTTTCTTTCTTTCTTTTAAACTGAAAATCTTATTTCTGTCTTGGCATTAAATTAGTTTTTCTTCCGTTTTTTTTCTTCCTTTCTTATCTTTAATCTTCTTTCTTTCTTTCTCTTTCTTTTTTCTTTTTTCTTTCTTTTCTTTCTTCTTTCTTCTTTCTTTTTTCTTTCTTTTAAACTGAAAATCTATTTCTGTCTTGGTATTAAATTAGTTTTTCTTCGTTTTTCTTTTTCTTTCTTAATCTTTAATCTTTCTTTCTTTCTTTCTCTTTCTTCTTCTTTCTTCTTTCTTTCTTTCTTTCTTTCTTTCTTTCTTTTTTCTTTCAAACTGAAAATCTTATTTCTGTCTTGGTATTAAATTAGTTTTTCTTCCGTTTTTCTTTTCCTTTCTTAATCTTTAATCTTTCTTTCTTTCTTTCTTTCTTTCTTTCTTTTTTTCTTTCTTTCTTTCTTTCTTCCTTTCTATCTTCTTTCTTTCTTTCTTTTAAACTGAAAATCTTATTTCTGTCTTGGCATTAATTAGTTTTTCTTCCGTTTTCTTTTTCTTTCTTAATCTTTAATCTTTCTTTCTTTCTTTCTTTCTTTCTTTCTTTCTTTCTTTTTTTTCTTTCAAACTGAAAATCTTATTTCTGTCTTGGTATTAAATTAGTTTTTCTTCCGTTTTTCTTTTTCTTTCTTAATCTTTAATCTTTCTTTCTTTCTTTCTTTCTTTCCTTTCTTTCTTCTTTCTTTCTTTCTTTAAACTGAAAATCTTATTTCTGTCTTGGTATTAAATTAGTTTTCTTCCGTTTTTCTTTTCTTTCTTAATCTTTAACTTTCTTTCTTTCTTTCTTTTCTATCTTTCTTTCTTTCTTTCTTTTTCTTTTCAAACTGAAAATCTTATTTCTGTCTTGGTATTAAATTAGTTTTTCTTCCGTTTTTCTTTTCTTTCTTAATCTTTAATCTTCTTTCTTTCTTTCTTTCTTATCTTTCTTCTTTCTTTCTTTTTTTCTTTCAAACTGAAAATCTTATTTCTGTCTTGGTATTAAATTAGTTTTTCTTCCGTTTTTCTTTTCTTTCTTAATCTTTAATCTTTCTTTCTTTCTTTCTTTCTTCCTTTCTATCTTTCTTTCTTCTTTCTTTTAAACTGAAAATCTTATTTCTGTCTTGGCATTAAATTAGTTTTTCTTCCGTTTTTCTTTTTCTTTCTTAATCTTTAATCTTTCTTTCTTTCTTTCTTTCTTTCTTTCTTTCTTTCTTTCTTCTTTCTTTCTTTCTTTTTTTTCTTCAAACTGAAAATCTTATTTCTGTCTTGGCATTAAATTAGTTTTTCTTCCGTTTTCTTTTCTTCTTAATCTTTAATCTTTCTTTCTTTCTTTCTTCTTTCTTTCTTTCTTTCTTTCTTCTTTCTTTCTTTCTTTCTTTTCTTTCAAACTGAAAATCTTTTTCTGTCTTGGCATTAAATTAGTTTTTCTTCCGTTTTTCTTTTTTTCTTAATCTTTAATCTTTCTTTCTTTCTTTCTTTCTATCTTTCTTTCTTTCTTTCTTTTTTTCTTTCAAACTGAAAATCTATTTCTGTCTTGGTATTAAATTAGTTTTTCTTCCGTTTTTCTTTTTCTTTCTTAATCTTTAATCTTTCTTTCTTTCTTTCTTCTTTCTTTCTTTCTTTCTTTCTTCCTTTCTATCTTTCTTTCTTTCTTTCTTTTAAACTGAAAATCTTATTTCTGTCTTGGCATTAAATTAGTTTTTCTTCCGTTTTTCTTTTTCTTTCTTAATCTTTAATCTTTCTTTCTTTCTTTCTATCTTTCTTTCTTTCTTTTTTTCTTTCAAACTGAAATTCTTATTCCTGTCTAGACCCTGACTTTGCTTTTCTTCCGTTCTTCGTTTTCTTTCTTTATGTTTAACCTTTCTTTCTTTTCTTTCTTTCTTTCTTTCTTTCTTTCTAAGGCTTTCTTTTTTTTTTCTTTTCATTCAAGTCTTGCTTTTTTCTTTAGCTCTGCCGTTCTTATGTATTTCTTTCTTTTGTTCATTTTATTCATTTATTTATTTATCTAATTTATTCATTATTTTCTTTTTTTCTTTTATTCATTCATTTTTCCTTTTTGATATTTTATTTATTGATTTTCCTTTTCTTTCTTTTTCTTTCTTTCTTTCATTCATTTATTTGCTTTCTTTCTTTCTTGCCATATTTTTTCTACCTTTCTTGCTTTCTTTCTATCTTCATTCTTTTTTCTTTTTTCATTCATTTTATGCATTTATCTATTTCACTCGTTTTTTCTTTCTTTCATTTTTTTTTCTTTTATTCATTTCTTTTTTCTTTTTTATCTTTTATTTATTATTTTTCCTTTCTTTCTTTATTCTTTCTTTCGATTTTTCTTTTTTCATTCCTTTATTTCTTTCTAGTCATATTTTCTCTTTCTTTTTTCTTTCATGTTCTGTTTTTCATTCATGCATTTATCAATTTCACTCGTTTTTTTATTTATTTCATTTTCTTTCTTTCTTTTATCCGTTTCTTGTTTCTTTCGTTTATTCATTCATTTTCGTTCTTTCTTTCTTTTTAACCACATTTTTTCTTTCTTCCTTTCTTTAATTCTTGCTTTCTTTCTTTTTCTTTCTTTCTTTCTTTCTTTCTTTCTTTTATTTCAAGTGTTGATTGTTGGGATTACACCTGAGTAAAACAAAATATTTAAATAATATTTGTATCAAGAGTACAGTTGTCTAAAAAAAGATAAAGAAAAGAAGTAAAACCAAGAGAAGTCTGTGGCAAGATCATCCTCACAGCTTGGCTTTGTAAACGAATATTAATTGGTACGTACGTGGCTGACAAGGCCAACGCGGGATATGCAGGCACGGCCACAGCGGCTGCAGCTGAAAGTCTGGTCAGCATTTGATGACATAGTGTTGGATTATTTGTTGTATATAAGCCGTGCTGCAATCCACCACTTAAATTTATAGACTAAGCGAGGTCACGTGGTTTAAACCTCAGCCAATCAACAGCCCGAATACGTGGTTGGTTAACTACTTAATCGATGATACTGACAGACGTTCATTTGCAATTATTGACGAAGGACCTGCAAGACTGGGGAGCACCAAGGAACAGCCAAAGGATTCTTTACTAAGGACCACTCTCTGCTTAACACAAAGGGTCTCCGCGGCACAGCGCTCTTGCTTGAAGCCTAAAGGATGGCTACTAAAATCGTAACACATAGTGTTGCGATTCTTCTCTTGTATTTTTTGTCCTGGCGGTTTTTTCAAAGAAGAACATGGTAGGTGGTGAAATGCCAATCACCAGGGTTCTTAGATTGGTCAATGTGACAGGCACCACGAGATTTTTTCAATCGGTCCTTGGGTCGATTCCTTCGGGCTCGTGTCACGATGTTCAGTGGGGACATCGCCGTATGTTTGAGCAGCCGATGACTCCTCATCCTGGAGACAGGCTCTGTCCAGGGTAGCTGGAAATTCAATGGCATGACCCCGATGATATCACAAGATATTCGCCTGTTCAAAGACTTCGATATTTGTGACAGTCATCCCAGTGGATGTTAGAAACAGTGCTGAGGCAACGCTTGTCGAACTGCTCAAGGAGTCGTAGTTCGTGACGATTAAGTACCTAAGACACTGAGCCATATAGATACTACTATTTCTAATACTGTAACATATTATGTGGTATCATGGGTTGTGGACAAGACCCTGTAATTAGTTTGAAATGGGTTCATTAAAGTTGAAAGCGTGGGCGGGTAGATTTCTGTTGGATGACCCTAACTGACCACAAGAGAGGCGCGAATCTCGCGTGCCATGAGAAAAACGTAACTAGTTTAGATTTCACTTTCAAGCACAGATTGAAACAGAGAGCACGTGTATCTTTCTGCTGGGGTTGATAACTCCCCGCGCGGCGAATCAGAATGGGTTAAATGAATCTTGATCAAGAAAATAAAAGTCTTGAGAGTTGATTAATTTGTGACTAAAAAACTAGCCCTTTAAAAGAAGCCCTTATAAGAAACAGAAGACTATACAACATGGCGGCCAGAGAAGAGATAAAGGAAACAGACACACAAGGAAGAAATGAAGCAACAAGTAAGTTTCAATCTTCTCTCTCTCTCTCTATCTCTCTCTCTCTCTCTCTCTCTCTCTCTCTCTCTCTCTCTCTCTCTCTCTCTCTCACCCATGTCTTTCCTCTCATGTATATACACGATGTCCAAAGTACGATGTTGGGTATACAACAATACGAGAAATGATCAGAAAGTACCGAGACTGAAGATTAATATTTTAAAATTGTAAATTCAAAATTTGAATGAGGACATATTCACAGCTGGGCACCGCCCACTCGGCAGGAACTGTAGAATACGCCGACTGCATCACTGCAGAATGGTAAGACCCCCTCTCCAATTTAGCCACTTTTGGCTATGGGTGGTAATCCGAAATGCCTAAGGATAGAATTGTGTTGAATGAGAGGTCTGTGACTCAGATAATAAGTGATTCCGAGACATGCAACATTCCACTCCGGTCCTTATAGGAACTGGACTGGCGGTTGATTAGCTGGTCATTTCAAGCCCTAACATCTATATGATTGCTCCGACCATATTCTTCAAATTTCTCTTATGTCAAACACCCAACTATTTTTATCATATAGGTGCTAGAAAGCAGTGGCCGAGGGTGAAACAACAATATTTATCAATACACCTGAACTTAAGGAAAATTATTTCAACCAATTTATTAATACACATGAAGCTAATGAAATCCATTTATGTCAATTTATTAATACACATGAAGTTAATGAAATTTATCTATACCAATTTATTAATACACATGAAGTTAATGAAAATTATTTATGCCAATTTATTAATACACATGAAGTTAATGAAATTTATTTCTACCAATTTATTAATACACATGAAGTTAATGAAATTTACTTATACCAATTTATTAATACACGTGAAGTTAATGAAAATTATTTCTACCAATTTATTAATACACATGAAGTTAATGAAATTTACTTATACCAATTTATTAATACACATGAAGTTAATGAAAATTATTTATGCCAATTTATTAATACACATGAAGCTAATGAAATCCATTTATGCTAATTTATTAATACACATGAAGCTAACGAAATTAATTTATACCTATTCATTAATACACAAAAACTTCTTTTTGAAGTCCGTCACAGACGACGATGACGTCACTTCATGTCTTCATTTGTGGACCCTATGGTGGCTCATTAGTCCAATTCTGGACTTGCAGATGCGGTCACACACATTGCAGGGGAAATTCCCATCTACATTTGGTTGCTCATGACGATGAAGACATCGCCGCTCTGCAGTCTTGTTTATCTCATTATTGCGCCGCCTATCTCCTGTGCGACAGGCGTCTCGCCAACCCCGTCTGTTGGGAGCCAGAACTTCCATGCTTGAAGGTGTGATGTTACATTTCTTCAGCGTTGTCTTAATATGGTCTGTGAACTGCTTTTGGAGGGCTCCTGTCCTCCGCGTGCGGATGGTGTGACCCAACCATCGCAGTTGGCGTTGCGATAGGATGGTCTCAATTGGGTCAATGCGTTCTCTGCTTCTAATTTACCATTACACATAAATCCAATGAAGTTTATTTATACCGATTTGAATATATCAATAACATGAAACATTGGAACGTTTATCAAAATGACTTGTTTCGGTATTAAATGAAAGGAAAAGGGATCATATGCCCTAAAAACATACAAACAAAAATCTGAGCAAGTGAAATAATCAAGTGATAGATAAACGTCTAGACTGATGTCTAGGCGAGCCAATTCTCGATACTTTTTGATGAGCAGTATCGACACTTTTTGACTAGAGTATTTTCGGAAAAGTAGATTGTGCATATGCAGCACCACCACCCCATATTGATTTCAGTGACTTTATCTTGTTTTTAAAACTTAGATTTCATCTCTGACGACGTGGAACATATTAAAACATACAATAGGAACATTTTAACGCCATATAAAAAGAAGGGTTTTTGAAGAGCTTCGACCAATTGAAAACTCATTGGAATAAGGGTGTTTAATGCTAATAGAATTACCGTTCCATTTATTGTTCATTTCTGTCTTGGTCAATACAGCGTTAGTTTCGATAATCTTTTTACCATAACTCGTAGTCTGCAGAATGGCTATATTTATGGAATACCCAATAAAAATCATAGGCGACTATTTAGGCAACAACAGGTATTGTAAGTAAAACCAAATATCAAAATGACTTGATTCGGTATTAAATAACCCGAAAGTGGTTGATATGCCGTTAAACAAAATAACCAACCAACCAATAAAAATCACTCACAATGCTCTGTAAGATCAAGTGGTTATCTAGCGATTAAAAGTAAAGTCGTTGGAGTGGCCTATTGTCAGCATTAGGCGAGCAGCGAGGGAGTCTATTCCCTTTTCACTAGCGTCAGACCAGAAGATCATTTTGCCTCTGAGGTGGAGCGCTACACCTACCGTTAGCTTCCCACTTTACCTCACAGATCCAAGCCGTGCTACCCAAGCTGTGCTACCCAGTATCTGCCTTGGAACCACAAGGTTCCGAGTTTGATACCGACCCTCGAACAAAAAAAACTTTTGCAACATAATGAATAATTCATGATTATACCATTACAAATTATCCCAAATAACAGTCACCCTGTCGTCTGGGTCTGTAGAATACACCGACTGCATCGCTGTAGAAGGGGTAAGAACACCATCAATGGGGCCACCTGCTGGCCGTGGGTGGCAACCCGTGATGCTTAAGGACAAAATCATGATGGCTGAGCAGTCAATGGCATGCAAACATCACTTGGTCCTTATCTTTTGAGCTTCACTATTTATATCCTTACTTAGCAGACTTCAATAGCCCGCATAGACCCGCTATTTATATTCTTACCTGGACTCACTTACCTAGCCTTACTCAACTAATAATAAGCTTACGAACTTTTAGGCACATTAATAGACTCATTTACTTATCCTTAACTAGGCTCTTAGCGTTAAGACAGCTATTGACTAGCATATTATTAAATACTTTAGGGCTAGCTTAATTACTTATAGACTCAGCCTTACCTAGATTATTTATATTTACCCTAGACTCATCTTTATATATCGCCTACCTAGGCATCTTTTACATAGCCTTACGCCCTAGACTCAGTATAATGCCGTACTTAGACTTAATAGCGCACTTACCTGATCACTTATTAATCTTATTAGATTACACTACTCACTTTAATAGCCTTACCTTTATTATCCTGAACCTAGAACACTACTTATAGCCATAATATCCATAGACTAACCTATAGCCTATCTAAGAATCATGTCCTTTCTATTCGCTTTATATGTAAAATATTCTATCAGCCTATCTTTCCTTTCTTTCTTCTCTTTCTTTCCTATTAACTCGTTTTAACTTTTCTTTCTTTCCGTCTTTATTTCTTTCAGTCTTTCGTTCTTTTTTGTTAACTGTTGTTCTCAACTTTTTTTTCTTTCTTACTGCCCATCCGTCTTTTTCTTTCTTTCTTTCTTTCTTTCTTTCTTCTTTCTTATTTACTGTACCCCTTAACTTCTTTCGTTCTTATTAACTATTCCTCTAAACATTTCTTTCTTTTTTTCTTTCTTTCTCTCTTTTTATTAACTGTTCCTCTTAACTTTTCTTTCTTTCTTATGATCTTTTTTTCTTTCTTATTGCCTATCCCTTTCTTTCTTTCTTTCTTTCTTTCTTATTACTTGTCGCTCTCAACATTTCCTTCTTTCTTATTTCCTATTCGTCTTTCCTTCTTCCTTCCTTCCTTCCTTCCTGTCCACCTTTCTTTCTTTCTTTCTTTCTTAGATGTTCCTTTCAACTTTACTTTTTTTCTTGTTATCTATTCGTCTTTGTTTATTTATTTATTTCAATCTCTCTTTCTTTCTTTTTTCTTTATTCTGTCTTTTCTTTGTTTGTTTCTTTCTTCTTTCTTTCTTTCTTTCTTTCTTCTTTTCTTTCTTTCTTTCTTTCTTCTTTTCTTGCCTTTTCTCTGGACTTCTTTCGTCCAATTGTCTACATTCGTCTATTCGCTTGGTAAATACAACCCCAGTCTCGATACGTTTTGAACATACCTGGTCCTCGGTCTTTTTTGTTACATAATAAACATTCTTATCTTTCTTGCTTCTGAGTTTCAGTGTATTGTTTTTTGTATATATATATATAATATATATATATATATATATATATTATATATATATATCTTATTATAATGGAGATTGTGGGTTTTTTATGTCTGTAACCGAAACTAATACATATTCAAGTCACAATTCCATTTGTTATTTACGTCACATTTCTCCATGATTTATTTTTTATTTAAACCTCAATTATTAATAAAATTGTTTTACATCATTAAGGCTGTTGACCATACTACATACTAATAACATGCAATTGTATATATATACAACAAAATAGCGGTTTAACAGTGTGAACGGGGAAGGCTAATTTGCATATTGAACTTTAAAAATTGATTTTAATAAATATATGCTTAGTATTATTGATTTCTAATTGTTTGGTTTAATCTTATTGAATTATGAGCAAAAATCTCGGGGATAAACTTTAAAAGAAATACATTAACAAGAAGAAATAACTGTAATATTATTCTTTACTGCCTATTTTGACTAAATAGTTTAAATTAGGAAAATTACCAATGAAAGACGGAGTAAGTGCAAATGACGGAAAAGAATAGTGTTCAAAGTTGTTCTATTTTCAATCATACCCCTCTGTTCCAAATATTTATCTGAATTCTATTCAGTTTCATTACCTTTCTAATTTAACATATTTTTATTATATTAAAATAAATACTTGCACCCGAGGGTTGCATATATTTGCTAGTATATATATATATGAAGTGTTCAAACGATTTGTTTTGAAATGGCGAAGGCCGACAATTTGTAGGGAGTTATGTGGCTTAATTAAAGTCATACCTAATTTGTAATTAATTACAATTAAATAATTAGGCGTGCATATCGGTTTAAATGCTAGCGTAAACAAATCGAGAAAAAGTCAATCTCTGTATGTACATTTCAGCCCATTTGCCTCTCAGCAGAGCTATAGACAGGCAGTGCTTTGTGCGCGATTTCGAACCCTACCTATCAGGCTGACACGGACATTCTAACACTACACTAGCTAGCTTCCCCAGACCTCTCGTTATTTAAACTCATAATATTATCGCACATTATTGCTGGGTGACTATGAACAGACAGTTATCACAATGTGTTTGAAAATGGCGAAAGGCCCGACCAATTTTTTTGGAGATTATGTGCTTAATTAAAGTCATACCTGATTTGTTTAATTAATTATAATTAAATGAATTAGGCGTGCATATAACGGTTAAATATGTGATGTGTGTGTGAGAAATGTTGAGGAGGTTAATCCGACAAAATGTGGAGAAAAGTAAGACAAACACAGGATGTTATGGAAACTGGATGTTATTGTCGACGATGCAACTTTTCCCGGCCATTTTGACCATCATCAGGAACAAAGCCCATTATTGCTTCTCCTCACATTCTCTCCACATCCTTGTCTTGTCAAGACACAACACGAAAGGAAACACAATTGCCCCCACATGGATAACTTCAGACTGATTCCGTAACGTATACAAAATTCACTTCATCCCTCCTGCCACACTTCCGCTCCATCATATATATATATATATATATATTATATACTAAGATATATATATATATTGTATATATACTAGCCTATACAAATGTGGCCCACCGGGGCACAAGTATTTCAGGTTTTTAAATAATTCAGAGATTTGGTATTTTATTAGAAGGTCTAATGAAAATTATATGAAAACGGCACCCCTAAAAATATTACAATTTATTTTACTTCTCATTCTATTTCTAACTTGAAATCTCAATCATAAAATTACACATAGGACTTGCTTTTAAGACCTCTTGAACAATCATAAAATACATATTAGAATCAATAATACCAATAATAATTTACACTATAAAACACGTATCGTTAAAACCGGTTAAGCCAAATTATTCACACGCATAAATATATGTTAAGTTATAAATAATCATTCCTATTTTTGACAAAATGATCTCATCCTAGCACCCTAATAAAACCATTGCTTAATTAAGTATGATGCTTACTAGCACTTACAACTGATGCACTTCATTTACATAACCATTGGAAATCCTATAACGGAAAAACTAAGGGGATTGCGGCGTTAATTATGTTTGTAAAAAATAACAATCTCAATTATATATACTATACTATATATATATAATAACTATATATTATATAAATATACACTATATACGTATGAGGCTGGATACAACATGAGTACAGAACACCACCTCTCTCTTTTTCTTTAATCCTTCTCATGCTAATGAGATGTTGCAGGATCTCTACTAACAACCATTGGCCTCG
>CM042147.1:123038124-123044536 GCA_023376005.1 Doryteuthis pealeii | reverse complement strand
GGGAATATTCTATTAAAACAAAATAAAAGTATAGTAACAAAATAAAAGATATTCAATCACAGATCCCACAATCAGTGATTAAAACTAAGTGTAGAGAGAGAGGGGGGGAATATTTCTATAAAACAAAATAAAAGTAATAGCAACAAAATAAAAGATATTCAATCACAGATCCCACAATCAGTGATTAAAACTAAGTGTAGAGAGAGAGAGAGGGGGGAATATTTCTAAAAACAAAATAAAAGTAATAGCAACAAAATAAAAGATATTCAATCACAGATCCCACAATCAGTGATTAAAACTAAGTGTAGAGAGAGAGAGAGGGGGGGGAATATTTCTATAAAACAAAATAAAAGTAATAGCAACAAAATAAAAGATATTCAATCACAGATCCCACAATCAGTGATGAAAACTAAGTGTAGAGAGAGAGAGAGAGGGGGGGGGAATATTTCTATAAAACAAAATAAAAGTAATAGCAACAAAATAAAAGATATTCAATCACAGATCCCACAATCAGTGATTAAAACTAAGTGTAGAGAGAGAGAGAGGGGGGGAATATTTCTAAAAAAAATAAAAGTAATAGCAACAAAATAAAAGATATTCAATCACAGATCCCACAATCAGTGATTAAAACTAAGTGTAGAGAGAGAGAGAGAGGGGGGGAATATTTCTAAAAACAAAATAAAAGTAATAGCAACAAAATAAAAGATATTCAATCACAGATCCCACAATCAGTGATTAAAACTAAGTGTAGAGAGAGAGAGGGGGGGGGAATATTTCTATAAAACAAAATAAAAGTAATAGCAACAAAATAAAAGATATTCAATCACAGATCCCACAATCAGTGATTAAAACTAAGTGTAGAGAGAGAGAGAGGGGGGGGGAATATTTCTATAAAACAAAATAAAAGTAATAGCAACAAAATAAAAGATATTCAATCACAGATCCCACAATCAGTGATTAAAACTAAGTGTAGAGAGAGAGAGGGGGGGGGGAATATTTCTAAAAACAAAATAAAAGTAATAGCAACAAAATAAAAGATATTCAATCACAGATCCCACAATCAGTGATTAAAACTAAGTGTAGAGAGAGAGAGGGGGGGGGAATATTTCTATAAAACAAAATAAAAGTAATAGCAACAAAATAAAAGATATTCAATCACAGATCCCACAATCAGTGATTAAAACTAAGTGTAGAGAGAGAGAGAGGGGGGGGGAATATTTCTAAAACAAAATAAAAGTAATAGCAACAAAATAAAAGATATTCAATCACAGATCCCACAATCAGTGATTAAAACTAAGTGTAGAGAGAGAGAGGGGGGGGAATATTTCTATAAAACAAAATAAAAGTAATAGCAACAAAATAAAAGATATTCAATCACAGATCCCACAATCAGTGATTAAAACTAAGTGTAGAGAGAGAGAGAGAGGGGGGGGGAATATTTCTATAAAACAAAATAAAAGTAATAGCAACAAAATAAAAGATATTCAATCACAGATCCCACAATCAGTGATTAAAACTAAGTGTAGAGAGAGAGAGAGGGGGGGAATATTTCTAAAAACAAAATAAAAGTAATAGCAACAAAATAAAAGATATTCAATCACAGATCCCACAATCAGTGATTAAAACTAAGTGTAGAGAGAGAGAGAGGGGGGAATATTTCTATAAAACAAAATAAAAGTAATAGCAACAAAATAAAAGATATTCAATCACAGATCCCACAATCAGTGATTAAAACTAAGTGTAGAGAGAGAGAGGGGGGGAATATTTCTATAAAACAAAATAAAAGTAATAGCAACAAAATAAAAGATATTCAATCACAGATCCCACAATCAGTGATTAAAACTAAGTGTAGAGAGAGAGAGAGGGGGGAATATTTCTAAAAACAAAATAAAAGTAATAGCAACAAAATAAAAGATATTCAATCACAGATCCCACAATCAGTGATTAAAACTAAGTGTAGAGAGAGAGAGGGGGGGAATATTTCTAAAAACAAAATAAAAGTAATATAACAAAATAAAAGATATTCAATCACAGATCCCACAATCAGTGATTAAACTAAGTGTAGAGAGAGAGAGAGGGGGGGGGGAATATTTCTATAAAACAAAATAAAAGTAATAGCAACAAAATAAAAGATATTCAATCACAGATCCCACAATCAGTGATTAAAACTAAGTGTAGAGAGAGAGAGAGGGGGGAATATTTCTATAAAACAAAATAAAAGTAATAGCAACAAAATAAAAGATATTGAATCACAGATCCCACAATCAGTGATTAAAACTAAGTGTAGAGAGAGAGAGAGGGGGGAATATTTCTATAAAACAAAATAAAAGTATTATTAACAAAATAAAAGATATTGAATCACAGATCCCACAAAAAGTATCACACATCCCACAATGAGGGATACTAAGAAAGTTTTAGAGAGAAGGGTTTGGGGGGTAATACTTTACTAAACTAAATAGAAATGTTAAGAACACAGTAGGAGACATTTTATCAGACATACATGACATTTAGACCCTCAGTCACCATCTCTTAGCACCCATATGATAAAAAGGGGTTTGGGGTTTGCCATCAGGGCAACAGGGTTGGGAAAATCATATAGGTGCTAGGGCTTGATGTGACCAGCCGATTGATCGGAGCGGGCCTCTCCGACCGCCCGTCTAGCCCAAGATAGGTACAAAGTGGAGTATTGCAACTCATGAATTGCTCATCCACCTTGGTTCTATCCTTCAGCATTACGGGTCGCCACCCACGGCCAACAGGTGGCCCCATTGGGGGAGTCTTACCCCTCTGCAGAGGTGCAGTCGGTGTATTCTAATGCCCCAGCCGACTGGGCGGGAATTGCGATGGGACGAACACAGTAAGGGACATCGAATCACACATCCTACTATGAGTGATTCTAAGAAAGAGATAGAGGGCTGGGTCAGAGATGCCATTCAGATAAAGTGAATGGCGACGGGAAAAACACAGTAAGGAACATTGGCTGCGGGTTGGGGAAGATAGAGAAATTAAATGAGATAGGGAACGATTGAGAATTTCAGATAGACAGAGAATGTGAAATTTAAAAAGATACATAGAATAAGAGAGTCACACAGAGAAATATCTGTTCATACCGATATTTAATGAACGTATCAAGAGAAAGAGTGACAAAGATAGAATAAAAGTGAGAGTTTGAGTGGGGGAGTTTGAAAGAAAGTGAGAGAGAGAGACAGAGAGAGACAGAGAGAGACAGAGAGAGACAGACTTTGAAAGAGAGAAAGAGAGAACATATTTCACATGTAGACATTTTAATAATCTTATAGCAATGAATCGTTCACTTATCAATTTAAAAGAAAACTTAGAATTTTGTATTTGTCTTGCTTGAATAAAATTTGGCAAATTTATATTTTCCATTAAAAAAAAAAACTGACAAGTGTCTATTTGTCATGTCATTAAAATCTGACAATTGTATTTTGCCACGTGAAAATTGCATATTGCTAAGTTAGCAAATTATAAGAATTATATATATATATATGACATTTTAGTAAAATCTCAGAAGTATTTATTTGCTATGTTAGTAAAATTGAAGAATTGTCTATTTGAGATATTAATAAAATCTAAGAAGCGTATATTTTTCTGTATTAGTAAACTCTAAGAATTGTCTATTTGAGAAGTTAGTAAAATCTAATAATTATATATTTCACATGTTAGTAAAATCTAAGAATGTCCATTTGATATATTAGTAAAATCTAAGAATGGTCCATTTGATATATTAGTAAAGTCTAAGAATGGTCCATTTGATATATTAGTAAAGTCTAAGAATGGTCCATTTGATATATTAGTAAAATCTAAGAATGGTCCATTTGATATATTAGTAAAATCTAAGAATTGTCTGTTTGATATGTTAGTAAAACCTAAGAAGAGTATATTTAATATGTTAGTAAAATCTAATAATTGTATATTTCACATGTTAGTAAAATCTAAGAATGGGAATGTCCATTTGATATATTAGTAAAGTCTAAGAATGGTCCATTTGATATATTAGTAAAATCTAAGAATGGTCCATTTGATATATTAGTAAAGTCTAAGAATGGTCCATTTGATATATTAGTAAAGTCTAAGAATGGTCCATTTGACATGTTAGTAAAATCTAAGAATGGTCCATTTGATATATTAGTAAAATCTGAGAATGGTCCATTTGATATATTAGTAAAATCTAAGAATTGACTATGTTTGATATGTTAGTAAAACCTAAGAAGAGTATATTTAATATGTTAGTAAAATCTAATAATTATATATTTGACATGTTAATAAAATCTAAAAAAAAGTATATTTCCTATTTTAGTAAAATCTGAGTATTTTATATTTGCCACATTAAAAAAAAAGATAAAATTCTATATTTGCTATGTCAAAAAAATATTTAAAAATTGTACATTTACCATCTTGAAAAAAAAAAAGAATTGTATATTTGTCATGTGAAAAAAAAAATGTGACTACAGTATATTAAACATTCTTTAAAAATACAGTTAGAATCATATATTTGCTACATAAAAAAAAAGGAGAATTTTATAATTCTCTGTTGAATATATCAACAGGGAATATTTTTAGAATACGTCAATAGTATTAACAAATTAATTTGAATTTAAGTTAAGTCACAGAATGAACATTGTTCATGCAGAAATCCTTTTTTTTTTTTTTTTTGAATAACTGCCAGTTTATTTTATAAGTGGATATTAATAACATTAATTGTCTCAGGTTCAATCAACAATTTTCTCTTTAAGTGTTGAATATCAGCGTTCGATTCTCTGTGATTTGTTTACAGTCTCATACAATACACAGACTGAAGATTGTTCATGCAGAAATCCCTTTTTTTTTTTTTTTAGGAATAACTGCCAATTAATTGTCTCAGGTTCAATCAACAATTTTCTCTTTAAGTGTTGAATATCAGCGTTCGATTCTCTGTGATTTTTTTTACAGTCTCATACAATACACAGACTGAAGATTGTTCATGCAGAAATCCCCTTTTTTTTTTTTTTTAGGAATAACTTCCAATTAATTGTCTCAGGTTCAATCAACAATTTTCTCTTTAAGTGTTGAATATCAGCGTTCGATTCTCTGTGATTTTTTTTACAGTCTCATACAATACACAGACTGAAGATTGTTCATGCAGAAATCCCTTTTTTTTTTTTTTTTAGGAATAACTTCCAATTAATTGTCTCAGGTTTCAACAATTTTCTCTTTAAGTGTTGAATATCAGCGTTCGATTCTCTGTGATTTTTTTACAGTCTCATACAATACACAGACTGAAGATTGTTCATGCAGAAATTTTTTTTTTTTAGGAATAACTTCCAATTAATTGTCTCAGGTTCAATCAACAATTTTCTCTTTAAGTGTTGAATATCAGCGTTCGATTCTCTGTTTTTTTACAGTCTCATACAATACACAGACTGAAGATTGTTCATGCAGAAATCCCTTTTTTTTTTTTTTTTTTAGGAATAACTTCCAATTAATTGTCTCAGGTTCAATCAACAATTTTCTCTTTAAGTGTTGAATATCAGCGTTCGATTCTCTGTGATTTTTTTTACAGTCTCATACAATACACAGACTGAAGATTGTTCATGCAGAAATCCCTTTTTTTTTTTTTTTAGGAATAACTTCCAATTAATTGTCTCAGGTTCAATCAACAATTTTCTCTTTAAGTGTTGAATATCAGCGTTCGATTCTCTGTGATTTTTTTTACAGTCTCATACAATACACAGACTGAAGATTGTTCATGCAGAAATCCCTTTTTTTTTTTAGGAATAACTTCCAATTAATTGTCTCAGGTTCAATCAACAATTTTCTCTTTAAGTTGAATATCAGCGTTCGATTCTCTGTTTTTTTACAGTCTCATACAATACACAGACTGAAGATTGTTCATGCAGAAATTTTTTTTTTTTAGGAATAACTTCCAATTAATTGTCTCAGGTTAAATCAACAATTTTCTCTTTAAGTTGAATATCAGCGTTCGATTCTCTGTGTTTTTTTACAGTCTCATACAATACACAGACTGAAGATTGTTCATGCAGAAATCCCTTTTTTTTTTTAGGAATAACTGCCAATTAATTGTCTCAGGTTCAATCAACAATTTTCTCTTTAAGTGTTGAATATCAGCGTTCGATTCTCTGTGATTTTTTTTACAGTCTCATACAATACACAGACTGAAGATTGTTCATGCAGAAATCCCTTTTTTTTTTTAGGAATAACTGCCAATTAATTGTCTCAGGTTAAATCAACAATTTTCTCTTTAAGTGTTGAATATCAACGTTCGATTCTCTGGATTTTTTTACAGTCTCATACAATACACAGACTGAAGATTGTTCATGCAGAAATCCCTTTTTTTTTCTTTTTTTTTTTTTTGAATATCTGCCAATTTTTGATAAGTTTATAGTAAGAA
>CM042147.1:123023124-123033124 GCA_023376005.1 Doryteuthis pealeii | reverse complement strand
TCCTCATTACCCCCTTCATTACTACTTCCTATTTACTTTTAATTCTTTCTTTCTTTTTTCTTTCTTTCGTATTCGTCTAACATTTCCTTCTTTCTTTTTGTCTTTCTTTCTTTCGGTTTTGCTTACTTTCCTTCTTATTACCCATTCGTCTCAGCTTTTAATTCTATCTTTCTTTTTTCTTTCTTTCTTGCCTGTTTCTCTTATTTTTCATTTATGTTTATGCGTCTTATCATTGGTTCTTAATTTATTTATTTATTTATTTCTTTCTTTCTTTCTTTCTTATTAACTATAAATTTTTCTTTATTTTTTCGTTTGTCTCACTTTTTTCCTTCTGTTTTTCTTTCTTACTACCTGTTCCTTTGAATTTTCATTCCTTCTTTCTTTCTTTCTTTCATTCTTTTTTTTTTCTTTCTTTCTTTCTTCCTTCCTTTAACCCAATTTTACCCAAACCCCATGTATCCGCCCTTCCCATTTTTTTACTATCTATTCTTCTCAAGTTTTCTTTCTTCCTTTTTCTTTTAATCGTCTTACCTTTCTTTCTTTCTTTCTTTCTTTCTTATTAACTATAAATTTTTCTTTATTTTTTCGTTTGTCTCACTTTTTTCCTTCTGTTTTTCTTTCTTACTACCTGTTCCTTTGAATTTTCATTCCTTCTTTCTTTCTTTCTTTCTTTCTTTCTTTCTTTCTTTCTTTAACCCAATTTTACCCTAACCCCATGTATCCACCCTTCCCATTTTTTTTATTATCTATTTCTTTCTTTCAAGTTTTCTTTCTTCCTTTTTCTTTTAATCGTCTTACCTTTCTTTCTTTCTTTCTTTCTTTTTTTCTTTTTTCTCGATTTTGCTTACTTTCCTCTTCATAACCCCCTTCCTATCTACTTTTAATTCTTTCTTTCTTTTTTCTTTCTTATTCGTCTAACATTTCTTTCTTTCTTTCTCTCTGTTTTTCTTCCTTTCCTTTTTTTTTCGGTTTTACTTACTTTCCTTCTCATTGCCCCCTTCCTATCTACTTTTAATTCTTTCTTTCTTTTTTCTTTCTTATTCGTCTAACATTTCTTTCTTTCTTTCTCTCTGTTTTTCTTACTTTCTTTCTTTTTTTCGGTTTTCCTTACTTTCCTCCTAATTAACCCCTTCCTATCTACTTCCTATCTACTTTTAATTCTTTCTTTTTTTTCTTATTCGTCTAACATTTCTTTCTTTCTTTCTTTCTTTCTTTCTTTCTTTCTTTCGATTTTTCTTCCTTTCTTTCTTTTTTTCGGTTTTGCTTACTTTTCTTCTCATTACCCCCTTCCTATCAACTTTTAATTATTTCTTTCTTTTTTGTTATTCTCTTATTCGTCTAACATTTCTTTCTTTCTTTCTTTCTTTCTTTCTTTCTGTTTTTCTTACTTTCTTTCTTTTTTTTTTGGTCTTGCTTACTTTTCTTCTCATTACCCTCTTCCTATCTACTTTTAATTCTTTCTTTCTTTTTTCTTTCTTATTCGTCTAACATTCCTTTCTTTCTTTCTTTCTTTCCGTTTTTCTTACTTTCTTCTTTTTTCGGTTTTGCTTATTTTCCTTCTCATTACCCCCTTCCTAATCTACTTTTAATTCTTTCTTTCTTTTTTCTTTCTTATTCGTCTAACATTCTTTCTTTCTTCTTTCTTTCCATTTTCTTACTTTCTTCTTTTTTTCGGTTTTGCTTATTTTCCTTCTCATTACCCCCTTCCTATCTACTTTTAATTCTTTCTTTCTTTTTTCTTTCTTATTCGTCTAACATTTCTTTCTTTCTTTCTTTCTCTCTGTTTTTCTTACTTTCTTTCTTTTTTTCGGTTTTGCTTACTTTCCTCCTCATTACCCCCTTCCTATCTACTTCCTATCTACTTTTAATTCTTTCTTTTTTTTTCTTATTCGTCTAACATTTCTTTCTTTCTTTCTTTCTTTCTTTCGATTTTTCTTACTTTCTTTCTTTTTTTCGGTTTTGCTTACTTTTCTTCTCATTACCCCCTTCCTATCAACTTTTAATTATTTATTTCTTTTTTGTATTCTCTTATTCGTCTAACATTTCTTTCTTTCTTTCTTTCTTTCTTTCTTTCTTTCTTTCTTCTTTCGTTCCTTTTTCTTACTTTCTTTCTTTTTTTTGGTCTTGCTTACTTTTCTTCTCATTACCCTCTTCCTATCTACTTTTAATTTTTTCTTTCTTTTTTCTTTCTTATTCGTCTAACATTCCTTTCTTTCTTTTGGTTTTTCTTACTTTCTTTCTTTTTTTCGGTTTTGCTTACTTTTCTTCTCATTACCCCCTTCCTATCAACTTTTAATTCTTTCTTTCTTTTTTCTTTCTTTCGTATTCGTCTAACATTTCCTTCTTTCTTTTTGTCTTTCTTTCTTTCTTTTTTTCTTTCAGTTTTGCTTACTTTCCTTCTCATTACCCCCTACCTATCAACTTTTAATTCTTTCTTTTTTCTTTCTTTCGTATTCGTCTAACATTTTTCTTCTTTCTTTTTGTCTTTCTTTCTTTCGGTTTTGCTTATTTTCCTTCTTATTACCCTCTTCCTTTCAACTTTTAATTCTTTCTTTCTTTCTTTCTTTCTATCTTTCTTATTCGTCTAACATGTCTTTCTTTCTGTCTTTCTTTCTGTCTTTCTTTCTTTTTTTTCTTACCTGTTCCTCTTAACGTTTCTGTCTTTATTTATTCCTTGTAACTTTCGCTTTTATAGTCGTATATTACTTTCTTTAATTTGTTCGTTCTTTCTTTCATTCTGTTTTGCTTTCTTTCTTATTTACCCGTTCCATTCATCTTTCCTTTCTTTCTTTCTTTCTTTCTTTCTTTCTTTCTTATTCGTTTAAAATTTCTTTCTTTCTTTCTGTCTCACTTTTTTATTTTTAACCTACCCTGCTCAACATTTTCGTTTTTTATTCGTCTTACCTTCTTTCTATCAACTTACATTTCTTTCTTTCATTCATTCCTTTATTCTTTTTTCCTTTCTTCCTTTCTTTCAATCGGTTTAGCTTTCTTTCTTTCTTAGTAATTCTTCCTCTCAACTTTTATTTATTTATTCGTCTTTCTTTCTTTCTTTCTTTCTTTCTTTCTTTCTTTCTTCTTTTCTTTCTTTCTTTCTTGCTTCCTTCCTTCCTTTCTTTCTTTCTTTCTTCCTTCCTTTCTTTCTTTTTTTCTTTCTTCCTTTCTTTCTTTCTTTCTTTCTTTCTTCCTTCTTTCCTTCTTATTCTTTCTTTCTTTCTTTCTTTCTTTCTTCCTTCCTTTCTCTCTTTCTTCTTTCCTTCCTTTCTTTCTTTCTTTGTTTCTTTCTTTCTTCCTTCCTTTCTTTCTTTCTTTCTTCCTTCCTTTCTTTCTTTCTTCCTTCCTTCCCTCCTTTCTTTCTTTCTTTCTTTCTTTCTTCTTCCTTCCTTCTTTCTTCCTTCCTTTCTTTCTTTTCTACTTTCTTTCTTTCTGCCTTGTTTACTTTTATTCTCCTTACCTGTTCCTCATAACATTTTTCTTTCTTTCTTTCTTTCTTTCTTTCTTTCTTTCTTTCTTTCTTTCTTGTCTCATATTTCTCTCTTTATCTCTATCTTACTTTCTTGCCTGTTGCTCTTAATTCTTATTTATTTTTATGCGTCTTAATTTCATTTCTTTCTTTCTTATTAACTATAAATTGTTCTTTATTTTTTCGTTCGTCTTACTTTTTTCCTTCTGTTTTTCTTTCTTACTACCTATTCCATTGAATTTTCATTCATTCTTTCTTTCTTTCTTTCTTTCTTTTTCTTATTCGTCTTATATTTCTTGATTTTTGTCTTGGTTTCTTTCTTTCTGTTCATTTGAACGGTTCTTTTTTCTTTCTTTTTTTATTCGTCTTCTTCATTTCTTTCCAAATATTTTCCCACTTTTCTTTCTTTCGTTCGTTCTTTTTTATTTCAAAACGCCTACAAATATTTAAGTCGTCGAGGTGGCCTAAAGTGGGTATCAGCCAATAAAGCTAGACAAAGGAGATTTTTTTTGCGTCAGCTCCTTATTTTACCGCACATATTCGTGTGATACTCATAGGCTGAGTTGGCGAGTGCGAGTATCAAACTAAGAAGCTGAAGGTTTCTAGGCGAAATCTCTTCTAACTGAGCATAAGAAGAAGAAGAAGAAGAAGAAGAAGAAGAAGAAGAAGAAGAAGAAGAAGAAAGAAGAAGAAGAAGAAATTGTGGAATTTCCATGAATTTCAAATTTCTTTCATTCATCATTTGCTTAGGGTTCGGTCTCTTCTACTAAATTTAACCCAAAACTAGCCATAACAATCACACTAACAATAGCCGTATATGATTTAAAGAATTCACTATATACGGCTAGGGTCTCGGACACTCTTTCTAATAGTAAAACTAACGCGAAATTTAGCCAGAACCATAAGCCGAAAACCGAACTCCCACTGTAGTGTAAAAAGATTGAAAGAATTCGCCAATTTACGATATGCTAACACTAACGCAAAATTGAAGCCGAAACATTTGCCATAAACCTAAACCCCACCGTAGATAAATGAAAGGATTGGTTCGGGAGGCTGTTGCCAATACTAACACTTACGTGAAATCCATGTCGAACCATATCCCGTAAAACGAACCCCCACCGTAGTCGTAAAATGATGTTTGAAAGAATAGGCTAAATAACAGCTACGGTTGGAAAATGCTTTGGCCAACACTGAGGCCAACGCGAAATCCACAACGCGACCAAATGCCGTAAAGCAAACCCCAACCGCAGTCGTAAAATCATGATTGGAAAATTCGCCAATGTACGGCTACGGTTCGGGAGGCCTTAGCCAACACTGAAGCCAACGCAAAATCCACGCCGAACAATATGCCGGAAAGCAAACACAAACCGTACTCGTAAAGTGATGATTGAAAGAATTCGGCAATTTACGGCTACGGTTCGGAAGGATTTGGCCAACTTTGATGCCGAAGCGAAATCCACGCCGAACCATATGCCGTAAAGCGAACCCCACCGTAATCGTAAAATCATGATTGAAAAATTCTATAATTTACGGCTACGGTCCGGGTAGTATTGGCCAACACTGAAGCCGACGTAAAATCAACGGTGAACCATATGCAGTAAAGCGAACCCCCAACTTAGTCGTAAAATGATGATTGAAAAACTCGCCCATTTACGGCTATGGTTCGGGAGGCCTTGGCAAAATTTGATGCCGAAGCGAAATCCACGCCGAATATATGCCGTAAAGCGAACCCCGACCGTAGTCGTTGAATCATGATTGACAAATTCTATAATTTACGGCAACGGTCCGGAAGGTATTGGCCAACAGTGAAGCCGACGTGAAATCAACGGTGAACCATATGCTGTAAAGCGAACCCCTAACGTAGTCGTAAAATGATGATTGAAAAACTCGCCCATTTACGGCTATGGTACGGGAGGCCTAGGCCAACTTTGATGCCGAAGCGAAATCCACGCCGAACTATATGTCGTAAAGCGAACCCCCACTGTAGTCGTAAAATCATGATTGAAAAATTCGATAATTTACGTCTATGGTTCGGGTAGTATTGGCCAACACTCTTGCCGACGTAAAATCAACGGTGAACCATATGTTGTAAAGCGAAACCCTAAGGTAGTCGTAAAATGATGATTGAAAAACTCGCCCATTTACGGCTATGGTTCGGGAGGCCTTGGCCAACTTTGATGCCGAAGCGAAATCCACGCCGAACCATATGCCGTAAAGCGAACCTCCACCATAGTCGTAAAATCATGATTGAAAAATTCGATAATTTACGGCTACTGTCCGGGTAGTATTGGCCAACACTGAAGCCGACGTGAAATCAACGGTGAACCATATGCTGTAAAGCGAAACCCTAACGTAGTCGTAAAATGATGATTGAAAAACTCGCCCATATACGGTTATGGTTCGGGAGGCCTTAGCTAACTTTGATGCCGAAGCGAAATCCAAGCCGAACCATATGCCGTAAAGCGAACCAGCACCGTAATCGTAAAATCATGATTAAAAAATTCGCCAATTTACGGCTACTGTTCGGGATGTATTGGCCAACATGTGAAATCAACGGTGAACCATATGCTGTTAAGCGACCCCACACCGTAATTGTAAAATAATGATTGAAATGTTCGCTAATTTATTGCTACGGGTCGGGAGGCCTTGGCCAACACTGAGGCCGAGGCGAAATTCCCGCCGAACCATATGCCGTAAAGCGAATCCCCACCGTAGTTGCAAAATGATTATTGAAAAATTCGCTAATTTACGGCTATGGTTCGGTGAGGCCTTGGCCAATACTGACACCGAAGCGAGATCCACGCCGAACCATATGCCGAAACTAGAACCCCTACCGTTATCGTAAAATTATGATTGAAAGAATTCGCCAGTTTACGGCTACGGTTCGGGAGACTTTGGCCAAAACTGACCCTTTGCAAAATCCACGCCAAACCAAATGCCGTAAAGCGATCTCCCACGGTACTTCTTCTTCTTGTGCTTTCAGTGCTTCTTAGACAGATCTTTTGTTCCATACCTAATTGGTTTTTGTCACTTGCTTCGTCCAATAAAAAACGCTTGTCGATTTCATTCATTATTTTGTCATTGATTAGCTGTTGTTCCCACCCTTTATCAAGGAAATATCAATTCCACCTACCCGACATCACAAACACCCTTTACGACCGACCGACCACACACCTACTCATGCGTGCAATCACGCACGCACACACATACACACACACACACACACACACACACCACACACACACACACACATACACACAAACATATATTGACATGTAGATAGATAGATAGATACATAAATATATACATACATATATTATTAAAATTTTCAGAGAGATACATGCACAAGGAACAATTTCAGAGATAGATAGATAGATAGATAGATAGATAGATAGATTCATACATACATACGTACATGCACACATACACACATACATACATAATGAACAGATATAGATAAATATATAGATTGATTGATAGATACAAAATACATAGGTACATAATGAACAATTTCAAATAGAAAAAGATAAATAGATAGATAGATAAGTACAAACATGCATACATACATACATACATACATAATGAACAATTTGAGATAGATAGATAGATAGATACATACATACATACATACATAATGAACAATTCCAGATAGATAGATAGATAGATAGATAAAAAAACAGACATATATATATATAATATATATATATATATATATATATATATATTATATATATATATACATAATGAACAATTTCAGTGATACATACATAGATACATACACAATGAACAATTTGAGATAGATAGATAGATACATACATACATACATACATAATGAACAATTCCAGATAGATAGATAGATAGATAGATAAAAAACAGACATATATACATAAATATATATATATATACATAATGAACAATTTCAGTGATACATACATAGATACATACACAATGAACAATTTCAGATAGATAGATAGATAGATAGATAGATTGATACATACATACATACATACATAATGAACAATTTCATATAGGTAGATAGATAGATAGATACATACATACATACATACATAATGAACAATTTCATATTGATAGATAGATAGATACATACATACATACATACACACATACTGAACAATTTCAGATAGATAGATAGATACATACATACATACATACACACACACTGAACAATTTCACATAGATAGATAGATAGATACATACATACATACATACACACATACTGAACAATTTCAGATAGATAGATAGATACATACATACATACATACATACATACATAATGAACAATTTTAGATAGATAGATAGAGAGATAGACAGAGAGATAGATAGATAAAAAAAACATACATACATACATACATAATGAACAATTCCAGAAGATAGATAGATAGATACATACAGTACATACATACATACATAGAAACAAACATACATTATTATATACATACATACATAATGAACAATTTTAGTTAGAACACACACACACACACACACACACACACACATATTATATATATAATATATATAGAGAGAGAGAGACAGAGACAGAGACAGAGAGAGACAGAGAGAGAGAGAGAGATCTGTATGAAAAGAAAGGAATGCGGAAGAGGAAGTCGCAAATGAGCGTGTCAGCCAGGTGGATTCCCCGGTACGACAGGAAGAGATTGACTCTAATCTTAAATGGCCAACATATTCAGACCCGATCTCATCAGACCACCCCCCTCTCTACCGAGCGTCCCCTAATGCTGATAATATCCCCCACTCACCCATCGCAACACCTCCTTCACTCCCACTCAACTGCCATTCTCCCTCATCCTCAATCCCAACGTGGTCCACCTTGGTCACCGATTTCTTGGGTGCCGGCTCTACAACACCTTTACTTCCTGAAAGTCCCTACCAAAACCCCCTTCGCACCTGATCATTTACTAATCTGATGTCGGACTGAGAAAATTACCCAATCGTTTTCTCACCCCCCCCTCCCACGCCACCACGACGTTTTTCTTCTTCTTTTATTCGTTTCACATCCCAGATTTCATTGGGACATTACTAGTTTCTTTTTACTATTATAATACTACTCACCTTTCTTTCTTTCTTTCTTTCTTTCTTTCTTTTTTTCTTTGTTCCTTCCTTTCGTTTTTTATTAATTCATTTATCTATATATTTTTGTTTTTCCTCTCACGTATTGGTTCTTTCTTTCTTTCTTTCTTTCTTTCCTTCCTTTCATTCTTTGTTCCTTCCTTTCTTGTTTTATTAATTCATTTGTCTATATTTTTTTCCTTTCACGCATTGGTTCTTTCTTTCTTTCTTTCTTTCTTTCTTTCTTGTTTTATTAATTCATTTGTCTATATATTTTTTCCTTTCACGCATTGGTTCTTTCTTTCTTTCTTTATTTCGTTCTTTCTTTTTTTCTTTCTTTCTTTCTTTCTTTTTTTATTAATTCATTTATCTATATATTTTTGTTTTTCCTTTAACGTATTGCTTCTTTCTTTCTTTCGTTCTTTCTTTCTTTCTTTCTTTCGTTCTTTCTTTCTTTCTTTCTTTCTTTGTTCCTTCCTTTCTTTTTTTATTAATTCATTTTTCTATATATTTATGTTTTCCCTTTCACGTATTGGTTCTTTCGTTCGTTCTTTCTTTCTTTCTTTCTTTATTTCTTTCTTTCTTTGTTCCTTCCTTTCGTTTTTTATTAATTCATTTTTCTATATATTTTTGTTTTTCCTCTCACGTATTGGTTCTTTCTTTCTTTCTTTCTTTCTTTCTTTCTTTCTTTCTTTCTTTCTTTCTTTCCTTTCTTTCTGTATTAATTCATTTATCTATACATTTTGTTTTTCCTTTCAGGTATTGGTTCTTTCATTCTCTTTCTTTCTTTCTTTCTTTCTTTCTCTTTCTTTCTTTTCTTTCTTTTATCTATTTATTTATTTATTTACTTCTTCCTTTGACATATAGGTTCTTTCTTTCTTTTTTATCTATACCTTCATTTTTCTCCTTTTCACATATTGGTTCTTACTTTCTCTCTTTGTCTTATTATTCATTCATTTATCTATTCATTTATTTTTTTCTGTTTATTTTGTTTTTTCTTTCATTCTTTCTTTCTTTCTTTCTTTTAGTTTTACTGAATTATTTTGGTCTCTCGTTCTTTCTAATGTCTTTCTTTCTTTTTTTATTGATTGATTTTGTATTTACTAATTTTATTTTTCATTCCTTTTTTCTTTCCTTCTTTTTTCTTTATTATGTTTCTTTTTTCCATCTTCGTTTTTATTTTATTTTATCTTTACTTTTTATTTTTCCTTTTTTCCTTCCTTTTTTCTTTTGCTCTTTTTCTTTATTTTCTTCTTCTTTTCGCACTTTTGTTTTTCTTTCCTTTCCTTTTTCTTTTTCTTTTTCTCTTTCTTTTTTCTTTCTTTCTTTCTTCTTTTTCTTTCTTACATTCTTTCTTTTTCATCTATTTATTGATCTATTTTTCTTTTTTTTCTTCCTTTCTTTATTTTGTTCTTTCTTTCTATATTATTTTTGTTCTTTCATTATGTC
>CM042147.1:123015624-123018124 GCA_023376005.1 Doryteuthis pealeii | reverse complement strand
CATGGCCTCGGGGATTATAATGCCAGGTGACAAAGTTGGCTCAGATAAGAGAGTAGACGGATAATAGTAGGTCGTCCATGACTCATATAAGATTTTATCTTATATCTATATACTCTCTCTCACTTATATATATATATATATAAGTAGTAAAGTCGTCGGGGGGCCTGAATCGGTTTCAGCCAATCAGCGAGGAGGATATATATATTATAGCGCTAGACCAAAAATTGTTTTTGGCATCTGATGTGGAGCGCCACACCAACCATCAGCTCTTTACTTTACCGCGCAGATCCGTGTGCTACTGCATGACGCTGAGTTTGTGTCGAGGACCGGAATCGACTAGAAACCATGTGGATAGAATTAGGAGAGTGTTTTTAATGTTTTAAGAATGTGTTCTTATCATAGCTCGACTCTTCTCCGTGCTCCAGGAAATATATGGAATTCTGGTATGGCGTGTTTTTACGATTGACGCGGGAAATAAATAAGGAAGTGCTTAGGGAGGGGAAGTGAGATGAGAATGGATAACGAACACATTTAGATAGATAAATAATGGACATGTATGTATTTACCAAAACAGTTCTCCCTGACGGAGGGTCGCAAGGATGAGGCATCCAGCTAGGTGTAAAAGAGCTACGAGATCTGCTTGCAAATCATTACATCACGATGTGACACATATATGATAGATAATAGATAAAAGGAACATGCTAGTGAGTGAAAAGAGAGAGAGAGAGAGAGAGAGGAGAGAAAGAGAAAGAAAAGAGAAAGAGAAAACTGGATAGATAATAACGTTCGATAGATAGATAGATAGCATAGATAAATAGAGAGAGAGAGAGAGAAGAGAGAAGAGAGAGAGAGAGGAGAGAGAGAGAGAGAGAGAAAAAGAAGAGAGAGAGATGGGGTGGCAGAGCAGATAGAAAGAGAGAAAGAAAACTGGATAATAGCAGTAGATAATGGATACTTAAATAATAAATATGAATTAATAGACTAAATAATATGCTCAATAGATCAATAGATATGATAGATAGATTAATGAACATGCTCAGTGAGTGAGTGAGTGAGAAGAGAGAGAGAGAGAGAGAGAGAGAGAGAGAGAAAGAGAAAACTGGATAGATAATAAACATGTTCAGATAGATAGATAGATATGATAAAATAGAGAGAGAGAGGGAGAGAAGGGAGAGAGAGGAGAGAGAGAGATGAGAGAGCAGAGAGAATTGGGGTGCAAGAGAGAGGGAAAGAAAATTGATAATGGCCAGTAGATAGATAGATACTAAATAGATAAATACTGAATTAAATTTAGATAAATAATATGCTCACATAAATAGTAGATAGAATAGATAATGAACATAGCCATTGAGTGAGTGAGTGAAGTGAGTGAGAGAGAGAGAGAGAAGTGAGAGAGAGCGAGAGAAAGAGAAACTGGATACGAATAATAAACATGTTTTAGATAGATAGATAGATAGAAGAGAGAGAGAGAGAGAGAGAGGAGAAGGGGAAGAGAGAGAAAAAGAGGAGAATGGGGGTGCAAGAGAGGTAGAAAGAAAGAGAGAAAGAAAACGGATATGCCAGATAGATAGATAGATACTTAAATAGACTAAATATGAATTAAATAGATAAATAATATGCTCACAATTAGATAGATAGATAGATAGTAGATATGATAATGAACATACTCAGTGAGTGAGTGGAGTGGAGAGAGAGAGAGAGAGAGAGAGAAAGAGAAAGAAGAAAGAGAAAGAGAACCTGGGATAGATAATAAACATGTTTCAGACTAGATAGATGGATACTTAAATAGATAAATATCAATTAAATAGATATTATATGCTCAGATAGATAGATAGAGAGATAAGATAGATAGATAGATAGATAGAGAGAGAGAGAGAGAGAGAGAGAAGAGAAAGAGGATAGGAGAGACGGTTAATAGCCATGATTATATAGATAGATTAATTTTTACAGACTCAATATAATGATATATATAGATGATAAAAGATAGTTTTATATAGCAGACTCAGATAGATAGATGATAGATAGAAAGAGAGCGAGAGAGAAGGGGGTGGATAATCGCCAAACTTCAGACAGATAGATTAGATAGATAGATAGATAATTTTGTATAGCATATATAAAATGATAATATATAGATGTATAAAAAAGATTTTATAATGGCAAACTCAGATAGATAGATGATGATAGAGAGAGAGAGAGAGAAGAGAGAGAGAGAGAGAGAGAGAGAGAGAGAGATTTGGAGAGGAGATTGAGTAGAGATAGATGGAGGGAAGAGATGGATAATGGCCAGACTGAGATAAGATAGAATAGATGAGATAGATAGATAGATAGAATAGAAAAGACCGAGAGAGAGAGAGAGGGGGAGTGGATAATTCGCCAGACTCGGACAGATAGATAGATAGATAAATAATGATAAGATAGATAGATAGATTTTATAGTCTATATTAAATGATAATATATAGTGTATAAAAAGATTTTATAATGGCAAATTATCTCTCTTTCT
>CM042147.1:123010624-123013124 GCA_023376005.1 Doryteuthis pealeii | reverse complement strand
GTAGATTTGGTTAGTGAGACTGTCTTGGGATATGTCACAACGCTGGAAAGATAGAATCAACATTTTTAGATAAGTTCAATCACAATACACGATGCTCTCCATTCCACGCCATGATGTCAAATTCCGCTGTTCAAAGACAAAAACTCCACACGCTTCATCGCTACTAGTACCTTCCGGTGGCAATTTTAAATCAATTTATTACTATAATATATATATATATATATATTATATATATTATACTATATATATATATATATATATATATATATATATATATATATATATATATATATATATATATATATATATTATAATATATATATATATATATATATATATATATATATATATATATATATATATATATATATATATATATAATATATATATATATATATACTATATTATGGAGGCGCGTGGGCTAGTGGTTAGAGTTGTGGGTAATGGAATCGTCGATTCGAGTTCAATTCCTAGACGAAGCTGTTGCTGCATTTCCCATAGCGCTAATACCCTCGGGACAAGGTATGAATCCATATATTCTCCCTCTATGAGTTAATAGTAGGCAGACTGGGCCCTTCAGCTTTGGTAGGTACAACCAGTCTTAGGAGAGGGATAACTCTGGAATTCAAAATTCCTGAGGTCGGTTAATTGGGTTCTGTGGCAACCCTTTGATGCACCAATTCTTTTCCTATCGACAGTACCACAAAAGTGTGTGAAGAGAAAAAATGCGAAGCGAAAAATTTGAAAAAAACACAGGTTCAAATAAACTTTTTCTCGCCCACACTTTCTCCGCACTCTACTTAAAATAAAAACAAACAACATAAATAAACATACACACCACACGCGCACATTCACTCACAACGTTAAGATTGGTTCGATGTCATCTTTCAAAACACACACACACACTCACCAACACACAACATTAGAGATTGTTCGATGTCATCTTTTCAACATATACACCACCACACGCGCACACACACACACACACACACACACACACACACACCACAACGTAAAGACTACTGTTCGACTGTCATCTTTCAAAAAACATACAATAGACGCGCAGTGCACACACACACACCTTGAAGAATGTTACGGTGTCATCTTTAAAAACCGTTACCAGCCGTCTCATTAAATTTTCGGAACAATTTTAAGAGCGCTAATTTTCCATTCAAACATTTTAAACAAACTGATCACAAAAACATCCAGTCTCCTTATTATTGCATGTCATTGAAAACTGCTCACCACCTGGCTCTATCCTTAAGCTCACGGGGGTCGCCACCCACGGCCAACAGTGGCCCCATTGGGGGAGTCTTACCCCTCTGCAGAGGTGCAGTCGGTGCATTCTAACGCCCCACCGACAGGGCGGTAATTGACTTTTGTTTTGGAAATAAATGTGAAATCTATTTGTTTACAAAAGAAATAAAGAAGGAAAAGAAGAAAAAAAAAAAAGGAAATACAACAGATATGACACTTTGGAAATCAATTTCATGATGTCCGTAATCTATTTGTTTCAGTTATCAAAGTTGAATATTTAAAAGAAAAAAAAATTGTTTTGTAGTAAAAGTAAATAAACGAAGAAAATAGTAAGTAAAAATTTAAAAATTTTTTTGGCCAGTTTCAACTTAATGTTAAACTTTATAACTTTATGAAGTCGTTTTTTTGGGGGGTGGGTGGGGGTGGGGTGGGGGTAATTCTTTTCTGCTAAGCCTATAGTCCCAATAGTTGTTGTAAACAAGAAAAATGAATTAATATTTTTTTAAATAAATAAATTTGTTTTCATCTAGGAGATGCACATAAATTTAGAAGGGTTAAGATAGTTCTTAATTTCACTTTTAAAATGTGTATATTTCTAGAAATGCGAGTCTAGCGTTGTTGTTTTTAAAAAAGTTTTATTTATTTATTTATTTATTTATTTTTACAAATAAAATTATGAATTATGTTTCTATCTGGCGAATACACCTAAAATTATATATTAAAAATAAATAAAGTAAGTTTTAATCTCAGTTTTAAAATGTGTATATTTTCAAAACTTCAAGTCATTTCTTTAAACGTCAAGTAAAAAATATTCTTTCTTAGCCATTAGTGTTCGGTGGTGTTCTGATTATAAGATTCTTCTAAACAAGGAAAATTAATTCATTTTATTTTTAAGAATATCTATAAGGTTTTATCTAGCGAAAAATACACATTGTACGTTGTCTTATTATGTAAAAGCATATTAAGGCTATTGCCCTAACAAAAATCGTGAAACAATGTGCAGATTATAACTTGAGATGATTTTCAGTTGATTAATTTTTCGTAATGGTTTAGCGTCACGTATTTTATATTCAAATATTTCAAGGCTGAATACACTTATGGGATTGGCAGATCTTCTTTAAAAGGGTAATATTCGCAGAGTTACGTCCCGGCCTACTGCCTCAAAACCGCTAGCCGGTGGGCTGCTGATAAAAAAACAAAAAAAAAAAAAACACCAGCTTACGATTAAAGCGGTATCTCCTCG
>CM042147.1:122969565-123010524 GCA_023376005.1 Doryteuthis pealeii | reverse complement strand
TCTCCAGCCAAGAAGATTGGGGGGAATGGGTTTTAGTGGGATTTTTTTTCCTTCCCTCTAACTGGGGGAGTGTTTTTTTTTTTTAAGTGGAGATGCAGGTGGTTGGGTCAGAAGAATTGTTGGATGGATAAAGGATGGGTCAAAATGGATGAGTATGTGTATGTGTGTTTGGGAGCTGGATTTGTCATTAGTTATGTATGTGTGAGTTTTATTTTTTAAATATTTCTGTCCATCTATTTGTCTATTTTCTTCTTTTTTTATACAGTAGTATCCATACTTTCTGTGTGTTTATCTATATATTTGACTTGGATTTGAATTTAACTTTTTAAAGTTTTTATTTTTTTATTTAAAAAAAAAATGTCCATCTATTTGTTTTTTATACTGTGGTATTTATCTTTCTGTCTGTATGTGTGGTATATTTAACTTGAATTTAAGTTTAACTATATATATATTGAGAAAGCTTCAACCAATAATGAGGCGAAATTTCAATTGAATTTAGTTGTTTGTGTTGTTATATCCACATTTTCCTCTTCTCTCAACCACATTTTGTCGATTTATTCAATAGTTCACTCCTTACACACACCCACACACACACACACACACACACAATATATATATATATAACATATATAGAAAATAATACACACATCACACAACACACATACACACATATGTATATATATATACATATGTATATATAGATATTGAGAACCTTCAACCAATAATGAGGCGAAATTTCAATTGAATTTAGTTGTTTGTGTTGTTATATCCACATTTTCCTCTTCTCTCAGACCACATTTTGTCGGATTTATTCAATCGTACTCCTTACGCACACACACAACACACACACACACACACACACACACATACACACACACATATATAATTATAATACAATATATAGAAACACCACACAGACATACACACACATACACACACATATCTCTCTCTCTATATATATGTATATATATATATATTATTTGATAAAAGCTTCAACCAATAATGAGGCGAGATTTCAATTGAATTTAGTCGTTTGTGTTGTTATATCCACATTTTCCTCTACTCTCAACCACATTTTGTCGGATCTATTCAATCATTCACTCCTTACACGCACACACACACACACACATGTATATAATATATATAATATATATACATATTATAGAGAACACAAACACCATTCACACAACACACACATACACAAATATATATATTATATATATATATATATATATATATATATATATATATATATACCGGGTGTGGCAGAATATATCCTATTCAATGTAATTTTAATATGAGAAATGACAATAATTCCTTTTTTATTGTTAATGCTCACTTTCTTTTAAAGATTATATCATCCAAATGCGTTAGCTCACAAGATATATTACTCCAGAAGTTTAGCCTTGAATTTCCGCAGCCTTGCCTCGTAATTCCCTCTACTATTGTTGCTATTTCATGATGAATGAAATAATTAGATTAGTCAGTTGCCTTCATTTATCGCCAGAGGGAGTATGTAATCACAAAGGGATAGATTTGGTCAGTGGACTGTCTTGGGATATATCACAACGCTGGAAAGATAGAATCAACATTTTTAGATAAGTTTCAATCCCAAATACACGATGCTCTCCATTCCACGCCATGATGTCAAAGACAAACTGTTCAAAGTTCAAACTGTTCAAACTGTTCACGCTGTTCAAAGACAAACTTCCCACACGCTCATCGCTACTAGTAGCTTCACGGTGGCAATTTAAATCAGATTATTACTATTATTTCTATCTATCTATCTATCTATCTATCTATCATATAAAAATTAACGGTTAATAACATCATATTCACACATTACTTAACAGTGTCCTGAAGATGGTACAATGTACCGAAATGCTTAAGTATTGACACACAAAATTGTTTCATAAAAATGATCAGGGGAAACAATTTTATGTGTCAATACTTAAGCATTTCGGTATATTGTACCATCTTCAGGACACTGTTAAGTAATTTTTGTGTTAGGGACAAAATGAAAGATGTTAAGTGTATAGTGAATGTGTGAATATGATGTTATTAACCGTTAATTTTTATATGCGCGTTTGTTTACGAAAGCCAATGACGTGATCAATGCATGTGCAAAAATGGAAGGTGAATATCATATGATGGCGCATGCATTAACGTGAATAGGTGGAGAATGAAAAGTTAACAAAGATATGACGTATTTCATATGGAATATTAATGTTAGAAAACATATTTTGTTCCTCACATAAACATTACTTAACAGTGTCCTGTGACACTTTTTCAAAAGAACAGTCATAACGTCACAACCAACACGCATTTTCATGGACACGAGCATGACAACATACGCGCAAGTACAAAAAAAAAACCCGCATTCACATAAACATACAACACGAGAATACAGTTATATAAAAATACCATCATTTAAAAAAAAAATCATTAAAAGAAATGCCATAACTAGACTGCTTCAGTTCCGGTGATCTTTTTGAAAAAGAGATATTATCTCGAAAATTCAAGAATTAAATACAGGTTAACACACAAATCATTGTTACCGTATTATTATTTTTTCTTTACACCTGCATTGTGATAGCCTTCTAATCAACCTCCTAACCAATATATATATATATATATATATATATATATATATAATATATATATATATATATGAGGGTGAGATAATATGAAAAACACACAGATGTTGTTCCAATAAAGTTTTTTATTATGCTGATATTGCAATATTTCGATCTGTTAAAAACCTTAATCAAAGCATTTTATGTTGTGTTAATAAGAAGACAATTCATGAAAATTGTGACCGTTTGTGATAGAAAAAAAAAAGGAGAATATTTTAAATTTTAAAAAAAAATTCCCAAAAAGCATGTGTCACATTCATATTCAGGTGTAACGTATTTTAGCAAGAAAGCATAACAAAAAATTATATTCGAACAACATCTATGTTTTTTTGTATATTATCTTATACCGTTAGATTCATTTCCTTACTTTTAATATATATATTATATATATATAATAATATATATATATATATATATATTTTTGCTTGAAGGCAATTACAATGCATGTATCGCATAAAATTCGATACTTTTTTTTAATAGAAAATGAACTTGACAAGTGTAATCCCGGCAAAGGATCGCTCGGTGTGTAGAACATCGTACAGACTGTTTCGACTAGTCGAAACAGTCTGTACGATGTTCATTTTCTATTTAAAAAAAAGTATCGAATTTTATGCGATACATGCATTGTAATTGCCTTCAAGCAAAAATATAATATATACTTTATTCAACAATGCTTCTAAAAAACAAACATCCAAAAATCTTATATATATTATATATATATATATATATATATAATTATATTTGCGATCTCGATTCGTAGGGACATTTTTTCTATTTACACCGTCAAAATCCGGTTAATTGTTAACAGACGAATTTTAGAGGGTTTTTTTTTAAATTATAAAACTAACCCTAACCTTAACCCCTAAACCCTAACCCCTAACAAACAACCCGATTTTGACGGTGTACATGAGAAAAGTGTCCCCACGAATCGAGATCGCGGAAGGGGTGCCTAAAGATTATATGGTCCGAAATTTCTATTAAGATCTCGGACTGAAATAGTAACAACAGTGTTGTGTGTGTGTGTGTGTGTGTGTGTATAAAGAAAAGTCATTTTGTTAAAAGGCGTTCGTTTTGTAATAAAAAAGCTAAGAACTAAACATTTAAACAGCTCATCCTTTTAAGAGATACCAGCCAATTTACAAATCGACAATATACAAACATAATGACTCCAGACATGCAACACATGTGGACAAAAACCTCCGCGCACGTGAGTTCCCACGTAAAAAGAGAGATGCACATTTGTCTGCACATTCATTGGTACTGCGTGCGCATGCGCAGCGAAACAATGTACTGAAAGCTTCTTTTTTTATTTAGCGAGTGAGTTTTTTTGTTATTAATAAAAACTAGACTAAATGTCACAATCGAAGAGAAACAAACAATTTTTTTTCTTAAATACGCTCATATTGATCTCAGTTTAATCTAATCTCTCTCTCTCTCTCTCTCTCTCTCTCTCTCTCTCTCTCTCTCTCTCTCTTCTCTCCTCTCTCTCACACACACACACACACACACACAACACAACACAAACACACAACACACTCACACACTCACATGTTCTCTCTCTTTCTCGTTCTTTCTCTCACTCACACACACACAACCTCTCTTTTTCTCAGACACACACACATTTGTTCTCTGTCTCCTCCACACTATACCCTCTCTCTTTTCTCTCTCTCTCTCCTCCCTCTCTCTCTCTCTCTCTCTCTCTCTCTCTCTCTCTCTCCTTCTCATCATACTCTCTCTTTCTCACACACAGATACTCTCTCCCTCTCTCTCTCTCTCTCTCTCTTTATCTTTATCTTCTCTCACACATACCAAGACACACTCTCTCTTCTCTCTCTCTCTCTCTCTCTCACTCTCTTTCTCTCTCCTTCTCACTTCATACTCTCTCTTTCTCTCTTTCTCACACACACAGATACCCTTTTTATCTTTATCTTTCTCTCACACGTACCAAGACACATTCTCTCTCTCTCTCTCTCTCTCTCTCTCTCTCTCTCTCTCTCTCTCTCTCTTCTCTGTGTCTCTGTCCTCTTTGTTTTTTTCTTCACTTTTTTTCTTTTCTTTTTCGGCTATCTTTAATATCTTTTCTTTCATCTCTCTTATCGTACTAATCTCATTTAGTCTACCCCTTCTCTCTCTTCTCCCCTCTCCCCCCCCTCTCTCTCTCTCTCTCTCTCTCTCTCTATATATATATATATTATATATAAAGGGAATGACTTACCGTTAAAAAATATTGGTTTTGTCTCAATATTTGGTTATAATAAATATAAAGTGCTGATACGTTAGTAGAGCGGATTTAGTATTATAGTATTAGTATTATAAGTTATTTCTGTACACCCTATAATACTATATATATATATATAATATATATATATATATATATATATATATATATATATAATGTTGTATACCTTTCTTTTCTTACTTCTATTATTTTTCTGTTCATCTTTGGTATCTTACGTTCTTCTTCCAGCGTCTGGGCCCAGTCTTGGGGACTTCCTGTCTGGTCTTCTAGGTCAGTCTTGTTGCCAAGACATTCATCAACCACAAAACCATATTATTTATTTAAACTTTTATTTCTTAACTAAGCATATTTCTCTAACTAATCACAGCGCGCATGTGCAGTGAGTCAGCTAAAGCAGTAACATCTTATCTGCCTGACGTCCAAGCTGAAACTGAGAGCTAACCCGGTCCCACGTGACTTCACGTATTCCGCGGGCTTTCTGTAATATTCCATGGAAAGTCCCGCCCGTAATATGAAAAGGGGCCATCCCTTCAGAAATACAGGGGATTGACAATAATCTTATGCAACCGCATAGATTATGTAACAATAATATATATATATATATATATATATATATATATATATATATATATATATATATATATATATATATTATGGATATTATTATCTGGTTACTATTAGTTTCATGCTTTTTTGACTCTTGTCTGAGGATTGCATAAGCATGAAACTAATGGTAACGAGATATTAATATCCATAATATAATATATTATTGGTTGTAAATCTGCTCTGCTATATTAGCATTGAGCGCCTTTATATGCAAATACTTTTTTCAAGGGGTTGACATGCCTTAAATACAACCAACCAACATTTCTTTAAAAAAACAGACATAGCCATAGACACACATATATATATATTTACCAACCCCTCCGCACGAGCAGGATGCGACACAAGTTCAATTTCTTAAGCGGAGTTCAACAGGTTTGAATTCAGAGTTTTCCTTCTCCTAGACCGGTTGCGAAACCAAGGTTAAAGAGCCCAGTCTGTCCTACTATTTATCCATAGCTGGAGGGGGAGTAGGATTCATACCTTTCCCAAAGGTATTAGCGCTAAGTGAAATGCAATAAGCACATCCAGGATTTGAACTCGGGGCAACGAGTCCATTTCCCATGACGTTAACTATTACACCACGCGCTTCCTACATAGACACACATATAAGATGAACAAAAGTGATAAGTTAAGTAAAAAGTAAAGTCGTTCGGGTGGTCTAAAGTCGGTATCAGCCGGACAGCGAGGGAGTCTATCCCCTTTTCACTAGCGCTTGACCAAGGAGATTGTTTTGGCATCTGAGGTGGAGCGCCACACCTACCGCTACCTATGTGCTACTCATACACTGAGTTGGTGAGGGCCGGTATCGAACCCGGAACCTTGTGGTTCCTAGTCCGACACTCTAACCGACTGAGCTAAACCGGCCCTCGTGATAAGATAAACAGGAATATTTCTTTGTAATTACTTATTATTATTATTATTATTATTATTATTATTATTATTATTATTATTATTATTAGTTTCGATCTTGTAGCATCGTCAAGAGAAAACATTTTCTGAAAATAAATTTTCAAAAGCAGTTTTTAAAAGATTATTTTAAGAGTTGATAGACCACAAAAAAACGACGAAAAATGAGCCAGTAACTTAGTATATATATATATATATATATATATATATATATATATATATATATATATATATATATATATATATATATTATCTTAGCCAAAACACAACGAAAGACACACGATATAATATATTAACATTACATTTTGGCACCATTAATATTATTGAGTCAGTGGGAAGAACGGCAATCTTATCAGAGTTTAAAACATTAATATTATCCATTGTTTACTTTTATGTTAGTTCTTGTCAAAAACTATAAAGATTCTAAATATTTAGTCGAAATTATCGTTCCTATTAGCGGCCATTTGCAACGAACTGTCACTATACGCATGCGTACTTTAAGATGTCGTGCGCGCGGCGCTTTTCAGCAGACGATATGATAAAGTGAAAATTCCAAAATCGCGCTTATGTTGAAATAACGATATAAATCAAAGCCTCGCCACTTCTACGTTTTTCTTTATATATATATATATATATATATATATATATATATATATTATATATATATATATATATATTGTGTGTGTGTGTGTGTTTTTTAATATTTGTTTCAAGGATTTTCATCGGCACTGCTTTCACTGTCCAACAATGTTTATAGAACTATTCTCTCTTATCTAGGTTTCCTCAATAGATAAACAAACACACAAACGTCCAAAAACCATTATATATAATATATATATATATATATATTATATATAATATAATATATATATATATATGCGTCTGTATATATTGTACTGGGTTTATACGGACAATGAATAATGCAGAATGTTTTGAATTACAAGTATGACCAATAGGCCTTATATATATAATATATATATATATATATATATATATATAAGCAATATTAAACAGGATAGACATTCCCTGTGTAATTGTCTTTTCTATCCTTTTGACTTGACGGGCCAGTCTTTCAACATTGAGCAGGAATTTATTAATGAATACACCGTAATTTTCCCAAGTACATTCGACACTAAAACCCTTTAGGTGTTTCATAGCTCATTCTTCTTCTTCTTCTTCTTATTATTATTATTATTATTATTATTATTATTATTATTATTATTAGCAAAATAAAATACACCCTCCGGGCAATGTAAAAATAGATTTTTGAAACATATTGCCTGAGGGGTGGGAGTAAAAAATTCAAAAAAGCGAGTTTGTACCCCAAGTAAGTAAAATCATCAAATTCATTAAAGGATTAAAAAATAAAACAATTTGAAATGTAAACTTTAAATATGTATTAAAATAAAACAAACTATATATAGATATATAATACCAGTCATATATTTATTAAAACTTGTTTTAAAAAACAATGAGGACTGTCTAATGTTGCATGTTCAAATTTTGAGTGTATTTATTCTATGTTATGACGATTTTGGGTAATATGATGTAAGCAGTGACGTAGTTTTTGTTACAGACAAACACCGGAAGCGAATCTCCATTATTAGTATTATTATCTCCTATCTCCTATCTCTATTTTCTATTTCCTATGCTGGCCAGATTCCTCTTGTCTTCGTCTTCTTGGGTGACTTGTGCTGGCTTTGTTGTTGTCTAATCTCTGTGTCCACTTCTTGTGTCCACCTTTGAGTATCTGCCACCATCCTTGTTCCAGATGTAGTAAATAAGTAAGCAAGCCAATAAGAATCCGGTGTTATAGTATTCTTTGTAAGTCCGTCGTCCAAGATGATCCAAATAGCAATGAGCCAAGGTTAAGAATCAGACTAGTATAAATACAACAACAGCAGCAGCAGCACTGCCAGTGATTGAATAGTAGGAATCTTTCTCAGGTCACGTGCCCATAGGCGAGTCTATAAATAGAAGTGACCATTTTCCCCATGCCTTATATACAAAAATATTTCAACACACCTCTCTTTTTTTAGTCATTATTTTCCAAAGTTCCCACTTCAACCGTACGGATAGATAAATAGCTATAACGCTTCTGTTCGCTATAACGCCTCAGGCTAATCTGATTAATTAAATTGACTTGTTATCTCGGCTGGGTAGTCACATGACAAAACCAATCAGAAACTAATAAGCGGTCATCCGGAGATCCTTACCTATCTGTCGCACTTACATGAACCCTCGAATGAGTTATTACTTCTAAACCGTTATTTTAGATCCTACACTCGCTTTACAAAATGAATAAGCCACCCGTTCATTACGCAACGCGAAGAGTTAGATGTAATTGAGCCGTTTTGTTACCATCTCTGTTTGTACACAGAAATGTGGAAGTGTGGATTGAAGAAAGAAGTAGAAATGGAGTAATTAGAAGACTGTGTAAAGAGGTGTGAGCACTGGGAGGAGGAGAGTTTTTTCTTTTACATGACTCACCCCGAAAACAAAGTCTCTAGCACCATAAAAGACGACCATCTACGTACGATATGTCTGTGGTATTCTTTTCCAAGTAAATAGCAGGAATGAACTACATGACCTACAACAAACCTTCCAACAAAACCCCGTTTTCAATTGTACATCTTATTATAATGGAGATTTTGTGTCTGTCTGTATGTAACCGAAACTACGTCACTACCAACGTCACAGTCTTATTTTCTAAATAAAGACTAAAAAAAGAAAAATATCTTGTTAATTCATTAAAACAAAAGATGACCATCCTGAAGAAATCAACCCGGAGAAACAGCCCACGGAAACAGCCAACGATGCAGACGAAATAGAAGAAGCAGAGAAATCAAGTAAGATCTCATTAAGAATCCACATCATCTCTCTCTCTCTCTCTCTCTCTCTCTCTCTCTCTCTCTCTCTCACACACACACACACACACACACACACACACACACACTCTCTCTCTCTCTCTTCTCTCTCTCTATCTATCTATCTATCTATCTCTACGATTATATATGCGGCAAAGAGGTATATATATATATATTTATATTATATATTAGCCAATCCCTTCACACGAGCAGGATGAATTCAGAGTTTTCCTTCTCTTACCTGATTACCTAGCCATAGTTAAAGAGCCCAGTCTGCCCTGTTATTTATTCATAGCTGGAGGAAGAATTAGATTCATACCTTTCCTGAGGGTATTAGCGCCATGTGAAATGCAAACGTCTTAGTACAGGAATTGAACTCGGGTCGACAAGTCCATTTCCCACGACTCTAACCATTAGACCACGCGTCTCCAAAGCAAAGGGGTATATAACACAACAATCTATCCCCTTCCCTAGAATAATCTGAAATGCATCCATTTAATTCGTCCCCATTCTCACCATTGCCACATTAAGACAAGTTTTATTCCAATAGTTTAAGTCGTGTTTTTCAGAGTATCTTCTTAAATATTCTACAGGGTGTCCATGAAGTCCCGCTAAAAGTTGAAAATCTATCAACAAAGATGGCGGTCATGTTGAAGTGTAATAATAATAATAAAGATAAAAGTAATTGGTAATTTGCTTGAAGCATTGTTAAGTATGTTATAATATATTAATGATTTGAAGGCAAATACAATGCGTATTAAAAATAAAAACAAAAAGATGTTATTTTTGTCTTATCGATTTCGAAGCATAAACTTCATCATCAGAGGTTCGAACCTCTTATGATGAAGTTTATGCTTCGAAATCGATAAGACAAAAATAACATCTTTTTGTTTTTATTTTTAATACGCATTGTATTTGCCTTCAAATTATTAATATATTATAATAATAAAGATATTACATCAAGAATAAAAGTTCAAAATAGGAACTTTTATATGTTTTTTTAAGTGTTTAGCTTATTAATGTTCTAAGTTCTCAAGAATAAAGTTGATCCAATGGGCCGGGTTAGCTCGTTTGATACCCGCCCTCGCCAACTCAGCGTATGAGTAGCACAGGGATCTGTGCGGTAAAGTAAGGAGCTGATGGTAGGTGTGGCGCCCCACCTCAGACGCTAAAATAATCTCCTTGGTCTAGCGCTAGTGAAAAGGGGATAGACTCTCTCGCTGTATGGCTCACATCGACATTAGGCCGCCCCGACGACTTTACTTTTTTTTATATGTTTTTTTTAATGAAAAATATCATTTGTATAATGTGAGTTATTAAATGATCAATTTTATAACCGTTTCAAGACTTTGTGGACACCCAGTATATCTGTTCGACACCGATGACCCTCGTGTTTCTTTCTTGTCACTAATTTCCCTCAGTTATTCTCAATAGTTATTAAATAATCATTATTTAATCTTAATTAGCGTCTTATTTATTAACAATGTCTCTATTAAGGTCTAGCAGAGATAAATTTGCTTCAAAACAGCCCATATTATTAAGGTATTTACTTCGGATCCCATGCATGCGGGTATGACACAAGGTCTTTTAATGAGGGACCACTCACGAACCGAGGCTCATGGGATGGCAGGTGCTAAAAATGTGTCGATCCCGTCGGCATTTCCCCTCAAGGAGGACGACTTAGGCACTGGTCAATAAACCTTGTCCTGCCCTTTTAAATCAAGGGGCCAGGTGTTGCCTGGGGGTTGACCTCTGGGATCACGCCGTTAATTTCATTGATAGTCTCGTGACCGAAGCCACCAGGTATATAGGCTCCGAAGAGCCCATATTATTAAAGTGTTTAAAATCCTGTGATGCTGTTATATATCATTAAGTAACAAAAGTTTATAGTATATGGTGTGAATGATTTGCATACCGGTTTTAACAAAAGCCTGTTTAATAAATAATTACATTGTGATATTGATTTCTAATATCATTGTTTTATTGTCAAAAATATTAACAGCAATCCTATGTATAATTTTATATTAAAATCAATTACAATGGAGTAAAAAATATGAGTAATCTTTTTTGTGTACGTATTTAATTTCATCAGTCTTTCGAATTCAATGTGATTTTCAATTATATTAAAACTTACATATTATGAACGGAGGGTGCATATTTTTATCATTAGGAACTTAATAATTATAAAATCCCATTCATTAATGTTTTGATTGACACTTACGACAACATGTTTACCATCTATTCATACAAAACACCTACTATAATGAATTCATGTACTCACAATTATAATAGCGAATGCCCTGAACAATATAAAAAAGATATGACAGAAAAATCTTAATACGAGGGTAGTAAAAAAGTAATACATTTTGTTTAAGACGTGTATAATTACCAATACAGGAGCATGTATCATGTAAACGTGAGATCCGCCAGCAGTTTACAGTATGATCGCAGTTTTGGGGGATCCGATGTGAGCAGTTTAGCATAGACAAAGAGATGATAACCCATTGGGAGTTGATATGCGTTAAACAAATAAACTGATCATCTCTGAACGCCAATGCTGTGTGCAACATGATGAGAGGCGCATAAAATAAAGATTCTCCTTTTCTTTGTGAACCTTGTGGAATGTGACGACACATTAGGGGGGCCTCACTGCCCCCTCCTTCTTCTTCTTTATCTTCTTTCTTCTTCTTCTTCTTCTTCTTCTTCTTCACGTTATTGCCGATCTGTTTACGTCACTCGAGCAACCCACGTGTTCCTTCCCGGCATTCCTAGAGCGCGTACCTCGACAGCTGACCGCGATCAGCTCTCTCGACAAGAGCCCGGCGCGAAGCGGAGTTAAATTCTGCGCGAGAACGAAACGAACCTCGAACGAAAAATAACATTCCTGAAAATTCTTCGGGCAGAAGCCACGATAAAAAGATGAAAAAAAAAAAAAAAAAAGAGACAAGAGGCACAATCTTATTGTTCCGAGCCACAATGGGGGTAGAAGGAGGAGGGAACATAAGAAAGAGGAGGAGGAGGGAAGACCGGAGCAGTTATAGCACCGGAGGCATTATTACTGCAGCCGGCGCAGATGTTGTGAAATAAACGTAAGTCAATAACTCAATAAAAAAAGAGAACTCGTTTCCTTTTCTTTTCTTTTTTTTAAAATTCAGGTGTAAGAAACTCGCTATTCTTGTAAAAATGCCAATTTAGTTATTATTAACAAAACTTTTTTTTTTGCTTTGTCTGGCACAGAGGTTTCAGGTTGCTTACGGTACCTTCTTCCTGAAGTACTTGGTTGGCTGGAAGGTTTTACGGCATATCAACCCATTGGTCATTTTTTTCTTGGCATAAAAGGACTCAACAAGGGTTGACATGCCATAAAATCAAATCAACCAGCCAACCAACCAAAGATGAGGTGAGAGTTCTTATTGGAGAAAATTTCAGCCAATAAATTGGAATTGTGACCAAATTCCACAGATCTACAAGTAGATCTACACTTTTTGGGGGTATTGAATATATATTTTCCTATTTTTCTATATATTCTTCTGGATATGATCTTTCAAAAAATGTTAAAAAAATGTTCAAATGTCACCACCCCCCATTCTGAATTGATAAAAGAAAATCTTTTTCAAATTGCTTCAATAAAATAAGCTAATCGTTATAAAATTAAGTCGTTGGGAAATAATTTGGTGAAAATTTCATTAAAATTGGACAATTTCCTGATTTTTGGTAATTGTTTTAAAATTAAGAAATTAAAAAAAATTATTATCTCCCTTGCAGCCCTTGAACATCCCCATATATTAGAATTACATTTTCTAGTTTGAAATAATAGATAGGGAAGGACATGGAAAACAAGAATCACTTAAAGATGCAGCTCATATGTTGGGATTAGGATTTTGTGTTTTTTGGTTTGTTTTGTTTTTACGGCATATAATCTCAGTGGGTCATTTAATGCCGATAACGTGCTTTGAAATAAATCAATTCTTTATGGATATACAAATTTTTTTACAATTACATTTTTTCTATTAACATGTACTACCACTCCGCTTCGGCTTGTGGGTGGTCCCACATAAATAGGGCCTTGTGCCTGACCTGTACAAGTGGGTACGGGAAAATATCATATACACTACCACTCCGAGTCAGAGTGGACCAGGGAGCAATGTGGACGAAGGGGTGCTCCACATTCCCCAAACCTCCAAAACTGGAACGCTCACCATCAATAGAGTTTAACGTCATTCCCAGGACATGTAGACCCGCAGCCACCGCCTTCTAGCACCCATACGATAAAGAGGGGTTGGGGCTTGCCATAAGGCAATAGGGTTCGGAAATCATATAGGTGCTAGGCTTGACATGACCAGCGATTGATCGGGGGGGGGCTCTCCGACCGCCCGTCTAGTCCAAGAAAGTGAGTATTGCATGTCATGAATCTCTCATCCACCTGGGCTCTTATCCTTAAAGCATCACGGGTCGCCACCCACGGCCAACAGGTGGTCCCATTGGGGGAGTCTTACCCCTCTCTAGAGGTGGCAGTCGTGCATTCTAACGCCCAGGGGGGCGACAGGGCGGTCAAATCTTAATGATACATTTTCAGGATAAACAAGGTGAGTGTTTCCAAGGATTTAAAGAAAAAAATTCTTTTAGAGGGGATATTCTAGCAATAATTTTTGGACATTATTTATTCATTCTTTTATTTTTTATTTTATTTATTTTTTTGCTATTCAGACAATATCAAATGATAGAGCATTATTAACTGTGGGTTATGAACATTTAACCCTTTCACAAACAAGTTTTTTTTTAATTATACTTTGAGTACAAGTTTTTAAGGTTAAAATAAAATTGAATGGACATGGTGCTAGTGAGAGGATTAAATGAAAATAAATTTACAGCTCAGTTACAAACTGGGAATTATTTTTCTAAAAGAAATATTAGATGTAAGTTGAGTCCATTCTGAGAATACCAGAGTGAGAGGGTAGGTTGCTTATATAACAGGCTGGGATGTTCCATTATGGGCATGGCAAGCTTATTCTCTGGGTTATGATTATCATCTGTTTTGGCGTGGATACTTTGATTAATATATACCAACACATGACTGTTAAGGGAGTTAGAACAGGATCTGTATTTGCTAAAGACTGTCAGTCTTCTTTTTTTTTTCTTGTCTTTTTTTTATTCAAAGTGTAAGAAACTCGCCATTCTTGTAAAAATGCCAATTCAGTTATTATTATTAACAAAACTTTTTTTTGCTTATTCTGGCACAGTCTTTCGCAGTCTAAGCCGTTCCGCTCGGAATTTCTCGCCTACTTTTGGCCCAATCTTAAAATAATTATATGGTTGGAAAGAAAAAAATAATCTTTCTAAAATATGTAATTTTTGCGTTTTTGTCAATTGAATTATTTTTTACAGCGTGTTAAAAAAAAATAATGGCCTCGGAGAGCTGATAAGTATGATTTTTTAAGACTAAATTTTAACGAAAAATCACATTCTTTTTTTCTCGACTATTTACGGTTTAATCTTCTTTAAGACATTATATGGTTTAAAAAGAGAATAAAATAATCTTTAAATATGTAATTTGATTGAGTTTTTATTCATTGAATTATTTTACAGCGAGTTAAAAAAATATTTTTTTGCTTCAGTCAGCCTAGAATTCGTAGTATAATATTTTCATACTAAATTTTAAATAAAATCACATGTTATTTATCGCATATTTCTGTTCCTATCTTAAAAATATCTATTTGGTATAAAATAACCTTTCTAAATATGTAATTAGTATGTCTTTTCATACATTTGATTATTTTTTACAGCGAATTAAATAACAAATCAAATGAAAACATTTAATGATAACTCAACTTTAAAAAAATTAATTCCCGTCATTCGTCAATTGTAAACAAAGCCTTTTTTATTTTTCATAATCGCATTAATTTACTTATTTTAATATTATAAATACAAATAAAATCATTATACTAATGCAGAAAAGTGCGCAAGAGATAATACCATTAGATTACCAAATGCATTTCACAGGAATACCTGAAAACTCAAATTGTTATCAAATTTATAGTATAGTATACTTTACTATAATAATTTTACATTCGATCGGCTACGCTTTGAATTAATAATGTTATTCTTTAAAGATTATTTATCATTTTACATAAATTTGGTTACTTTATTTAGTTCTTTTTTTCTTTTTCAAATATTAATTTGAAGTTTAGCAAATCGCGTCTTTTATATTTTATTTAAAAAATATAGTTAATCATTGAATTAAAATTTCTTACTATATCATTATGTGAAGTCATTCCCTCAAATCTGACGAAAAGAAAATTCCCTGACTTCCCACCAGACCGGATTAGATTAAGATCTTTTCTTCGTGGTGATTTTTATGGGTCATCCTGCGAGGATTCAGTAGTAATATATCTGCAAACGATTATTAAACCATGTTTTTATCTCCTCCTTCGCCGGGTAGCCGCTGCTAGTTGTTTAAATTGAGTAATATGTGAAAATAAACAATTTGATTTAAATTGTCGCAAATATGGGCATCCAGTGAGAATCGAACTCGCTATTCAGTCGTAATTGATCTGCGAGACTAGCTCACTAATCAGTAAGCAACCATTTAGATTAAAGATGGTTAGGGTCGGTATAGCTCAGTCGGTAGAGCATCGGACTATGAATTACAAGGTTCAGGTTTCGATACCGGTCCTCGTCCACTCAGCGTATGAGTAGCACAGGGATCTGTGCGGTAAAGTGTGGAGCTGATGGTAGGTGTGGCGCTCTACCCCAGACACTAAAAATCAATCTCATTGGTCTAGCGCTAGTGAAAAATTGATAGACTTCCTCTGGTTGATACCGACTTTAGGCAACCCCGACAATTAGATTAACTAAATTTTGTTTAGCCTGGAATAAAGGCCTCAGGTACCTTACAGTGTCTAACTTTCCGAAATATTCACCCATCTAAGTACTGAATTGGAGCTTCATTGCTTAACTACCGTGAAAAATAGCCATTATCTACTTACTTTGCTTACTTTGTCACCCTGTGCCTGCTTTTCCTAAGTATTCCCCCATCTAAGTACTGGACAGGTTCTTCGCTGCTTAACTTTAGTGAGATATTGAATATATGCAGATTAGTTGCTTAGAATAATTTTCAACTTTGAAAATTTTGGTTAAATTTGAACATTTTGCTTAAGTCCGGATACTTTAAAATCTACGTTGAAATCCTGTAAAAACACATCCAAATCGACTTGTTTCACTATGTTTTTACGCGAGTAAAAAAAAACTTTAAAACTTTTGTTGAAAGTATTATCTGTGTTATTCGGCTGATATGCCCTCCGGCCTTCTTAAAGTATTTCTTGTAGAACTCGGAAACCTTCTTTTCGGACTCGGGAATCTTCTTGTCGTAATCGGGAGCCATCACAGAACTTTGGACCCAACTCTTTATTCAGTCCACGGGGGTATCCTGTTCTCATTCCGCTAACCATAGCTGGGGTAGAGGCGTTAAGCTGTGTTAATCATTATTCTATGTTACTGCTGCCCTTGATCATGATTGAACCTACAGACTAGAGATAACTGTCACTTAGAACTGTCTTAACCTAACTCCTTTATCCACTATGCCATGTGTCCAATTGGACAAATCAGTGTGAATTTTGGGAACTTATAAACCTAATGCCAAAACGTTGTACAGATAACAATGAAGGTGAGGACAATAGTCCGAATAACACAGATAATACTAATCTTGATAAAAGCCTTAAAACTATGAAATTAACGTTCCAACTGTTGTTTCTAGCAAGGGTCCATGCTCTTGTACCTTACCTGATAGTTGGTACAGTCCATACATTTGGGAACATTTTAGAAATCGCACTTTGAAAGTTTTTTACATGCAAGCGCGCAATAAAAAAAAGTGTGTAGCAACATTGAAAATTAATAAACTAGCAAATATATGCACCCTCCGGGTGCAAGTATTTAAGTTTAATGTAATGAAATATCGTATTAAATTAGAAAGGCTAATGAAATTAAATAAGATGCAGATAAAAAGATTTGAAACAGAGGGTGTATAATCGAAAAAATAAAACAACTGAAACTTACACTCTATCACTCTCATCTTTCATTGCTAAATTTTCCTAATTTAATAACTTAGTTAAAATAGGAAGTAAGAATAAAATCAGAATTATTTCTTCTCGTTAATCGATTTCTTTTAAGATTTATTGAAGATATTTTTTTATCATATTCATTAAGTAAAACATACGATTAAAAATCAATAAATACTAAGCACATATTTATTAAAATCACATTTTTAATTTCAATATGCAAATAAGCCTTCCTGTTCACACTGTAAACTGCTATTTAGAGTATATATAAATACAATTGCATATTATTCATTTGTAGATATGATTAACAGTATATTAATGTAAAACAATTTTATTAGAGATTGAGGTTTAAATAAAAAATAAAATCACGAAGAATGTGACGTCAATAACAAAGGGAATTGTGACTTGAGTAGTGATATAGTTTCGGTTACAGACAGAAAAGCAAACAATCTCCATTATAATAAGATAACATTGAATTTGGTATTTTTAGGAAACCTCCAACGGGTCTAATAATGCCTGATGATTTGCAGCTTTAAAAAATCGCACTTTGAAAGCTTGATTTACATACATGTGTGCAAACCCACCCCTCGGGGGAGGGATTGCTATAATTAACGGAGTCGATCCCAGGGGGCCATCCCCCCCAGGCAACACCTGCCCCCTCGATTTAAAGGGGCAGGGCTGGGTTTATTGCCCAGTGCCTGAGGCGCGCCCCTTGAGGGGGAATGCCGACGGGATCGACGCAATTTTTCACCTGCCACCCATGAGCTTCGGTTTGTGGGTGGTCTCACCTTAATAGGGCCTTGTGCCTAACCCGTACAAGTGGGGTACGAGGTAAATACAATACATGTGTGCTAATTAAAAAAACGAAAAAAAAAACGCGTATGTGCTCTTTTTAAGCAGTCACCCATCTAGGTATCGAACAAGAGTTTCACTCCTTAACATAAATGAAATATTATAGATATGCACTTAAGTTGCTTAGAGTACCTGCTCTTCCCAAGTAGTCACCCATCTAAGTACTGGACAAGCGCTTCGTTGCTTAACTTTAGAGTGATATTGAAGATATGCAGTTTAGTTGCTCTTCCCAAGTAGTCACTCATCTAAGTACTGGACAAGCGCTCCATTGCTTAACTTTAGAGTGATATTGAAAAAATGCAGTTTAGTTGCTCTTCCTAAGTAGTCACTCATGTAAGTACTGGACAAACGCTTCATTGCTTAACTTTAGAGTGATATTGAAGATATACAGTTTAGTTGCTCTTCCTAAGTAGTCACTCATTTAAGTACTGGACAAGCGCTCCATTGCTTAACTTTAGAGTGATATTGAAGATATGCAGTTTAGTTGCTCTTCCTAAGTAGTCACCCATCTAACTACTGGACAAGCGCTCCATTGCTTAACTTTAGAGTGACATTGAAAAAATGCAGTTTAGTTGCTCTTCCTAAGTAGTCACTCATGTAAGTACTGGACAAACGCTCCATTGCTTAACTTTAGAGTGATATTGAAGATATACAGTTTAGTTGCTCTTCCTAAGTAGTCACTCATATAAGTACTGGACAAGCGCTCCATTGCTTAACTTTAGAGTGATATTGAAGATATGCAGTTTAGTTGCTCTTCCTAAGTAGTCACTCATTTAAGTACTGGACAAGCGCTCCATTGCTTAACTTTAGAGTGATATTGAAGATATGCAGTTTAGTTGCTCTTCCTAAGTAGTCACCCCTCTAAGTGCTGGACAAGCGCTCCATTGCTTAACTTTAGAGTGGTATTGAAGATATGCAGTTTACTTGCTTACAATACTCTTCCTAGTCACCCATCTAAGTACTGAGTTGGCGTTTCACTGCTTAATTTATTTTTTTTTAAACTGCTATGTTCCAAGGTCTACTTATTCTAGCACATGGTCCTTCTAAGTGGTCACCCATCTAAGTACTGAACAGGCAATTCATTGCTTAACTTCAGTAGAAGATTGAAGATGGTTGTCATTTACTTACTAACCTTCTGACAGTACCTGTTTTTCTTAAGTGGTAACCCATCTATGTACTGAGCAGGGGCTTCACTGCTTAACTTCAGGGAAATATAGAAGGATTACTAGGTATCAACAAAGATGACGTCATAGACGTATTTTACAAAATAAAATCACAACACACACACACACACACACACACACACACACACACACACACATACCCTAATTGAAAAAAAATACCAAAATTCAGGAATGAAATATAGTGAAATTTTCTGTGTTGATTTATCAATGAATGAATTTTTTAATGCATCAGTTATTTTATTTCAAAACTTTCTGATTTTTTTTTCAGGTCACTTAAATTTGACACCCACTTATTTTGGATAGGTGACCAGTCTAGAAGGAAAACTTTGAATTCAAACCTGTTAAACCCCGCTTAAGAAATTACCTTGTGTTTCCTGCTCGTGCAGGGTTGGTATATATATGGTTAAAAAAATACTAATACTAACCTTCCGCACGACCATAAACACAAGGTAATTTCTTAAGCGGGGTTTAACAGGTTTGAATTCAAAGTTTTCCTTCTAGACTGGTCACCTATCCAAAATAGTGGGTGTCAAATTTAAGTGACCTGAAAAAAAAATCAGAAAGTTTTGAAATAAAATAACTGATGCATTAAAAAATTCATTCATTGATAAATCAACACAGAAAATTTCACTATATTTCATTCCCTGAATTTTGGTATTTTTTTTTCAATTAGGGTATGTGTGTGTGTGTGTGTGTGTGTGTGTGTGTGTGTGTGTGTGGTGATTTATTTGTAAAAATACGTCTATGACGTCATCTTTGTTGATACCTAGTAATCCTTCTATATTTCCCTGAAGTTAAGCAGTGAAGCCCCTGCTCAGTACATAGATGGGTTACCACTTAAGAAAAACAGGTACTGTCAGAAGGTTAGTAAGTAAATGACAACCATCTTCAATCTTCTTACTGAAGTTAAGCAATGAATTGCCTGTTCAGTACTTAGATGGTGACCACTTAGAAGGACCATGTGCTAGAATAAGTAGACCTTGGAACATAGCAGTTTAAAAAAAAATAAATTAAGCAGTGAAACGCCAACTCAGTACTTAGATGGGTGACTAGGAAGAGTATTGTAAGCAAGTAAACTGCATATCTTCAATACCACTCTAAAGTTTAAGCAATGGAGCGCTTGTCCAGCACTTAGAGGGGTGACTACTTAGGAAGAGCAACTAAACTGCATATCTTCAATATCACTCTAAAGTTAAGCAATGGAGGAGCGCTTGTCCAGTACTTTAATGAGTGACTTACTTAGCGAAGAGCAAACTTAACTGCATGAATCTTCAATATCACTCTAAGTTAAGCAATGGAGCGCTTTGTCAGTACTTATATGAGTGACTTACTAGGAAGAGCAACTACAACTTATATCTTTCAATATCACTAAGTTAAGCAATGGAGCGTTTGTCCAGTACTGTACATGAGTGACTACTTAGGAGAGCAACTAAAACTCATTTTTTTTCAATGTCACTCTAAAGTTAAGCAATGGAGCGCTTGTCCAGTAGTTAGATGGGTGACTACTTAGGAAGAGCAACTAAACTTGCATATCTTCAATACACTCTAAAGTTAAGCATTGGAGCGGCTGTCCAGTAACTTAAATGAGTGATCTACTTAGGAAGAGCACTAAACTGTATATCTCAATATCACTCTTAAGTTAAGCAATGAAGCGTTGTCCAGTACTTACATGAGTGACCTACTTAGGAAGAGCAACTAACTGCATTCTTTTTCAATATCACTACTAAAGTTAAGCGAGATAGAGCGCTTTGTCCAGTACTTAGATGAGTGAACTACTTGGGAAAGAGCAACTCCCAAAACTGCATATCTTCAATATCACTCTAAAGTTAGCAACGAAGCGCTTGTCGCTACTTAGATGGGTGACTATTGGAAGAGCAGGTTTACTCTAAGCAAACTTAAGTGCATATACTATAATATTTCATTTATGTTAAGGAGTGAAACTCTTGTCGGATACCTGAAGATGGGTGACTGCTTAAAAAGNCAAAGAGGAGATCACTCACACACAACCTCTCTTTTCTCAGACCAACCACCATATTTAGATCACACACTGAGTCTCCTCCTCACACTATCACCTCTCTCTTCTCTCTCTCTCTCTCTCCCCTTCTCACTCATACTCTCTCTTTATCTCTTTCTCACACACACAGATACTCTCTCTCTCTCTTTATCTTTCTCTTTCTCTCACAAGTACACATAGACACACACACACACACACACACCTCTCTCTCTCTCTCTCTCTCTCTCTCTCTCTCTCTCTCTCTCTCTCTCTCTTGTTTTTTTTCCACTTTTTTTTCTTTTCTTTTCTGCTTTCTTAATATCTTTTCTTATCTCTCTTATCTTTAGTCTACACGTTCTCTCTTTCTCCCTCCCCCTTCTCTCTCTCTCTCTCTCTCTCTCTCTCTATATATATTATATATATATATATATATATATATATATATATATATAAGGGAATGATTTACCGTTAAAAAATATTGGGTTTGTCTCAATATTTGGTTATAATAAATATAAAGTTTGTCTCAATATTTGGTTATAATAAATATAAAGTTTGTCTCAATATTTGGTTATAATAAATATAAAGTTTGTCTCAATATTTGGTTATAATAAATATAAAGTGCTGAATACGTTAGTAGAGCGGATTTAGTATTATAGTATTAGTGTTATAAGTTATTTCTGTACACCCTATAATACTATATATATATAATGTATACCTTTCTTTTCTTACTTCTATTATTCTTCTGTTCATCTTTGGTATCTTACGTTCTTCTTCCAGCGTCTGGGCCTAGTCTTGGGGACTTCGTGTCTGGTCTTCTAGGTCAGTCTTGTTGCCAAGACATTCATCATCCACAAAACCATATTATTTATTTAAACTTTTATTTCTTAACTAAACATATTTCTCTAACTAATCACAGCGCGCATGTGCAGTGAGTCTCAGCTAAAGCAATAACATCTTATCTGCCTGACGTCCATGCTGAAACTGAGAGCCAGCCAGGTCCCACGTGACTTCACGTATTTCGCGGGCTTTCTGTAATATTCCATGGAAAGTCCCGCCCGTGATATGAAAAGGGACCATCCCTTCAGAAATACAGAGGATTGACAATAATCTTATGCAACCGCATAGATTATGTAACAATAATATATATATATATATATATATATATATATTATATATATATATATATAATATCTTATTATAATGGAGATTGTATGTTTGTCTGTCTGAAGCCGAAACTATATCACTACTCAAATCACAATTCCTTAGTTATTGACGTCACATTCACCATGAATTTATTTTATTTAAACCTCAGTTATTGATAAAATTGTTATACCTCATTAATACTTTTGACTTTATCTACATTCTAATAACATACAATTGTATTTATATATGAAACAAAATAGCGGGTTACAGTGTGAACAGGAAAGCTAATTTGCATATTGATATTAAAAGTTTAATTTTATTAAATATGCGCTTGGTATTATTGATTTCTAATTGTTTGTTTTTTTCTTAATGAATATGAGCAAAAACTCGGGGATAAATCTTAAAGAAATCCTTTAATATAAAGAAATAACAGTAATTTTTATTCTTTACTTCTTAATTTAACTAAATAGTTAAATTAGGAAAATTCAGCAATAAGGAGGGAGTGATGGAAAATGATGGAAGACTTAGTTTCAAAGTTGTTCTATTTCTTTCGATTATACCCCTCTGTTTCAAATCATTTTTATTTGGATTTTTTTATTTTTTCAAAAGTATTTCAAATTTAACATATTTCATTACATTAAAATTCAAATACTTGCACCCGGAGGGTGCATATATTTGCTAGTATTATATTATGGATATTATTATCTCGTTACTGTTAGTTTCATGCTTTTTTTACTCTTGTCTGAGGATTGCATAAGCATGAAACTAATGGTAACGAGATAATAATATCCATAATATAATATATCATTGATTGTAAATCTGCTCTGCTATATTAGCATTGAGCGCCTTTATATGTCAATACTTTTCTAAAGGGGTTGACATGCCTTAAACACAACCAACCAACATTTCTTTAAAAAAAACAGACATAGCCATAGACACACATATAAGATGAACAAAAGTGATAAGTAAAAATTTAAGTCGTCGGGGTGGCCTAAAGTCGGTATCAGCTAGACAGCGAGGGAGTCTATCCCCTTTTCACTAGCGCTTGACCAAGGAGATTGTTTTGGCGTCTGAGGTGCAGCGCCACACCTACCATCAGCTCCTCACTTTACCGTACAAACCTATGTGCTACTCATACGCTGAGTTGGTGAGGGCAGGTATCGAACCCGGAACCTTGTGGTTCCTAGTCCGACACTCTAACCCACTGAGCTAAACTGGCCCTCGTGATACGATAAACAGGAATATTTCTTTGTAATTATATTATTATTATTATTATTATTATTATTATTATTATTATTATTATTATTATTATTAGCAAATATATGCACCCTCCGGGTGCAAGTATTTAAGTTTTAATGTAATAGAATATATTAAATTATAAAGGCTAATGAAAGTAAATAAGAATGCAGATAAAATGATTTGAAACAGAGGGGTGTGTAATCGAAAAATAAAACAACTAAAACTTACTCTTCTATCACTCTCGTCTTTCATTGCTAAATTTTCATAATTTAATAACTTAGTTAAAATAGGAAGTAAAGAATAACATCAGAATTATTTCTTCTCGTTAATCGATTTCTTTTAAGATTTATTGAAGAGATTTTTGATCATATTCATTAAGATAAAACAATACGATTAAAAATCAATAATACTAAGCACATATTTATTAAAATCAATTTTTTAATTTCAATATGCAAATTAGCCTCCCTGTTCACACTGTAAACTGCTATTTTAGTGTATGTATAAATACAATTGCAGATTATTCATTTGTAACAGTATTAATAATGTAAAACAATTTTATTAGAAATTGAGGTTTAAATAAAAATAAAATTATGGAGAATGTGAGGTAAATAACAAGGGAATCGTGACTTGAGTAGTGATTTAGTTTCGGTTACAGACAGAAAAACACACAATCTCCATTATAATAAGATTAGTTTCGATCTTGTAGCATCGTCTAGAGAAAACCTTTTGTGAAAAAAAGTTTTCGAAAGCAGTTTTTAAAAGATGATTTTAAGAGTTGATAGGCCACAAAAAAGCGACGAAAAGTGAGCCAGTAACTTAGTATTATCCATATATATATATATATATATATATATATATAATATATATATATATATATATATATTACTGACTCTCTCGTCGATTTTCGACGCATGAGGGTTCATACATACAATGAACACCCACACAGTGATTTGTTTATAGTGGTGAAGGCTTGTGTTGGACCATCCACACTTTTTGGCACAGTCGATAGGAAAGAATTGGTGCATCAAGAGTTGCCACAAACCCAATCAACGACCGACCTCAGGAATTTTTAATTCAGAGTTATCCCTCTCATAGACTGGTTACCTACCCAAGGCTGAAGGGCCCAGTCTGCCCTACTATTTAACCCATAGCTGGAGGGAGAATATATGGATTCATACCTTTCCAAAGGGTATTAGCGCTATGTGAAATGCTAACAGCTTCGTCTAGGATTTGAACTGGAATCGACGATATATATATATATATATATATATATATATATATATATATATATATATATAAAAGAAATATTATGGTATTTGGGGAAAAGGTGACTTACCGGTGAGAATGGTCACAATGGTTAGTTGATGCAAGTTTCACAATGATAAGACAGCGATATAACAAATATAAAGTGCTCAATACGTGAGTAGAGCAAATGTATCATAATAATGTTACACAGTTAATAACCTACTCGAGTTTCACCATAAGGATCTTCAGGGTTAAATCCAGTGGATTAATCAAGATATTGATTAATTACATCCAGTGGATTTAGCCCTGAAAATCCTTATAGTGAAACTCGAGTAGGTTATCAACTGTGTAACATTATATAATATATATATATATATTATATATATAATATATATATATATATATATTAGCTTAGCCAAAACACAACGAAAGACACACGATATAATATATTAACATTACATTTTGACACCATTAATATTATTTAGTCAGTGGGAAGAACGGCAATCTTATCAGAGTTTAAAACATTAATATTATCCATTGTTTACTTTTATGTTAGTTCTTGTCAAAAACTATAAAGATTCTAAATATTTAGTCGAAATTATCGTTCCTATTAGCGGCCATTTGCAACGAACTGTCACTATACGCATGCGTACTTTAAGATGTCGTGCGCGCGGCGCTTTTCAGCAGACGATATGATAAAGTGAAAATTCCAAAATCGCGCTTATGTTGAAATAATGATATAAATCAAAGCCTCGCCACTTCTACATTTTCTTTATATATATATATATATATATATATATATATATATATATATATATATATATATATATATGTTTTTTTTTTATTTTGTTTCAAGGATTTTCATCGGCACTGCTTTCACTGTCCAATAATGTTTATAGAACTATTCTCTCTTATCTAGGTTTGCTCAATAGATAAACAAACACACAAACGTCCAAAAACCATATATATATATATATATATATATATATATATATATATATATATGTGTGTGTGTGTGTGTGTGTATATATGTATATATATATATATATATATATATATATATATATATATATATATGGTGTCTGTATATATTGTACTGGGTTTATACGGACAATGAATAATGCAGAATGTTTTGAATTACAAGTATGACCAATTACAGTACATAGGCCTGATATATATATATATATATATATATATATATATTATATATATATATATATATATAAGCAGTATTAAACAGGATAGACATTCCCTGTGTAATTGTCTTTTCTATCCTTTTGACTTGACGGGCCAGTCTTTTAACATTGAGCAGGAATTTGTTAATGAATACACCGTAATTTTCCCAAGTACATTCGACACTAAAACCCTTTAGGTGTTTCATAGCTCATTCTTCTTCTTCTTATTATTATTATTATTATTTTTATTATTATTATTAGCAAAATAAAATACACCCTCTGGGCGATGTAAAAATAGATTTTTGAAATATATTGCCTGAGGGGTGGGAGTAAAAAATTCAATGTCAGCGAGTTTGTACCCCAAGTAAGTAAAAATCATCAAATTCATTAAAGGATTAAAAAATAAAACAATTTGAAATGTAAACTTTAAATATGTATCAAAATAAAACAAACTATATATAGATATATAATACCAGTCATGTATTTATCAAACTTGTTTTAAAAAACAATGAGGACTGTCTAATGTTGCATGTTCAAATTTTGAGAGTATTTATTCTATGTTATGACGATTTTGGGTAATGTGATGTAAGCAGTGACGTAGTTTTTGTTACAGACAAACACCGGAAGCGAATCTCCATTATTAGTATTATTATCTCCTATCTCCTATCTCCTATTTTCTATTTCCTATGCTGGCCAGATTCCTCTTGTCTTCGTCTTCTTGGGTTGACTTGTGTTGGCTTTGTTGTTGTCTTAATCTCTGTGTCCACTTCTTGTGTCCACCTTGTTGAGTATCTGGCCGGCATCCTTGGTTCCAGATGTAGTAAATAAGTAAGCAAGCCAATAAGAATCCGGTGTTATAGTATTCTTTGTAAGTCCGTCGTCCAAGATGATCCAAATAGCAATGAGCCAAGGTTAAGAATCAGACTAGTATAAATACAACAACAGCAGCAGCAGCACTGCCAGTGATTGGATAGTAGGAATCTCTCCCAGGTCACGTGCCATAGGCGAGTCTATAAATAGAAGTGGCCATTTTCCCCCATGCCTTATATACAAAAATATTTCAACACACCTCTCTTTTTTAGTCATTATTTTCCAAAGTTCCCACTTCAACCGTACGGATAGATAAATAGCTATAACGCTTCTGTTCGCTATGACGCCTCAGGCTAATCTGATTAATTAAATTGACTTGTTATCTCGGCTGGGTAGTTACATGACAAAACCAATCAGAAACTAATAAGCGGTCACCCAGAGATCATTACCTATCTGTCGCACTTACATGAACCCTCGAATGAATTATTACTTCTAAACCGTTATTTTAGATCCTACACTCGCTTTACAAAATGAATTAGCCACCCGTTCATTACGTAACGCAAAGAGTTAGATGTAATTGAGCCGTTTTGTTACCATCTCTGTTTGTACACAGAAATGTGGAAGTGTGGATTGAAGAAAGAAGTAGAAATGGAGTAATTAGAAGACTGTGTAAAGAGGTGTGAGCACTGGGAGGAGGAGGAGAGTTTTTCTTTTACATGACTCACCCCGAAAACAAAGTCTCTAGCACCATAAAAGACGACCATCTACGTACGATATGTTTGTGGTATTCTTTTCCAAGTAAATAGCAGGAATGAACTACATGACCAACAACAAACCTCCCAACGAAACTCCGTTTTTCAATTGTACATCTTATTATAATGGAGATTGTGTGTCTGTCTGTCTGTAACCGAAACTACGTCACAGTCTTATTTTCTTGATAAAGACTTAAAAGAAAAACCTCATGTTAATTCATTAAAACAAGAGATGACCAGCCCGAAGAAATCAACCCGGAGAAACAGCCCACGGAAACAGCCAACGATGCAGACGAAATATAAGAAGCAGAGAAGTCAAGTAAGATCTCATTAAGAACCCACATCATCTCTCTCTCTCTCTCTCTCTCTCTCTCTCTCTCTCTCTCTCTCTCTCTCCCCACCCCATTATATATGAAGGCAAAGAAGTATATATATATATATATATATATATATATATATATATATATATATATATTTGCAATCCCTCCACACGAGCAGGATGTGACACAAGGTCATTTTTAAGGGGAGTTTAACAGGTTTGAATTCAGAGTTTTCCTTCTCCTAGACTGATTACCTAGCCATAGTTAAAAAGCCCAGTCTGCCCTGCTATTTATTCCTGAGGGCATTAGCGCCATGCGAAATGCAAACGTCTTAGTCCAGGTTCAAACCTCTGATGATGAAGTTTATGCTTCGAAATCGATAAGACAAAAATAACATCTTTTTGTTTTTATTTTTATACGCATTGTATTTGCCTTCAAATTATTAATATATTATAATAATAAAGATATTACATCAAGAATAAAAGTTCAAAATATGAACTTTTATATGTTTTTTAAGTGTTTAGCTTATTAATGTTCTAAGTTCTCAAGAATAAAGTTGATCCAAGGGGCCGGGTTAGCTCAGTCGGTAGAACGTTCGGCTAGAAACCACAAGGTTCCTAGTTTGATACCCGCCCTCGCCAACTCAGCGTATGAGTAGCACAGGGATCTGTGCGGTAAAGTAAGGAGTTGATGGTAGGTGTGGCGCCACACCTCGGACGCTAAAATAATCTCTTTGGTCTAGCGCTTTTGAAAAGGGGATAGACTCCCTCGCTGTATGGCTCACACCGACATTAGGCCGCACCGACGACTTTACTTTTTTTATATGTTTTTTTTTTAATGAAAAATATCATTTGTATAATGTGAGTTATTAAATGTCCAATTTTATAACTGTTTCAAGACTTTGTGGACACCCTGTATATCTGTTCGACACCGATGACCCTCGTGTTTCTTTCTTGTCACTAATTTCCCTCGGTTATTTACATTATATTCTCAATGGTTATTAAATAATCACTATTTAATCTTAATTAGCGTCTTATTTATTAACAATGTCTCTATTAAGTTCTAGCAGAGATAGATTTGCTTCAAAACAGCCCATATTATTAAGGTATTTACTTCGCATCCCATGCATGCGGGTATGACACAAGATCTTTTAATGGAGGACCACTCACGAACCGAGGCTCATCGGATGACAGGTGCTAAAAATGCGTCGATCCCGTCAACATTCCCCCTCAAGGAGGACGACTTAGGCACTGGGCAATAAAACTAGTCATGCCCTTTTAAATCAAGGGGGACAGGTGTTGCCTGGGGGTTGACCCCCTCGGATCACGCCGTTAATTTCACTAATAGTCTAGTAGCCGAAGCCACCAGATATACAGGCCCCGAAGCGCCCATATTATTAATGTGTTTAAAATCCTGTGATGCTGTTATATATCATTAAGTAACAAATCTTATATAGTATATGATGGGAATGATTTGCATACCGGTTTTAACAAAACCGTGTTTAATAAATAATTACATTGTGATATTGATTTCTAATATCATTGTTTTATTGTCAAAAATATTAAAAGCAATCCTATGTATAATTTTGTATTAAAATCAATTACAATGGAGTAAAAAAATATGTGTAATCTTTTTTGTGTACGTATTTAATTTCATTAGTTTTTCGAATTCAATGTGATTTTCAATTATATTAAAACTTATATACTTATGACCGGAGGGTGCATATTTTTATTATTATGAACTTAATAATTATAAAATCCCATTTCTTGATGTTTTGATTGACACTTACGACAACATTTTTACCATCTATTCATACAAAACACCTACTATAATGAATTCATGTACTCACAATTATAATAGCGAATGCCCTGAACAATATAAAAAAGATATGATAGAAAAATCTTAATACGAGGGTAGTAAAAAAGTAATACCATTTTGTTTAAGACGTGTATAATTACCAATACAGGAGCATGTATCATGTAAACGTGAGATCCGCCAGCAGTTTACAGTATGATCGCAGTTTTGGGGGGATCCGATGTGAGCAGTTTAGCATAGACAAAGAGATGAATAACCCATTGGGAGTTGATATGCCGTTAAACAAATAAACTGATCATCTCTGAACGCCAATGCTGTGTGCAACATGATGAGAGGCGCATAAAATAAGATTCTCCTTTTCTTTGTTAACCTTGTGGAATGTGACGACACATCAGGGGGGCCTCACTGCCCCCTCCTTCTTCTTTATCTTCTTCTTCTTCTTCTTCTTCTTCATCTTCTTTCTTTCTTCTTCTTCTTCTTCTTCTTCTTCTTCTTCTTCTTCTTCTTCTTCTTCACGTTATTGCCGATCTGTTTACGTCACTCGAGCAACCCACGTGTTCCTTCCCGGCATTCCTAGAGCGCGTACCTCGACAGCTGACCGCGATCAGCTCTCTCGACAAGAGCCCCGGCGCGAAGCGGAGTTAAATTCTGCGCGAGAACGAAACGAACCTCGAACGAAAAATAAACATTCCTGAAAATTCTTCGGGCAGAAGCCACGATAAAAAGATGAAAAAAAAAAAAGAGACAAGAGGCACGGTCTTATTGTTCCGAGCCACAATGGGGGTAGAAGGACGAGGAACATAAGAAAGAGAAGGAGGAGGAGGAAAAAAGGAGGAGGTGAATGGGGAGGGGGAGGGAAGACCCTGGGAGCAGTTATAGCACCGGGAGGCATTATTACTGCAGCCGGCGCAGATGTTGTGAAATAAACGTAAGTCAATAACTCAATAAAAAAAGAGAACTCGTTTTCTTTTCTTTTTCTTTTTTTTTAAATTCAAGGTGTAAGAAACTCGCTATTCTTGTAAAAATGCCAATTTAGTTATTATTAACAAAACTTTTTTTTTGCTTTGTCTGGCACAGAGGTTTCAGGTTGCTTACGGTACCTTCTTCCTGAGTACTTGGTTGGCTGGAAGGTTTTACGGCATATCAACCCATTGGGTCATTTTTTTCTTTGGCATAAAAGGACTCAACAAGGGTTGACATGCCATAAAATCAAATCAACCAGCCAACCAACCAAAGATGAGGTGAGAGTTCTTATTGCAGAAAATTCCAGCCAATAAATTGGAATTGTAACCAGATTCCAAAGATCTACAAGTAGATCTACACTTTTTTGGGATATTGAATATATATTTTCCTATTTTTCTATATATTCTTCTGGATATGATCTTTCAAAAAATGTTTAAAAAATTTCAAAACGTTCAAATGTCACCCGCCCTCATTCTGAATTGATAAAATAAAATCTTTTTCAAGTTGCTTCAATAAAATAAGCTAATCGTTATAAAATTAAGTCGTTGGAAAATAATTTGGTGAAAATTTCATTAAAACTAGACAATTCCCTGATTTTTGGTAATTGTTTTAAAATTAGGAAATTAAAGAAAAATTATTATCTCCCTTGACAGCCCTTGAACATCCCCATATATTAGAATTATATTTTCTAGTTGAAATAATAGATAGGGAAGGACATGGAAAACAAGACGTCTTAAAGATGCAGCTCATATGTTGGGATTTAGGTTTTTGGTTTTTTGGTTTGTTTTGTTTTACGGCATATCAACCTCAGTGGGTCATTTAATGCCGATAAAGTTTTGAAATAAATCAATTCTTAATGGATAATACAATTTTTTTATAAATACATTTTTCTATTTAACCCATAGATGGGACCCTAACAGGTACTACCACTCCGGATCAGAGTGGACCAGGGAGCAATGGTGATGAAGGGGTGCTCCACATTCCCCAAACCTCCAAAACTGGAACCTCACCATCAGATAGAGTTTAACGTCATTCCCAGGACATGTAAACCCGCAGCCACAGCCTTCTAGCACCCATACGATAAAGAGGGGTTGGGGTTTGCCATAAGGGTAATAGGGTTGGGAAAATCATATAGGTGCTAGGGCTTGACGTGACCAGCCGATTGATCGGAGGGGGCCTCTCCGACCGTCTAGCCCAAGATAGGGCCAAAGTGGAGCATTGCAAGTCATGAACTGCTCATCCACCTGGGTTCTATCCTTAAGCATCACGGGTCGCCACCCACGGTCAACAGGTGGCTTCATTGGAGGAGTCTTACCCCTCTGCAGATGTGCAGTCGGTGCATTCTAACGCCCCAGCCGACAGGGCGGTTTTTAGAGGGGGATATTCTAGCAAATAATTTTTGGACATTATTTTATTCATTTCTTTTTTTTTTTTTTGCTATTCAGACAATAGTGCTCTATCAAATGATAGAGCATTATTAACTTGGGTTACGAACATTTAACCCTTTCACAAACAAGTTTTTTTTTTTAAATTATACTTTGAGTACAATGTTTTAAGGGTTAAAATAAAAATTGAATGGGACATTGGTGCTAGTGAGAGGATTAAATGAAAATAAATTTACAGCTCAGTTAAACAAACTGGGAATTATTTTCTAAAAGAAATATTAGATGTATCGCAAGTTGAGTCCATTCTGAGAATACCAGAGTGATAGGGTAGGTGTTTTATATAGCAGGCTGGGATGTTCCATTATGTGGCATGGGCAAGCTTATTCTCTGGGTTATGATTATCATCTGGTTTTGGCGTGGATACTTTGATTAATATATACCCAACACATGACTGTTAAGGGAGTTAGAACAGGATCTGAATTTGGCTAAAGACTGTCAGTCTTTTTCTTTTCTTTTTTTTTTTTCTTATAATTTTTTTAATTCAAGGTGTAAGAAACTCGTTATTCTTGTAAAGATGCCAATTCAGTTATTATTAACAAAACTTTTTTTGCTTAGTCTGGCATAGTCTTTCGCAGTCTAAGCCGTTCCGCTCGGAATTTATCGCCTATTTTTGGCCTAATCTTAAAAATAATTATATGGTTGGAAAGAAAAGAAAATAATCTTTCTAAATATGTAATTTGTATGCGTTTTTGTCAATTTGAATTATTTCTACAGCGTGTTAAAAAAAATAATGGCCTCGGAGAGCTGATAAGAATGATTTTTTAAGACTAAATTTTAACGAAAAATCACATTCTTTTTTTCTTGACTATTTAAGGTTTAATCTTCTTTAAGATATTTATATGGTTTAAAAGAGAATAAAATAATCTTTCTAAATATGTAATTTGATTGAGTTTTTATTCATTGAATTATTTTTTACAGCGATTTAAAAAAATATTTTTTTGCTTCAGTCAGCCTAGAATTCGTAGTATAATTTTTTCATACTAAATTTTAACAAAATCATGTTATTTATCGCATATTTCTGTTCCTATCTTAAAAATCTTAAAAGACTAGCTCACTAATCAGTAAGCAACAATTTAGATTGAAGATGGTTAGGGCCGGTATAGCTCAGTCGGTAGAGCGTCGGACTATGAATCACAAGGTTCGGGTTTTGATACCGGCCCTCGTCCCCTTCAGCGTATGAGTAGCACAGGGATCTGTGCGGTAAAGTGTGGAGCTGAATGGTAGGTGTGGCGCTCCACCCCAGACACTAAAAATCAATCTCATTGGTCTAGCGCTAGTGAAAAATGGATAGGCTTCCTCTGGTTGATACCGACTTTAACCCAACCCGACGATTAGATTTACTAAATTTTGTTTAGTCTGGAATAAAGGCCTCAGGTACCTTACAGTGTCTACCTTTCCGAAATATTCACCCATCTAAGTATTGAATTGGAGCTGCGTTGCTTAACTACCGTGAAAAATAGCCATTATCTACTTACTTTGCTTACTTTGTCACACAGACCTTAGGTTGCTCACAGTACCTGCTTTTCCTAAGTATTAACCCATCTAAGTACTGGACAGGTTATTCGCTGCTTAACTTTAGTGAGATAATGAATATATGCAGATTAGTTGCTTAGAATAATTTGCAGCTTGGAAAATTTTGGTTAAATTTGAACATTTTGCTTAAGTCCGGATACTTTAAAATCTACGTTGAAATCCTGTAAAAACACATCCAAATCGACCTGTTTCACTATGATTTTACGCGAGTAAAAAAAAACTTTAAAACTCTTGTTGAAAATATTATCTGTGTTATTTGGCTGATATGCCCTCCGGCCTTCTTCAGTAATTTCTTATCGAACTCGGGAACCTTCTTTTTGGACTCGGGAATCTTCTTGTCGTAATCGGGAGCCATCACAGAACTTTGGACCTAACTCTTTATTCAGTCCACGGGGGTATCCTGTTCTCATTCCGCTAACCATAGCTGGGGTAGAGGCGTTAAGCTGTGTTAATCATTATTTTATGTTACTGCTGTCCTTGATCATGATTGAACCTGCAGTCTAGAGATAACTGTCACTTAGAACTGGCTTAAATAACTCCTTTATCCACTAGGCCATGTGTTCAATTGGACAATTCAGTGTGAATTTTGGGAACTTATAAACCTAATGCCAAAACGTTGTACAGATAACAATGAAGATGAAGACAATAGTCCGAAAAACACAGATAATACTAATCTTGATGAAAGCCTTAAAACTATGAAATTAACGTTCCAGCTGTTGTTTCTAGCAAAGGTCCATGCTCTTGTACCTTACCTGATAGTTGGTACGGTCCATACATTTGGGAACATTTTAGAAATTGTAATTTGAAAGCTTTATTTACATGCAAGCGCGCTAATAAAAAAAAGTGTGTAGCAACATTGAAAATTAATAAAACTAGCAAATATATGCACCCTCCGGGTGCATGTATTTAAGTTTTAATGTAATGAAATATCGTATTAAATTAGAAAGGCTAATGAAATTAAATAAGAATGCAGATAAAAAGATTTGAAACAGAGGGGTGTATAATCGAAAAATAGAACAACTGAAACTTACACTTCTATCACTCTCATCTTTCATTGCTAAATTTTCCTAATTTAATAACTTAGTTAAAATAGGAAGTAAAGAATAAAATCAGAATTATTTCTTCTCGTTAATCGATTTCTTTTAAGATTTATTGAAGAGATTTTTTATCATATTCATTAAGATAAAACCATACGATTAAAAATCAATAATACTAAGCACATATTTATTAAAATCACATTTTTAATTTCAATATGCAAATTAGTCTTCCTGTTCACACTGTAAACTGCTATTTTAGTGTATATATAAATACAATTGCATATTATTCATTTGTAGATATGATTAACAGTATTATTAATGTAAAACAATTTTATTAGAGATTGAGGTTTAAATAAAAAAAAAAATCATGAAGAATGTGACGTCAATAACAAAGGGAATTGTGACTTGAGTAGTGATATAGTTTCGGTTACAGACAGAAAAGCAAACAATCTCCATTATAATAAGATAACATTGAATTTGGTATTTTTAGGAAACCTCCAACGGGTTTAATAATGCCTGATAATTTGCAGCATTTAAAAATCGCACTTTGAAAGCTTGATTTACATGCATGTGTGCAAACCCACCCCTCGGGGGAGGGATTGCTATAATTAACGGCGTCGATCCCAGGGGACCACCCCCCAGGCAACACCTGCCCCCTCGATTTAAAGGGACAGGGCTGGGTTTATTGCCCAGTACCAGAGGCGCCCCCTTAACATGTATTACGTCTGTTTTATGGTTTCAAGTATTCCTATCTAATTCTAATAAGTATATGGTTTCAAGTAATTATCAGTATTTAATGATTAGTCATTTGTTTGCACAGTTATACTGTTTCAAAATGGATTGGTTGGTTGGTTTATTGATTTTAACGGCATATCAACCCGTCTGGTGTTATGTCATGCCTAACGGTTAGGAAGTAATATGTATTGTGTATTTATATTTATACCTTTTTAGTAATTGGTTTTAACAATGTTTTAGCACCATTGGAGATCATGTTGTATAGCATTGATTAAGTTCATGTCTATATTCTATGGTATAATTTTATTTCCCTAAAAAAAAGACAGAATATCCTCCATGTTGACATTTTCAAACAGATCTTTCATATTGTTTGCTTTAAAATAACGGTTTCTGATGTGAACAAAAACCCTGCATTCCATGAATAAGTGTTTAACTGTCAAAGGTGTTTGACATGTTTCACATTGTGGTTGTTGTTTTTGTTTGAGTATATAGGAGTGCGTTAGTCTTGTATGACCAATGCGTAATCGGGATACAATGAATTGTTCCTATCTAGATTTCCTTAAAGTTGGTCTCCAGTCTCGCAAAGTGGGTTTGATTAGGAAGAGTTTATTGTGGATGTTGTTATTCCAGTGTTGTTGCCATTTTGTATGAAGGAATCTATTAATTTTAGGTTTCAAGTCTGTATATGGAATCTTGAACTTATCGGGGATCAAATCTAGATGCGGGGTGTAATGATTAGAGTTGTAAAAAATGGACTCGTCGCCTCAATTTCACACTCAATTTCACATAGTGCTAATACCCTTGGAAAATGTATGAATCAATATATTCTCGCTCCAGCTATGAGTAAATAGTAGGGCAGACCTGGTTCTTTAACCTTGGATAGGTGACCAGTCTAGAAGGAAAACTCTGAATTCAAACCTGTTAAACTCCGCTTAAGAAATTGACCTTATGCCACATCCTGCACGTGCGGAGGGATTGGTAAATATATATATGGTTAAAAAAGCTAGTACTAATCCTTTGTAAACAATTAAACCATTCAATTAACTATTCTTATTACTAATACTTTACAGTTATATGGCATCAAGTATTCCTATCTAATTGGAAAGCGCATATTTTGGCAAGTATATGTGTGTGTGTGTGCAAATGCGTCCCGTGGTGGAGTAATGGTTAGCAACCTAGTCTCGCAGATCCATTACTAATAATTTTTCTACTTGATTCAATTGTGCATAGCATTTTATTTTATTGTCTTTTACCACCGTCCATGACGTTTTGATTAATAAAGAAAAACGTAATTCTATCAGCTGGTATACGAGAAGGTAAAAGCACATTGTTTTATATTTTCTTGAAGAGAAAAACACTAATCTATCTATCTATCTATCTCTCTCTCTCTCTCTCTCTCTCTCTCTATATATATATATATATATATATATATATATATATATATATATATATATATATATATTGAGAATATGTGCTTAATTGAAGTCGTACCTAATTTTGAAAGTTAATGAATCGATAATTAATGAATTAGGCGGTCATACTTATTCAAATGTAAGGCTAAACAATTCGAGAAAAATCAATTGTTTAGCCTTACATTTGAATAGGTATGCCCGCGTAATTCATTAATTATCAATAAATTAATTTTCCAAATTAGGTACGATTTCAATTAAGCACATATTCTCCCAAAAATTGTCGGCTAAAAAAAAGCCATATCAAACACATTGTTTGTTTGTTTACTTCTCATATATATATATATATATATATATATATATATATATATAAAGGAGTGTTGTATGTATGTACGGATAAAACTACGAAAATAAAGTAATTAGTAATAAAGCAAATAGAAATACACATTAGATATCACCAGATCTTGCTTTAAGTGCAAAAATTATGAAGATTTGATTTAAATTCGAAGATATTTGAAAATCAAAATATACATAGAAATAGCATTGAAATATACTTAAAAATATCCAGCATTTGTAAATCTCAAAATTAAAAAATCAATACGCCAGGGTTTTTTGCCATCCACTACTACCCAGGCGATGCTGGGCAGTGACTTCTAGTATTAATATAATACAATAAGCAAGTCTTGATAGTATTATTTTTTTCCACGCCCTAAAAAACAAAACCGAACAGTGGGGAATGTACGAAAAATGTCTACCGGATTTTTTTTACATACCAGACGGAAGCAAAGAGACGCTTAGAATCTTATTGTTTAGATATTTTAGACTTGAATATAAATAATTCTTTATTTATTTATTTATTTGCGACGTTTGACTTTTCAGTTTATTTCTACACAATTTTCTTTTCTTTTTTTTCAAGTGGTGTCATTTCTTTCTTTATTTCGCCCTGTCGACAAGGCTTAGAATATGCTCCCCGTATCCCCTACAAAAAAGGGTGTCCCTATGCAGCCCCGCCCAACGGGTGGGGATTGCTATAATTAACGGCGTTGATCCCAGGGGGCAATCCCCCAGGCAACAGCAGCCCCCTTGATTTAAAAGGGGCAGGGCTGGGTTTATTGCCCAGCGCCTGAGGCACCCCTTTGAGGGGGAATGCCGACGGGATCGACGCAATTTTTCACCCGCCACCCATGAGCTTCGGTTTGTGGGTGGTCCCACGTTAATAAGGCCTTGTGCCTAACCCGTACAAGTGGGGTACGAGTAAATAAAATGTAGGTCCGACCTGTCGGCAGGGGCTATAGAATAGGCCGCCTGCACCTATACAGAGGGGTAAAATCCCCCCAATGGGGCCACCTGGAATCCTGGTGGCTAACTTACATTACTTGTAACACTCCAATTTGACCCTAACTTGGGCTAGACGGGTGGTCGGAGACGCCCTCTCCTATCAATCAACTGGTCACGTCAAGCCCTAGCGCCTATGAGATTGTCGCAACCATATTGCCCTTATGGCAACCCCCAACCTTTTTCATCCTATATGTGTTAGAATGTGGCGGCTAAGGTGTAACGTTAAACTGCATATAGTGGTGACGTTTCAATTCTGAAGCTCCGGGAAATTAGGAGTACATCTTCATCATCATTACTCCCATGTCCACCCTGTCCTAGTGTGGCAGTCCCATCTATGAATTAAATAGATAAAAAAATGATTATTAAAAATGTGTTTAAAAAGATGAGTTTGAAAAAAAAAAAAAAGAATATGGAACAAGAATGAATGGAATAAAAACGTCTTCTGCATAAAAGAATACAAGGTATGTTTTCCTCGTACCCAACTTGTACAAGGTCAGGCACAAAGGCCCTATTTACGTGGGAGCACCCACAAGCCGAGACTCATGGGTGGCAGGTGGAAAAATTGCGTCGATCCCGTCGGCATTCCCCCTCAAGGGAGGCACCTCAGGCGCTGAGCAATAAACCCAGCCCTTCCCATTTAAATCAAGAGGGTAGGTATTTCCTGGGGGGATATACCCTGGGATCGACGCTATTAATTACTTTACCGATCCAGCGACCAAAGCTCACTGGACCAGGTGTACAAGGTAAGTGTAAGAATACAACAAGGGTTGACATGCAGTAAAATCCAACCAACCTATATATATATATATATATATATATATATATATATATGGAGGATATGTGCTTAATTGAAGTCATACCTAATGTTGAAAATTAATTAGTTAATAATTAATGAATTTAGGCGGGCATGTTCTTACTCTCATACTGTCGTGTAGCAAGTCAATAAAAAGTAGAATATAAATAAGTTCAAAACAAACGAAGAATCTGGGAATGGCCTGCTAGTGTAATGGTTAGAGTCCTCGCCTGTCAGCTTGGCAGTCGAGGTTTCGAGTCACACGCGGAGCAGTCTCCCATGTCTATAACCTTGCTGATGAGACTTAATAGGACCTAATAATGTACATTCAGGGATTGACATTTTCTCGGTTTGTTTAACCTTACATTTGAACATATATGCCCGCCTAAATTCATGTAATTCGTATATCCTATCACAGAGAGCCTCTTCTCCACTTACTCTATACACAAGAATTACCATTTTACTGACCCAACAGGAATATTTGATATCATATAACTATAAAAGAAACAGCTCCATAAAAATGTACATGTAAGCGCAAAATGAACTCGATTTCCTAACCTCTGAGCATAAAATAACCATAGACGGGTTGTCATAACATTAAGATAGTCAAACAATCAACCTAGCCTCTAGTTTAACCATCGGAAAAAGACAGTATCTATATATGCTACTCTGGACGAAGCTGTTTGCATTTCACAAGGCGCTAATACACTTAGAAAAGGCATGAATCCAATTTTCCCTCCAACTATGGGTAAATAGCAGGGCATACTGGGCTCTTTAAGTATGGCTAGGTAACCAGTCTAGGAGAAGGAAAACTCTGAATTCAAACCGGTTAAACTCCTCTCAATATATTGACCTTGTGTCGAATCCTGCTCGTGCGGAGGGGTTGGTATATATATATATATAAAGTGTTGTTATAGGTCCAACGGGAGAAAATTAAATATTTTATAAAAAAGAAGGTCCGCAAAAAGAATTATGTTTCTTTTTTTTTATTATTATCTAACATTTGCGACACGTGTTTCAGGTCTTCTGATATCTTCTTCGGGCAGATCGTCTGATATCTTCTTCAGGCATATCTTCTTCATGCATTAATTAAATATTCCAGAATATGTTTAATTAATGCCCGAAGAATATATCAGAAGATCTGAAACACGTGTCGCAAATGTAAGATAATAATATTTTTTAAACATCCTTTTTGTGGACCTTCTTTTTTAATATATATATATATATATATATATATATATATATATATATATATATATATATATATACAGCATTACGTTTATTTCATGGATTTCCATGTAACCAGTGTGTCAATTTATGTGTAATTTGAATAAAAATCTTATTTCATCAATTTTTATCGGTGTTGTATTTTTTTCAAATTCTCTTTTTTGGGGGAGGGATAAACTTAAGGTTTTGGTCCCGGACATCATAAAATCTTTCCATGCCACTGCACTCACTCAAAAGAGAAACTGAATCACTAATAATTGCTGCACAAAATAACGCCATAAGAACAAGTTATATCCAAGCAAAAAATGATAAGACGCAACAAAACAGTAAATGTAAACTGTGCGGTGACAGAGATGAGACTGTAAACCATGTATTAAGCGGATGTAGCAAACTAGCACAACGGGAATACAAAGCTAGGCACGACTGGGTTGGAAAGGTGATCCACTGAGAATTGTGCAAAAAAGTAATTTTGACCATACAACAAAATGGTATATGCCAAAATCTGTTCTTGAGAATGAAGCACATAAAATTCTCTTGGACTTCGAAATGAAGACGGATCACCTTATCCAAGCCAGGACACCAGATCTTGTTGATTCACAAAATAGAAAGAACTTGTCAACTTGTGTCACTCAACTCCAGTGAC
>CM042147.1:122963022-122969465 GCA_023376005.1 Doryteuthis pealeii | reverse complement strand
GCCGAAGAGAGATAACGCAATTGATCTCGATTTCTCTAATTATTTTCTTCTTTCTTTCTTTTCATTCTCTCTTTCTTATTATTACATTTTCATTTTCTTCCTTTCTCTCTTTTTCATTACTTTTTCTTTCTTTCTTTTCCTTCTTTCTTTTTTCCGCCCATTCGATTCTCGATTTCTCTAAATTTTTTCTTCACTTTCTTTCTTTCTTTCTTTTTTCTCTTTTCTTTCTCTTTCTTTCTTTCTTATTACTTACATTTTCATTTTCTTTCACTCTCTCTCTTTTTCATTACTTTTTTTCTTTTTTCTTTCTTTCTTTCTTTTTTTTTCTTCTTTCTTTTCGTCCGGTCAATTGATCACGGTTGCTCTAATTCTTTTTCTTTTTCTTTCTTTCATTCCTTTTTGCAGTTTTCTTCTTTCTTTCATTTTGTTATCACTTGCATCTTACCACCTTCACTTTACCATTATTTTTGTTTGATTCTTATCACGAGGTCATCCCAAATTTCTTTTTTATCATTCCTATTACATCTCGTTTCTTCCTTTTTCTTCTTTCCTTCTCTTTCGATATCTAATCTGACTTTAACCCCTCCCCACATGTCTCTCTCCTCTTCTCTCCTCGCTTTAGTTTCTTGGATTTCTGTGTTCCTTTCTTTTCTTTCCCTGGTTTTTTTCCATATCAACTCTATCTCTTTCTATTTGCCTTTCTTTTTTTCCTGCTCCACCTCTCTCTCTCTCTCGCCTCCTCTCTCTCTCTCTTTTCTCTCTCTCTCTCTCTCTCTCTCTCTCTTCTCTCTCTCTCTTCTGTCTCCTCGCTCTAACATACAGACATGCCAATACAAACATACACACACATCACAGATTCTCTCCTCTCCCTTCTCCTCTTTCTTTTGTGTCTCTCTGTCTCTCTCACACACATACAGAACCACATAACAAACACACACCACAACACATACACAGACTCTCTCTCCTCTCTCTCTCCTCTCCTTCCTCTCCCCTCCTCTCTGTCTTTTGCCTCTCTCCCCCCTTTCTTTTGTGTTTCTCTATCTCTCTCTTACACACACAGACACAAACATACACACACGTACACAGACTCTCTCTCTCTCACTCTCACTCTTTCACTCTCTCTCTTTCTCTCTCCCCTCTCCTCTCCCCTCTCCCTCTTTCTTTGTGTTCTCTGTCTCTCTCTCTGTCTCTCTCTCTGTCTCTCTCTCCTCACCATACAGACACACACAAACATGCACACACGTACACAGACTCTCTCTCTCTCTCTCTCTCTCTCTCTCTCTTTCTCTCTCTCTCTCTCTCTCTGCCTCTTTCTTTCAATTGTGTTTTCTCTGTCTTTCTTTCTCTCTCTCACACATAAGAACCCGCACACACATGCACACACGTACACGCAGAATCTCTCTCTCTTCTCTCTTCTCTCTCTCTCTCTCCCCTCTTCTCTCTCTCTCTCTCTCTCTCTCTCTCTCTCTCTCTCTTTCACGTTCTATTTTTCAAATTATCTCTCTTCATCCAACTGACATCACTACGAGTCTTCCTAGGACCACCAAAGATGACGACTCCCTAAATAACAACATACAATAACAGCCACCCACCACAATTGACATTCACATATTTTGGCAACGTGTCCACTGATATCATTTCATTACACAGCAGTCCTTAGACTTGTTCTAAATTTGACATCCTGACACGTTCCAACTATTTTTTCTTTTTTAAATAATCCGAGAAGCATAACGATTCCCTTAGCAAGACGCACATTTTTTTATTACTTACATACTCCTTATATACTTTATTTATATGTGACTTTCTTATAATTATTTTCTTCTTCTGAGTTTTTTTTTATACCAGCATTCATGGGTGTTTTTTCTGTTTGCTGCTGTGTTTTTTTATTACTATAAATTAGTTACTTGAAAAGCAATGGATAATTGCGTTTTGTCATTATACTAATTAAATGGATACTTGAAACATATATTGCGCTGACAATTATTGAGTGTTAGATAGGAATACTTGAACCATATAATTTGCTATGTCAATTATAAGCATTAATAGGAATACTTGAAACCATATAGATTGCTTGTCAATTTTATAAGCTGTAAATAGGGAATATTGAAACATATAATTGCTTTGCAATGTAAAAGAAGCATGTATAAGTAGGAATACTTGAACCATATTAAAACTTGCTGTTCAATTATAACGCATCAAATAGGAATACTGAAACGCCATATAATTGCTTGTCAATTTATAGCATAAAATAGGGAATATTGAACATATAATTGCTTGTCAATTATAGCATTAGATTGGAAATACTTGAAACAATATAATAGCTTTGTCAATTATAAGCATTATATAGGGAATTACTTGAACAATATATGATAGCCCTTGTCAGTTTTAAGCTATATATAGGAATACGTGAAACCATATAATTGCTTGCAATTATTAGTATTAGATAGGATACTTGAAACCATATAATTGCTTGCCAATTATTAGTATTAGATAGGAATACTTGAAACCATATAATTGCTTGCCAATTATTAGCATTAGATAGGAATACTCGAAACCATATAATTGCTTGCCATATTATTATATTAGATAGGAATACTCGAAACCATATGATTGCTTGCCAATTATTAGTATTAGATAGGAATACTTGAAACCATATAATTGCTTGCCATTAGTATTAGATAGGAAACTTGAAATATTGCTTGGATAGGAAATACTCGAAACCAATAATGATTGCTTGCCAATTATTAGTATTATGATAGGAATACTTGAAAACCATATAATTGCTTGCCAATTATTAGTATTAGATAGAATCTTGAAACCGTGTAATTGCTTGTCAATTATTAGTATTAGATAGGAATACTTGAAACAAACATAAATTACTTGCCAATTATTGCAAATTATATAGGAATACTTAAAACCATATAATTGCTTGTCAATTATTAGTATTAGACAGGAATACTTTGAACTATATAACTGCTTGCCAATTATTGCAATTGTATAGGAATACTTGGAACCTATATAATTGCTTGCCAATTATTACTATTATATATGAACACTTGAAACTATTATTATATAATTTCTTACCAATTACTGGTGAATGTGTATAAACAAATGATTATTATTAAATAGGAATAATTACTTTAAACCAAATAATTCTGCATAAATTATTATTATTGTTATTAAATAGGAATACTTGATACGGCATAACAGTGTAAATAGATGATTATAGACAAATAAAAAAGTGAATCGTTTTCTAAAGAAATGGCAATGGAACATTCAACACAGACGTTTGCTATTATTTTTTTTAACAAATGAATCAAATTTACTGAGCTTATCTGTTTTTCAGTGGCCACCATCACAGACTCTCTCTGTAATATAGACCATTTCACCTACTGAATATTATTATTATTATTATTATTATTATTTTTATTATTACCAATCCACTTGAGTTTTTCAAATCAGAGCTGATAGTATTTTACTGGAGTCTGAGTGACAACAAGTCTTCTCAGGTCTCCAGGACTCTTCTGAGAATTCTAGCCGATTGCAGCTGTGTAGTAGTCTGGATGGTCTCAAGTCTTCTTTCCAAGTTTATTGGGACCGTTCCAAGTGCCCCAAATACAATTGGTATAACTTTCACCCTCATATTCCCCATCTTTTTCAATTCTCTGGCAAGGTCCATGTATTTATCCATCTTTTCATTTACCTTCAACTTCACCCTGTTATCTACTGGAAATTATTATTATTATTATTATTATTATTATTATTATTATTATTATTATTATTACTTTTTTAACACCAGTGCTAACCAGTAGTTTTTCATTGGAGTCCGACTGACCGCAAGTCTCTTCAGGTTTCCAGAACTCTTCTGAGTATTCTAGCCGATGTTAACAATGATGTTGTTTGGATGATCTCGATTCATCCTCTTATTTCCAATTCCTCCACACTCCTTTCCGAATTCTTAGTGACCGTTTCAATGGCACCAACTACAATTGGTATAATCTTTACCCTCATGTTTCATAGTTTTTCAGTTCTCTGGCAAGATCCAAGTATTTGTCTAACTTTGCGTTTTCTTTCACCCCCGTGATTCACCGGGACTGCCAAACCTAGCAGTTGACAAGATCTCTATTTTTTTGTTTTTTACTACTAATTCTGATCTTCTGCCTGAGATTAGGTGACCCGTCTGCATCTCAAAATCCCTGAGTATTTTATACGCCTCATTCTCTAAGACAGATTCCGGTGGATTTAATGTAATTCACAGTGGATCACCTTTCCATCACAGTCATGCCTAGTCTTGTATTCTCGATGTGCTAGTTTGCTGCCTTCACTTATAACATGGTGGGCTATTTCATCCCTGTCTCCACTCATCTTACAGTAGGTGTTCGGTTGATATATATATATATATATATATGTGTGTGTGTGTGTGTGTTGTGTGTGTGGTAATAACCGAAACGTTTTAACGTCAACTATTTATTTTTCAAATATCAATAATTCATCCTCATGTTTCTTATTTTTTCACTTTTATTTTATACCCATTCCTCATATATATATATATATATATAATATATATATATATATATGTGTGTGTGTGTGTGTGTGTGTGGTGTGTGTGTGTGTGTGTGTGGGTTGTTTTAGGAGTCTCCGTATGCTTCTAGTAAGTATATATATTTGAGATATTTTTTTGTATCTGTATCCGTTTTTTGGAAGTACACAAATCAGTTTTGGGCATTAGTGTGAAGCACTAATGTACTATCTCATAATAACTAGCAAAATAAAAAAACGCGCTTTGGGCGACGTAAAATAAATATTGCCCGAGGGGATGGGAGTCGAAAATTTAATATCAGAGAGTTTGTATCATAAGTAAAGTAAGAACATCAAATTTATCAAAGGAGTAAATAATATAATTAATTTATTAAAGGAGTTAAAAATATTTAAAAAATTGAAATGGAAACTTAGTTCTGATAACTTTAAATATATATTAAAATAAAACAAACTATATATAGATAGATAATACCAGGTATGTATTTATTAAAACTTGTTTTAAAAAAACAATGAGGACAGTCTAACATTGCATGCTCAAATTTTTAATGTATTTATTCTAAGTTATGATATTTTAGGTAGTGTGACGTAATCAGTGACGTCGTTTTTGTTACAGACAAAAACCGGAAGCGAATCTCCATTATTAATAGATGTAGTTATCATAATATATTCATCTGGGAATAAATATAAGAAAACTCGGTTGTTTTATTTTTGGGTGGTTTCTTTTATATAGTAGTAATAATACTGCTGAATAAATGAAACTCAAAAAAACAAAACAAAAAAACCCCGAGTTTTCTGATATTTATTCCCAGATGAATATATTATGATAACTACATTATTATAATATAGCACATTAATGCTTCACACTAATGCCCAAACCTGATATTTGTACTTCCAAAAACCGGATACAGATACAAAAAATATCTAAATATATATACTTACTGTATATACGGACACTCCTAAACAACACCATATATATATATATATATATTATATATATATATATATATATATATATATATATATATATATATATATATATATATGTATATGTATATATATATATGTTATATAATGTATATAATATATATATGTATATATATATGTGTATATATATATGTATATATATGTGTATATATATATATATATATATATATATGTGTGTGTGTGTGTGTGTGTGTGTGTGTACTAAGGACGGCTTAGCTCAGTCGGTAGAGTGTCCGGCTAGTGAATCACAGGGTTCCTGGTTCGATACCGGCCCTCGCCCACTCAGCATATGAGTAGCACGGGGATCTGTGAGGTAAAGTAAGTAGGTGCGGCGCTCCACCTCAGACGCGAAAACAATCATCTTGGTCTAGCGCTAGTGAAAAGGGGATAAACTCCCTCGCTGTCTGGCTGATACCGACTTAAGGCCGCCCGTCGACTTTACTTTACTTATTATGCTACTGATGACTGACAAGTATAGATGATGCTAATGAATTTAACAAAAATAATTTTGATTTTCGGGACAGTCCAAACCCCATTTGGGACGGTCCAAGCCCGATTCGGGACGGTTGATTTTTTTTTTTTTCGAGACGGTCATGAAAAAAGTTAGTGTCGGGGCCTGGCTACAACGATAGTGAATGCAACGTTTAATAACACATATATATATATATATCAACCCCTCCGCACGAGCAGGATTCGACACAAGGTCAATATATTGAGAGGAGTTTAACCGGTTTGAATTCAGAGTTTTCCTTCTCCTAGACTGGTTACCTAGCCATGTTTAAAGAGCCCAGTCTGCCCTGCTATTAACCCATAGCTGGAGGGAAAATTAGATCCATGCCCTTTCTAAGGGTATTAGCGCCTTGTGAAATGCAAACAGCTTCGTCCAGAGTAGCATATATAGGTACTGTCTTTTTTCCGAT